>CM055124.1:214374136-214779136 GCA_029206835.1 Rana muscosa | reverse complement strand
ATTGCCATAGTTTGTATTTTATACATAAAATCCTTCTCTTCTTCTCCCCCAATGTCCTCCAGGAGGTGATATAGGCTACGGCAGAAGGAGACGCGTGGGTTGCTGTGATCTAAAAAAGGATCCACACTGCGCCTCTCCTGCCGCACTTCCTGCAGCAGTGCTAGCACCCTGTCATCTCCCTCAACAGTGCAGCCACCCCTCGCCTGACGTCCACGTCCACGGCCACCGCCACGACCGCGTCGCACACCACTGTCCTGAATGGCAGTTGAGGATATTTCCAATGCCCTGGATTCCTGCAAAAGAACAAATCATTTTACATTCACATGTACATGGACAGACAGACGATGAGATAGACAGGCAGACATAAGCACTTACCTCATCAGGGCACTGAACACTGCCCTCATCCACATTGTTTGGCGATTCACTACATGTCATCGGACTGCTCGGTCTTTCCAAGTTGTCCTCCTCTGCAGACACCTCCCTGGCTGCAGAAATGTTTGATGTTGTCCTGCAGACAATGAAATAAAAGAATTAACTTAAAGTGGTTGTAAACCCACTAATACAACTTGCACCTACAGGTAATCCTAGATTAAGGCTTACCTGTAGGCGCAAGAAATATCTCTTTAACCTACACGGTTAAGGAGATATTTACTTTTAAACCCGGCGCCGCTGACGTCACGCGCATACGCATGCGTCTGTCGTCATTGCCGCTACGGGGCCAATCACAGCGCCGGAGCGGCGATAAAGAGAAGAGACGTCTAAGCAAGGTGGCAGCGGTGGAGGTGTCCCAGCATCGCTGCGGGGGCTTCAATATCAGGTAAGTCATTCATAATGAGCTAGTATGCTATGCATACTAGCTCATTATGGTTTTGTCTTGCAGGTTGGTTAAAAAAAAATATATATTATATATATATATATATATATATATATATATATATATATATATATACACGTTTACAACCAATAGTCGTATAAAATACCGCCAGAAAAGATATGTACATAGGCAACTATATTGCGAAAAAACAAACTTACGGTCTGCTGCTGTTCCTCATATTTTCTCTGAGGAAATTCAGCTCATTATGAAAAACGTGAGGCTTCTTGGTCGGGGCTGCCATTCCACTTCTTGAAGTCTTTTCCTCATCGGTTAAATCCCTCCTGACGCGGTCTCGAAGGGATTTCCAGCGTTTTTGCAAAATTTTAGCTAAAAAAAACATGGAAAAAAGGTTTTATATGCATTCCCAAAGTATTCTAAATTTTTTTTTTTGTTCCCCTGTGCCTATGTGCTCGCACACAGAAGCGAACGCATACGCAACTCCCGCCCACATATGACATTGTTGTTCAGACCACACATGTGAGGTATCGCCCCGAACGTTAGAGCGAGATATATAATTCTAGCCCTAGACCTCCTCTGTAACTCAAAACATGTAACCAGTATGATTTCTACGTACGAAAGTTTGGCGCCATTCTACGAGCATGTGCAATTTGAAAGGGTGACATGTAAGTTACCTATTTACTAGGCTTAACATAAAGTTTCAAATTAGGTAAAAAAAAAAAAAAAATTTTAAAAACATTAAACTGTCTTTTTTTTTTTTTTTAAATACGGTCGAAAAATGTATGCGCTAATAACGTGTGAGATTACGCCATTGTATTCTCTAGGGTCTCTGCTAAAAAAACATATATAATGTTTGGGGTTTCTATGTAATTTACTGACAAAAAAGCAGATTTTCATGTAGGAAAGAAATGTCAGAATTGGCCAGGATGTGAAGTGGTTAAAAAAAGATCATACATTCAAGGAAAAAAGACTTACTTATTTCCTT
The DNA here is from genome assembly GCA_029206835.1 of Rana muscosa. Classification (NCBI taxonomy): domain Eukaryota; kingdom Metazoa; phylum Chordata; class Amphibia; order Anura; family Ranidae; genus Rana; species Rana muscosa. The sequence goes on along the minus strand of CM055124.1, from coordinate 214,777,319 downwards.
TCTCTCTCCATGTGAACTGTCTTCCCAGCCAGGGGTGATGGCAGCACTTATATCCTCCCATATCGAGACTCTCCTTAGGTGGTCTCCATGCTGCAGATGAGACACATCCCACAGTTCGGGATGGGCCTGAACAGCCGTTATCAGCTCCCGTTGTCCCACAGCTTGTGCCATCTTACAAGCCATGTTCTCTTCTTCACAAGCACACGGCTGTGCAAAGGACTCCTGGGAAATAATATTATCCAGACAGGAAGTTCCTGTCTTTACATTGTCCAATCATCTTTTTACATATTTTTACATAGAAAAACACCGGAGCTAAAAAAAACGCGATCTTCGGCGTTAGTGCACGTTTGTACGCGTTTGTGCGCGTTTATGCGCGTTTTTTGACGCTTCGCGTTTTTTCCTGCCTAACGTCGGCGCCGCGGAACGCACTGGTCCTGGGTTTTTTTTTACAGCTTACAAACGCCTATGCTCTTTACAGCTCAAAAACGCCTAGGTGGGCATGAAGCTATAGACTAACATGGACAGGCGTTTTTAAGCTGTAAAAAACGCTCACAAACGCGGCTGAAAAAATGTCCGTGGGCATGAGGCCTAACTCTGCACTTTTGGAAACGACAGCTGACTAGTTGACTGCAACAGGCAATACAATGTTTTCTTGTTAGTACTCTTTTCACACATAAGCCCCTGTCAAGTTTGCAAAGAACAGTCAGTTGAATGGGGCTTTCTATATGAATAAGACAGCATTGGGTCTGAGAATACTCCTTGTGCATTATGAGCAAGTTAGAAAAAAAAAAAAGGTTCACAGGTCACCTGATTACTGACAAAGCGGGTTGGGAAGAAGCTATGTGCTCTAGGATTAGATTACATGCAGCATGTTTATTCTCAGTTTATTTCTCATCCAGTGCACTTTACCAAAATCTAGCACATGTCACATAGAATGCTTTAAAAACACTTGTCTGTCTCTGACAGGACCATATGTTCTCTATTCACTTCCATCACTATAATGACTTTCAGATGAAATCACAAATTAAATCTGTATTTTGTATGTCACAACCCCATTCAAGACTGAGTTCACATTTAGCTTTTCTGTTGTAAAAAGGTTCACATGTAATTATCACATGTATAATTATAGACCCACAATATATGGTGGGGGGAGGGGGAGCAGTTTATTTGTCATGATTTTATGACTATTCAAGTATGCATTAAGACAGCAACATACCAGCTAGCCGTAAAACATTTACAACTGGGTAATAAAAACTGTTTAGCAATTACTTAATTCAATGATGCCTGCATTTGCCACTCTATTTCAGCAACAACTGGTCCCTGCCATTGCTCCAGACGACCTCACGTTCCTTCTCAGTTATGAAAGCCACCACCCACTAATTTCACAATAATTTAGACGTTATGCTTTAGAAAACAATTCTAATTAGAGTGTTTTTATTTATCTAGATGGCCTCTGGTGATATTAAACATTCCCGAGCACAGGGGCAACCAACGGTGACAGCACAATCCTTGGAAGAAATCTCCTGCTGGGCTATGCTCTACTTACTTGATGGTTGTCTGCGAAGAATGTAAGCTGCACTACTCTAAAAGGTTTGTCAGTGCTGCTGAATTTTACACGGGCTGCAAAGGCTCATAGATCCATTGACAACTGGTTAGTTTACACTGTTTCCTGCGGAATGAAAAAGTTAATCGGCACGCTCTAAATGCAGAACGGCAAATAAACCGACACTTTTACTGTCATTCCAGTAGATTCCCTTCTTGTTAATATATGTTGAAAGAATGGGAGCACGTATCCACCCAGGTATACAAGGAAAACAGTCAATGTTATTAGGCCAATGCTTTCCCTGCAAACCATCACGATTAGTAGGATTGGTATAGATCCCATTGCCCAGCCTGTTGACCAAGGCCACATGTGGCCTTTAGGTTGACATTGTGTGGCCCTCAGGCCCCAGCTGCCAGTAGGCAATGTTTTCCCCATCCATGTGCTTAAATAGGGCTAGAAAAGGTAAAATATTCAATAGACTGGCTTCTGTTAGTTGAATGGTTTGGTTTGTCTGACTTTCTTTCTGTGCTGTCAATTACCTATTAATATATTTTTTTACATTTAAAAATTGCATTATTTTATACCAAGATATAAAAAGATAACATACAGTAGCTGTATATCCGGGTACAACAAATACAATCTCAATTTGGGGCACCGCTCAAAGAGGATTAACATTGGCTGTTAGGGAGGCCATAGGTGGTGCAAATTTCTTTCCTGCAACCACAGGTTGCAAGATTCCCCCATCAACACAGGGAAATCCATCCTGCCAAGCAATAGTCTTCTCCCGGAGGGGGTGGGCGGGGGAAGCCATCCCCACCGGGAGAAGACAGTGGTCATTGCTAGCGGCTATAGCAGCCACTAACGCAAGTGAATCTGGAAGGCTGGTTGTACCCAATTTGATCAATTGATCAACATGGTACATTCAGCCTGCCCATCATTGGTTCGGAACTCGGCTGGTGATTCAAATCATATATTACTCCAAAATCTAGTGTAATAGATCAATTACAAAGCTAAGGTAGAAGGGCAGTCCTGTGAGCTCCCAGGAGCAGGGGGAGTAACTTTTTCCTCTGAATGTTTTTTTTTTTGTATAATCAGTAGTTATTCATTTTCCAAAAGGCCATAAAAGTGAATAAAGGTAACAGAAATGAAGACAAGTACATAAAAGTAAAAACATCAAGGGTATGTTCCATCTGTAAGGCAGACATCACTTCTGAGCAACATCATTAACAATAGTACAGCCCATTAAAAAGAGCAAAAATCAACATATCAACCCCACATTGTACATTCATTATAGCTACAAAAAGAAATCACCCCCCCTCCAGTTTGTACAAAGCAACCTGCTCTAGCAATATTAGTCATAACTCAGGTCATACAGAAGTGGACCACTCGGGTGCGACCATTTCTATTTACATGTAATACCATAAAAGTGCTGCTAACTGGGCTCAATGTGTATTTCTCTGACCACAGGAGGCCAGACTCTTGTGTAGCACTTACCCCCATTTAGTTTAACCTATGCCGGCAGTGACAATGCCACCTACAGGCAAGGGAGAACACTACTGCTAGGCAGTATCACACCCAGAGCAGAAGCAAAATCTAATCCTTGATTGGTCTGAGCCCAACTATCGGCTCAGACTACCCCTAAATCTTACATAGCGCCCCCAAACATTGGGGGGGGCGCTACACTTGAAAAATCAGTTAGAAAAAGAAAGAAAAAGAGGAAAATGGGAACAAGACAAGGGAAAGAAATGAAAAAAGAAAAGGGAATAGGGGTGAGAGGGATAGAAGAATACAACTCCAGCAAACAAGCGTAATTCTCCATAATTCCTGAGAATTAAAAAGAGAGAAAAAATTCTGTGCAAGTGTCTGAACCAATGGCTGGGTCACAGAAAAAGATAACAATATGCTGACTGAATATGTGTAGCTGTATATAGGGGGGACCCTAGGCAGACAGAGACCATGTTGCCTCCTCCAGGTTTCCTCTGAATTTGTAATGGATCTTGCTGAAAAGAATATATAGAGTGGCATTAGTCATTTTTTTAAGGTGGCTATTGGGCCCACTAATGTGGTAGCATTGGTTTGTTAAGAGACCAGTGTTATCTCCAGAACTCTCATGTAACATCTCTCCAGTCTCTGACCATCTCCTGTAGCATGTCTCTAGTCTCTGACAGCCTATTGTAGTATGTCCAAGGCCCCTGACAGTTCTGTATAGCATTACAAACTCTGAATATAATGTGTGGCACTATGGTGATTTGGGGGCTACAGTTCAGGCCCCCTATACTGAGTAGGCTGACCTCCAGTGCTATCGACATGTATGAACATTTATTTTATGACCATAGGGTTTGTGAAAAGCTGTGCAGACCCATAAGGGAATTAAACCCTCTCCCTATCTTTACCAAAATTAAAATTAATCTGTGCTGGGTGAGATTCATCTTAAAATAACAAGATTGTTGCAAAAGCATTTCATTGTAAGTACTTTGTGTGTTGCTATTTGCTACATTAATAAAGGTTCCTTTTTGTAAAATAACAGATGCAAACTAGCAATTGTTTTCGAAATTGGTCTAGTGCTATAGACAGAGAGCAGACATTGCAATTTATGTTTGGTCTTAATGAGTTATATTTTACATTTATTACTGTTCTGTCTTTGCTAATGCAGACTGCAGCCAGGAAATACTGGATACTTATAACTAATGAAGGGCTATATTCAACTAGAGGCTGAGCAGACATTGCACGAACGATCCTAATTAGGACTTTTTAACAATAGAATTAAAAGATCAAGCCAGGTGTTATTTGCCTCTAATAACCAGACTGAGTGCAGAGTGCTATTAAAACCTGCTATCTTACCTACACTTTTATTGAAATGTTATTTTTGCAGGCAGCTTATTAGTCCTACATTGAATGCGTTCTCAATTATCGAACTTGCATTTAAGCTCATTTACCAAACAATTGTAACAATAAAGCTTTAAAAAACATACTTAAATGCAGGGGAGCAATTGAACCTAATTTCCTAACTAATGAGATAAGTGCTGAAGAAAGAAACATATCCACTTTTCTAATGGAAAAGGGATTGCATTGATTCTGATCAGTGTTTTTAGGTACGCTCACAACGGGTTAGCTACTCAGAGTCAGACAACAGTGCTCAATCTACAAGTAGTATTTTTGATATTTATTTAGTTATTTATATATTTTCTATAAGGCTCCCTTTGATACTTTGTGGTTCATTATGTCGTGTTATTTAATGTGGTTGTAAAGCCTTAAGGTCTTTTTTACCTTAATGCATTCTATGCAAACCTTCAGTGCTACAGCCTGCCCCCAGATCCCCCCTTTTTCTTACCTGAGCCCGATCCGATCCGATCCGTCGATGTGCATGAGCACAGTGGCTCCAGCCGCTGTCGCTCTCTTCATTGGACAGATTGATAGCAGCAGGAGTTATTGACTCCTGCTGCTGTCAATCAAAAACTGTGACACGGGGGCGGGGCCAAGTCCCGCTGTCTGTGTCAAAGGATGGAGGAAGCTAGCCCGCACGGGTGCCCCCAATGAAAACGGCTTTCCGTGGGGGCACCTGATATAAAGGAGGGGCTTGCAGCATCGCGGGGGTGCCGATGCTCGTGACCGCGAGCAATCTCCGGTCACGAGAGGCAGAACAGGGACGTGTGTGTGTAGGAAAGCTGAGGAAAGACAGATCGTGAGTTCCTAATAGCTAGGAACCACGATCTGTAATTCCTCTAGGTCAGTCCCATCCCCCTACAGTTAAAACACACATTAGGGAACACAATTAACCCCTTGATTGCCCCCTAGTGTTAACCCCTTCCCTGCCAGTGACATTTTTACAGTAATTAGTGTATTTTTATAGCACTGATCGCTGTATAAATGCCAATGGTCCCAAAAATGTGTCAAAGGTGTCCGATGTGTCCGCCATAATGTCGCAGTCCCGATAAAAATCGCAGATCACCGCCATTACTAGTAAAAAAAAAAAAAGCTATAAATCTATCCCCTATTTTGTAGACGCTGTAACAAACCAATCAATATACGCTTATTGCAATTTTTATTACCAAAAATATGTAGAAGAATACATATCGGCCTAAACTGAGAAAAAAATTGCTTTTTTAAAAAACAAATGAGGATATTTATTATAGCAAAAAGTACAAAATATTGTGTTTTTTACAAAATTTACGCTCTTTTTTTGTTTATAGCGCAAAGAATAAAAATCGCAGAGATGATCAAATAACCACCAAAAGAAAGCTCTATTTGTGGGAAAAAAAGGACGTCAATTTTGTTTGGGTACAGCGTCGCACGTCGTGCAATTGTCAGTTAAAGCGACGCAGTGTCGAATTGCAAAAAATGGCCCGGTCATTGAGCAGCCAATTCTTCCGGGGCTGAAGTTGTTAAACTTGCACATTAACATGCAGTATTTCACACATAGCATTTTTGCTTTATTGGACATTTTCAATAGATTGCCTGTAACAGTGGACCAAAAACTGGGCCTACAGCATTTTCTAACAAAGCACACCACAATGTACGACATTTGCTGCACCATGAATCTGTTGCCACCTACTATACATGGGCATTGGGACGCTATTCTAAATGAATAGCACTTCATAGCAACACACCAAGGGTTAATTTACTAAAACTGGAGAGTTAAAAATCTGGTGCAGTTATGCAAAGAAACCATTCGTCTTCCAGGTTTTATTGTCAATGTTTAATTAAACAAGCTGAAGTTAGAAGCTGATTGGCTACCATGCACAACTGCACCAGATTTCGCACTCTCCATTTTTAGTAAATCTACCCCACCATGTATTACTGTAAATTGAGTCTGAAGGCGGGCTCAAAATGTGTTATTTTCAATGCTAAAATTAAATGTTTAAAATAATGTTTTACGTCTATGTAATCTGGTAAATATTTTCTATGGTTCTAAATATAAAATATTCTTCATGAACAATTCATAGTACCATCTACAAGCTGTGAACAAGAGCACAAGCTTTCTGGAGACTGACTTACAGCTGATGCTGTGAAACCTAAAAGCTAGGAGATCAGTTTACATTGATTGTAGAATAAGTCACAAAAGTGGTACATACCCTCTTCTTCAAGCTCTTCCAGCAGACACAGGACAATCCGGCTTAGTTAGTTATACACTTGAAAAGGGAATGCTGGGCTCTCTTTTTAGAAAGCCCAGCATCCCTTCATGGATGTGTAATGGATACACCCTTCTATCACGTTTATTTATAAATTGAAGATTTCATATGGCTAGTTAGTAAAAAGCATTTAAAATATTAGTTTATAGACTTGTCCAATTTAAAGAAAAGGAACAAAATTAGGCAGAAATTTTAATATCTTATTATTAATTTTTTTTGATGTGTGTTCGAATGTTACAGATTTTAATATTCGTGCCTCAAATTTTTGAATTATAGGGAGCAATAGAACAGGTAATATTATGACCACAAAACAGATTACTGTATATACTCGAGTATAAGCCGAGATTTTCAGCCCTTTTTTTTGGGCTGAAAATGCCCCCCCTGGCTTATACTCGAGTCAGTGTACCTGAAAATATTGAGAGGTTGCGACGTCCATCGTTTAAAACTTGCGGTCTCCTCCTGGTCCCTTCCGTGATAGGCGGAACTGTGTCTGCTGAGAAACGCCTATCATGAACGTTCTCTCATCCTCGTTAATCCCAGCATACACTGTGTTCAGTGTTCCGCCAATCACGGATGCCTTTTCATCCTCGGACAAGAGGACGTCCGTCATTGGCTGGACACTGAACAGAGTGTCTGCTGGGAAACTGAGTCCGAGGATGAGAGAGCGTTCGTGATAGGCGGAACTGTGTCTGCTGAGAAACGCCTATCACGAAAAGGACCAGGAGGAGACCGCGAGTTTTAAACAATGAATGGACGCCCGCAGCCTCTCAATTTCAGGTACACTGACAATGGGCACAGTGACAATGGGGACAGTGAGGATGGGCACAGTGAGGATTGGCACAGTGACGATGGGCACAGTGACAATTGGCACAGTGAGGTTGGCACAGTGAGGTTGCAATGGGCACAGTGAGGCGTGCAAATGGGCATTGTTGACCCTCTTTTCCACTTACAGTAGCTGCTGCATTCTTACCCTCGACTTATACTTGAGTCAATAGGTTTTCCCAGTTTTTTGTGGTAAAATTAGGTGCCTCAGCTTATACTCGGGTCGGCTTATACTTGAGTATATACGGTAATCGACCAGCCATTTATATCCACAATATCGGACATTCCATGTTCTCAGGGACATCTATTTTCTGCCTCCTGTACATAGGCATCTAATATTATCTATCCTGCCAAATAATCAGATTCTTCTTTATTAAATAATTTAGGGTCCATTTTTTTTTATCACTTGTTCTGTTTATAAGGGAAAATTTGCCAGGCTAGAATCAGACGTTAATGGTTGCATAAAATTAAAACAAATAATAATAATAATGACTTATTTTTATTTGTTAATTGATCATCCATAAAAATCATACTCCATAGGGCACATACAGGTTCATCTATGCTAATACTAGTGTATGCAAAAATATACAAAGGTCTGAACTTTCCTAGTTACAGGGAAAGAAATCAGTTAGTAAAGAAAGACATTCTAATTAAATAAGCTCTCAATTTCAGTAAAAAAAAGCTCTTGCAAAATAAATGAAAGAGTTGTTGCTTACAGATAAATTAATTATTAGTACTATTGCTTAAGTACTTTGGATCCCCACAGAAATCCCTGGAGGGAAGGTAGAACCAAAAAAAGCCATTTCATGAAGCAGTCAGGGAACTAGAAAGAAATATAATAATTAACAAACTGAGACAGGATGGTTAGGAAAAGTATCCTCTTGGACAAAAAAAAAAAGCATTATATTTTAATGATGTATGTTATTCTACAGGAGACTAATTACTGAAATCTTAACCATTAGCTGTTATTTCATAGAATGAAAAAAAAAAAAAGTTGGGCCATATTGTGAAGAAGACATTATATTTGCAAATTTTTTGAGATAAGCCTTTTTTTATAACAAATACATTTTTCTGATAGGGGATTATAACACAGTTCATTTTTACTGTATACTAAGTGGCTTCGCAACCATTAATGCCTTGAAGAGACCCTGTCATGGGGAAAATAATTCAAAACTACATAAGGTAAAATGACCAGGCAACCAAAGGATCTCATGCAAAAGAGAAAGGTGCGCCAAACTAAGTGCAGTAAAACAGGCTTTAATGGCAAAATTATATAAAAACCAGTCAAATGGCTACTCACAGGATGCAGGACAAATTAAGGCATGTAAGGGGTTAATGGTGGTCCGGAGTCATCTAAGGCGGTCCTTAGGGGAGATGTAAGTTCCAGATGACAGAAGTTGCTAAAGATGGCTGAAGGCAGGAAGGCTGGATGCAGGTTGCTGTGTCAGCAGGGGAAGTCAAGGCATCCGAGCTGCGGGTGGTGTGAGAAGCCCTGTATCGCTGGGATAGACAGGAGACAACCAGGAAGCTGCAGTTCAGCGAGCGCTTCAGCGTGCGCTTCAGCGTGGAGCGCAGCGTGCCGTCGGACCGGAAGTGACGTGGAGATAGAACGGACCAATGGGATGACGCGTTTTACAGCATCCGCTGTTTCATCAGATCCAAGATCTCCTGTCTATCCCAGCGATACAGGGCTTCTCACACCACCCGCAGCTCGGATGCCTTGACTTCCCCTGCTGACACCGCAACCTGCTTCCAGCCTTCCTGCCTTCAGCCATCTTTAGCAACTTCTGTCATCTGGAACTTACATCTCCCCTGAGGACCGCCTTAGATGACTCCGGACCACCATTAACCACTTACATGCCTTAATTTGTCCTGCATCCTGTGAGTAGCCATTTGGCTGGTTTTTATATAATTTTGCCATTAAAGCCTGTTTTACTGCACTTAGTTTGGCGCACCTTTCTCTTTTGCATCATATTTTACAGAGCCTGCTTCTGCTCATGGTAGCTGCCGCTGGTGCTTACAAGATTTATATTCATTGACTCTTTTGATTATATACTCTGCCTAGAACTCATTCTGCGCCATTTTTTCTTTTTTATTGTTAACCAAAGGATCTCAGGCTGTTTTGACAGGCCAATTTTTGGCAGTTACGATAGTGCCAAAGCTTGCTTGCCCAATCGTGCCCCCTGCACATTCTTGTGGGCCAGTGAAGCTGCCCATACCAGTGCAGGGGTGAGGCTTACCAGCAAGCTTTGAATTGAGAGGTAGTGGACTCTAATCCTGCTTACTGATGTTCTTCCACTGTGTGGGCATGCGTGTTGAAATTAAGAAATGGAGAGAGTTGGAAATGTTTAGAACTTTTGTCAGGTTTTTATTATTAAGCCTTGGTCCACATCTATATGTGCACTGGTGCACGCTCTTGGTTTGCAAGCGGTCTTGCGTTTAGGACAGTCTATTCATTCCAATGGACTGTCCTACCTGTGAGAAATATGGGAAAAAATGCTGCAGTACCATGCAATTTGGTGCACAATGTGTAGGTGTGCGATTAAAAATCAATGACACCCCCAGTGCATCTGCGAAAGAGCAGCACATTTCTTTGTGTGTCGGGAAACCGCGTGTTCGTGACTTGCACAGATGTGAACTAAGCCTAAGTGAATAGAAATCTTTTCACTAGGAATACATACAGTGTTAAAAACATTTATTAAACACTTATAACCTTTATAACCTCAGGCAGATTTTCATTGCTGCCTACACCCTGGCTGGATAGACGCTTTCCCTCTTTCTTTCACAGATACAGGGCTTGATTTCAGTGGTGGCTGGTGCTCAATTTTTTTTTGGGGGGGGGGCGGCAAACAAGCCTGGCCCCCTCACTCACACTACCCCCCCGGTGATCGAAACGAATGGGAGGGCGGCGATCCATGGCCTTACCTTATCCTTAGCTGTCAATCTGGGCGGCCTCCTCTCGCTGTTGCTGCAGTAGAGGTGTGAGGAGGAAGAAGATGATGAGGTGGTGGTGTTGGTGCACTTCTGGATCCGGGGTAGGGCTCCTGGAAGATGCTGTTGCTACCCCTCCACCTGCGAGCCAGGGTCGTTGCTTCTTCTCCCAAGCAAACAGGAAAAAGATCCCAAGACCCGATTGGCCGGGAGACTTAAGACTCCCTGGCCAATCAGGTCTCAGGACCCACTTCCTGATTGGCCAGGAGGAGAAGCAGGAAGACATTAGAGAAAATGTATTTGCTAATGTCACACAAGTGGGAGGGCTTGGAGTGCAGTGCTTTGCTCCCCGAGCCCATCCTTTTTTAAGCCAATTAGAGCCTCAGGCTCTAATCATGTGCTTAAAAAAATAAATATTGAAATCCATGCGTCTGGTGCACTGCATGTAGATTAGGTTCCGGGTGCATAGATTAGAGGAGCGGTGCCCCTGCGCCCTGCATGAGCGGCTGCCACTACTTACTAGAAACTGAGTGCAAAATCTGGTGCAGCTCTTCATACCAACCAATCAGCTTGCATTTTTTTTGTTAAAGCTTAATTGGACAAGCTGATGTTAGAAGCCGATTGGCTACCATGCAGAGCTGCACCAGATTTTGCACTCTCCAGTTTTAGCAAATCAACTCCAAAATGTGTATTATATTTGAATCTTATGGCTCCATGTACACTGAAGCTGATAAACTGCAGTTTATTGGCGTTTTGGCATTTTTTTAAAAAGCCCATTAACTGCACTCTATGTTAGCCTATGTGTTCATGTACACATAGCGTTTTTTAGCGTTAATGAGCAGTGGAGTTAATGGGCTTTTTTTCTGAACGCAAGAAATTTGCGCTTAAAGTGACGTTTTTCGGCGGGAAAAAACGCAAAAAAAATGCAAAACGCTGAAAAACGCTAATAAACGCTCCAAAAATGCTCAAAAACGCTGGTCGCCAGCGTTTTTTGATCCATTGAAAAAAAAAAGCTAAAAAACGCTACACTGAAAAACGCTAATAAAGGCTAGTAAAAAACGCTGATAAAAGCTATATTTTAAAGCAGATTTTTCTGCCAGAAATCTGGCGTTCAAAACGACCGTTTTTGAAGCTTCTGTGTACATGGAGCCTTACAATCTAAGGCAATTTTATGTGTTTATTACAGTGCATAACACGATTTAAATATGCCCAATAATAAATAGTTCAAACCATAATGAAAATCTAGTGCCAGGCAGATGCTGTAATAAAAATACAAATATAAAGATTACATCACTACAGTTTATCTCATACGTGTGACAAATGTGAGTTTTGTCCTGAATATGACTGTGACATGATATGACATCATTACACATGGCCAGGAATGTATATTAGAGGTGCCTTCATTTGCATCATTGCTTTCCTATTACACCATCTCCCTACTGACATTCAGAACTCATTATTCTGATTGAGCAAATGTTTCCTAAATTGAACGCAAACATCGCATGTGCTATAAGCAAACATAATTGATGTTCAAATCGAATTGAAGGGACACTTTTTTTTATTTTTTATTTTTTAACTGCGCTATGCCAGTGTTTTATCATTGCATTCCTTTCTTGTTGTGACTGTTCTTGGCAACTAAATTATGTTTTCTTCCTAACTCACACACAACAACGCACATACCCATACATCAAAACAACATCAGTATGGAAAATTAGAGGCCAGCTTTACTTGAAGTCAAATTAAAGTGTTAAAAAAAAATGCGTGCGGGCAGGCTCTTTATTGCAGTAGAAACATGCTATGTCTCTTTTACCATAAAACAATTTTACTTGCTTGTTCACACATGTACAGCTCAGTGTACATTCTCAGCATAGTGTTTTGCTGCCAAGATGAATACATTCCTGCGCATGCGTGGAAGTTATGGTAAACCCACACCGCCATCTCAGATTTTCTTTCATTTAATTTGGCATGATAGCCAACAGTATTTTCAGAAGATATCTGGTTTTCTTTCATTTAATTTAGTGATTCATTTTTATATTCCACATCGTGTTTGCTAATAAACATGCTTTCTTTCTACATGTTATATAAAAAGTGGTGCGCTATTCATCAAATAACACAAATGCGATTCAAGCCGATATACAAAGTACACATTGAAAATGTGAATTTTGTGCTTCAGCCGGTAGTGAAATGATTGAATCATAATAAAATAACAGAATATGTGTAAAAAACAAAACACCAAAGAAATCACACGTGAAAAGGGAATAAATACATAAAACTGTGTTAAGCCCTTTACACACGATTGGATTTCCTATAGATACTAATCCGATGAAGCTGACTTCCATCAGTCTTGCCTACACACCATCAGTCCGACCGTCCCAAACGCCATGACGTAAAACACTCCGACAAGCTGAGAAAAATTAAGTTCAATGCTTCTGGGCATGCGTCGACTTGATTCTGAGCATGCGTGGGTTTTTTGTCCGATGGAGTTCCATACAGACGATCGGAATTTGCTATCGTTTTTTTTCCCATCGGATAAATTTAAAACATGTTCTATTTTTTCTCACCGATGGAAAAAAGACTGATGGGGCCCATACACGATCGGTTTGTCCGATGAGAAAAGTCCATCGGACTGTTTTCATCTGTAAAACCGATCGTGTGTACACGGCATTAGAGTCCAAATGAACAAAAAATCCTCATGTGCATCCCACTCCAAATGAAACGCCGCCACCGTGCTCCACCCCAGAAGGCTTACCTGAAACATTTGACCCTCTAGTTATGGAGAAGTCATATAGCGCATGGGTTCATCACTGCCCTTCACTGATAAATATCATCTCTGGTTATCGAACAAGTGGCCAAGAGGATGGAAATACTAAGTGCATTGCACCAATGTTAGAAAGAAAGAGCCAAACGCTCCTTATAGTGTAAAACTCAATATTTACTTTATTTAAAAAAAGTGCAAAATCACTCACATATATCTAGGAATTACAGTGATGTACCCAAAATTGCAGGTTGTGATTGGCAGCTTGGCTTCACCTTCTCTACTTTGTTGGAGAGACAACATTAGGGTGACCAGACATCCCCGGTTTATGGGGACAGTCCCCAGATTGAGGACACTGTCCCCGGACCAAGTCTGTCCCCAGATTTGTCCCCTGATTGGATTTCAACAGGAGCTGGGGCAATTTCAAAGACAGTGCAGAATAAAAAAAAAAGCTTAGGGGGTGTATTTTTTCCATTATCTGTGCCCCTTTCTGAAGATCATGTGCCGGTCGGAGCGGAGGGAATATTTCTTCAGTTTCAGACACATGCCCATTCAGCTCCGCTCGCATGTTCTTCTGCCTTGGCTCCAGTCCCAGCCAGCCGCCTGCCTATCTCCATGCTTTCCCTGGTGGAAGGATCTTCCTCCGCTCCCCACCCAGTAGTAGCCGGGACCCGGAGAGTGAGACTTGACTGGCTGTGAGGCAGGCAGCGGCGGCGACGGGCAGAGAGTCGCTGATTGCCGCCATTACTAGTAAAAATAAAATAAAAAATGTCCCCGGATTTCATTTTAAAAATCTGGTCACCTTAGACAACATGGCCACATCCAAAGGGATGGGTTCCTGAGGGCAGACTCAAGAGGGGTTTCTCTTTACTAATTATGCCCCTATGAGTTGTTTACAAGCTAAATAGGTATGTTTTGGCAGCAGGTTCTGTACAAATTTGAACACAAAAGGTTTGCTCTAACGTCAAAAAAATATGTAAAGAGAATACCGAAAAAGGGAAAATCTTTTTTCAGGGCACGTATATTGTCAGGTAAAATTTAGAATAATGTTAAACCAGGTAGAAGATCCTTTCATGCACTAAACATACTCAAATAAAACTTACAGAGAAACAAACATTCCACAGCAGCATACATTTAGGCTACAGTTTCAGAACAGAATACATTTTCTTCCGAGTAACCTTAAACATTATAATAACCACAGCAGGGAAGCTAAATTCAATTGTTTTTCAATTTTCTGTCTAATAAAAAGTGATCACATTGAAAACTACTTTTGCAATATTGTTATGGTTTTCGAGACGCAAAGGAAACAAAGAAGCTGAATGATCAAAAAAAGATTAGACTTACCCTACTTGTGAGGCAATAACTTAAATATGTTTATCTGTTAGAGACGGAAACAGGAGCCTGGCCGCCATCTTCACGCCTCTTATCTAACAAGCTGTACAAAGGCTATATATACAGTATATGAGATTTCTACGTTTCATGAATGCACCTTTTGTGTGCTTAAAACATTCTACTTTGCCCCTAAATTAACAAGACGAGATTTAAATTAAAATAATTGTTTTATGCAGGGCCAACAAAAAAATAGTAAATCACTATTTGTCTTCTCAGAACTTTGGAATCCAAAATGATAGACAAAGGTTCTTGGCAACAGTTGAAAAGAGGGTATTGTGTTTTTGTATAAATTGAATTTTTTTATTATGGTCAGACTAGAGATTAGGGAAATTGAGAGTTTTGATTTCTCTGAAAGATCAGAAGAAATTAAGAGATTTTGGCAAATAGTCAATGAGTAAGGTAAAATTATGGTGGTTGTTGGCGTTTTTAAAAAAAGGAAAAGAGTCTTTGAATGAGGGTTTCAGGAGCTCCTTTCAGCTATCCTGGACTATTCTGGTGCTAAAACAGCCCCTTAATAGTCTCAAAGCTTTGTTTTGTTGTAATTGATAATTTTGCAATGAAATCACTATTCTCACCCCTGGTCGGGGCTAAAAATTAATATTTCAAAATGTTTTACTTTTTTTGGTCAGTTAACCACTTACCGTATATACTCGAGTATAAGCTGACCCGAGTATAAGCCAAGGTACCTAATGTGCCACAAAAACTGGGAAAACTTACTGACTCAAGTATAAGCCGAGGGTCAACAATGCCCATTTGCACGCCTCACTGTGCCCATTGCAACTTCACTAAGCCACTGTTCCCATCCTCACTGTTCCTCACTGTTCCCATCCTCACTGTTCCCATCCTCACTGTTCCTCACTGTTCCCATTCTCACTGTTCCTCACTGTTCCCATCCTCACTGTTCCTCACTGTTCCCATTCTCACTGTTCCTCACTGTTCCCATCCTCACTGTTCCTCACTGTTTCCATCCTCACTGTTCCTCACTGTTCCCATCCTCACTGTTCCTCACTGTTCCCATTCTCACTGTTCCTCACTGTTCCCATCCTCACTGTTCCTCACTGTTCCCATCCTCACTGTCCCTCACTGTTCCCATCCTCACTGTTCCTCACTGTTCCCATTCTCACTGTTCCTCACTGTTCCCATCCTCACTGTTCCTCACTGTCCCCATCCTCACTGTTCCTCACTGTTCCCATTCTCACTGTTCCTCACTGTTCCCATCCTCACTGTTCCTCACTGTTTCCATCCTCACTGTTCCTCACTGTTCCCATCCTCACTGTTCCCCTAAAGTTAAAATTGAACATTGTAAATTGTACCTGAAACAAAATAGAGAGGCTGCGGCATCCATCGTTTAAAACTCACGGTCTCTTCCTCTTCCCTTTCGTGGCGTTTTCTAAGCAGACACAGTTCCGCCTATCACGAACGTTCTCTCATCCTCAGTTTCCCAGCAGACGTCCGTGATTGGCGGAACACTGAACACAGTGTCTGCTGGGATGGGTGAGGATGAGAGAATGTTCGTGATAGGCGATTCTCAGCAGACACAGTTCCGCCTATCACGGAAGGGACCAGGAAGAGACCGCGAGATTTAAACGATGGACGCCGCAGCCTTTCAATTTTTTTTCAGGTACAATTTACAATGTTCAATTTCGCTGACTCGAGTATAAGCCGGGGGGGGGGGGGGGGACTTTCAGCCCAAAAAAAGGGCTGAAAATCTCGGCTTATACTCGAGTATATACGGTTAGCCATTTTGTTGCTAAAGGACCAGGCCCCTTTTTGCGATTCGGCACTGCGTCGCTTTAACTGACAATTGCGGGGTCGTGTGACGTGGCTCCCAAACAAAATTGATGTCCTTTTTTTCCCACAAATAGAGCTTTCTTTTGGTGGTATTTGATCACCTCTGCGGTTTTAATTTTTTGCGCTATAAACAAAAATATAGCGTCAATTTTGAAAAAAATTCAATATTTTTTACATTTTGCTATAATAAATATCCCCAAAAAATATATAATTTTTTTTTCCTCAGTTTAGGCCGATACGTATTCTTCTACATATTTTTGGTAAAAAAATATCGCAATAAGCATTTATTGATTGATTTGCGTAAAAGTTATAGTGTCTACAAAATAGGGGATAGTTTTATGGCATTTTTATTAATATTTTTTTTTTTACTAGTAATGGCGGTGATCAGTGATTTTTATCATGACTGCGACATTATGGCGGACACATCGGACACTTTTGACACTATTTTGGGACCATTGTCATTTTTACAGCAATCAGTGCTATAAAAATGCACTGTTTACTGTGAAAATGACTCTGGCAGTTTAGGGGTTAACCTGTAGGGGGCGCTAAAGGGGTTAAGTGTGACCTTTTGTGTGATTCTTACTGTAGGGGGCGTGGCTTGGCGTGTGACATCACTGATCGTCGTTCCCTATGACAGGGAACAGACGATCAGTGACAGGCTCACTAGGAAGCACAGGGAGAGGTTTGTTTACACTTACCTCTCCCCATTCTTCAGCTCTGTGACCCGATCGCGGGTCATCGGCGGCGATCGGATCCGCGGGTCCCGCGGGCGGGGTCACAGAGTACCCGGCAGTGCGCGCGCGACCCACAGCTGTGCATATTAAAGGGGATGTACCTGTACGCCAATATGCCCAGCCGTGCCATTCTGCCGACGTACATCGGCGTGCGGCGGTCGGCAAGCCGCTAAAGGGTAACTTCACTTTTGTGGGGAAAAATAATATAGCGTATACAGTTGTGACATAAGTCATATTGTAATGGAATGTTATTAAAAATTACCTTTCCTTTTTAATCTGCAGCTCTGTAAGTTTGGCTACCTGTAGGTGTTCTGTACACAGAATGTGTACAGAACGCCCCCCCGAAGCATAATTTCCTGCTTGTGTGATTGGCTCACCGATTTTCCCAGAAGTCTGCCCTAAGATACAAGTCAGAACTTAGGCATCCCCTGGAACAAAAATTTCATTTTTGGTGAGATACTTCCAATAGGAAATCACAGCTAAAGGGATGCAGGCCCAGCAGCTTTCCTCTTTACAGCCCTGCAGGTGCACAGCTGTTTGTTTATAAAACCACTCCCATTTGACTCACTATCCCACAAGGATACAGACAAGGAAACAGGGATTTCTTCAGAATAACAAAAGGTAGGAATCTGAAAACAAAGTTTGTTAAAAATCCTTGTAATGTACATAGATCACCCAGAGGCGAATGATTTTTCTCCACAAAAGTGGAGTTACGCTTTAAATATATAAACCAATATTAGTATTAAATTGTACTTTCATTTTCAGCCAGCAGGTGGTGCCCTTAGCTCTTTTGTACAGTACATGTTTTTCAGTCATGTTTTGCTGAAATAAAACCCTATTGTTTACAGAGCTCAAAAGCTCAAACTGAAATTTACCCACAAAACTGAATTAGTTATAGCATTGACTCATACCCCTCTCTCTCTCTCTCTCCGTTATGTTGTGTACAGATAACTCTGGGGTTGATTTACTAAAACTGGAGAGCGCAAAATCTGCTGCAGCTGTGCATGGTAGCCAATCAGCTTCTAACTTCAGCTTCTTGAATTAAACTTTGACAAACAACCTGGAAGTTGGTTTGTTTCTATGGTTAGTTAAGAGCGGAGCTACTTTAACACCCGGTTTATATTTGTATATTTTTTATTAGTTTCCATATACCCTTTTCACATACATATATTTATCCATACTCCGTGGACAGGTAGTCCCGTTCTATCACAGTGTCATTTATGTCCTAGGGTTTATCCCTTATGCGGCATACTTCCTTATCCTGCAGCATCCCTTTCTTTTCCTCCCTAGTGTGCACAGTCTATTGCTTGCTGACACTTGCCAGTCAGATTTAAAAAGACATAGCAATCATGGCCGAGCGCATACATATACATTGGTCTACAACAAAATGGCCTCCGCCCGCCCTGTGCCGAGGACTATTTAAACTCTACATCCCGTGTCTAGTGCTAGCCTCTGATGAAGTCATGTGATATGACGACACGCGTCAGGACGTAGCACAGACACACTGCCAGCAGATCCGAGAGGAGACGAGCTCGCAGCTCGTAAGGATTCAATACCCGGTTTTTACTTCCAAATGTGAGTTTTTTACTTTGGGTCTGAAACCGCTAAACGTTTATTAAAACTACACTATTTCTCCGTCCTTTGTTTCCTCCACATTCCAACTCTGTGATTGCCGCTGCTGACACTTGCCACCTGAGGGTTGCATCGGATGCACCATAGATGTCACACTCTTTCCCATTGGCACGAGCTCGGCGCTCGTTTGGATTGAGGTCCATGCTCACTGCATCACAAGTGAGTGTGTGAATGTATGCATCAGCCACTCCTCTTGCTGCACTCACAGAGTTGCGCTATTGATGTACTCTCTGTTTTTGTTTCCTCTTATATACTCCAATGAGTAACGGTGCCATAAAGATCAGGCCATAAGGACGTGATACCCCCCTTCACTACAGAGAACTGCTGTATACTGTCCCCCCTTCCAATAGGGAGGTAAGCCAGGTGTGATCACAGGGTGGACGCCACAGGATTCTTTTCAAGCATTTCATTGGTGACGGGACTTTATCCACATATGATTTATTCATATACCATATAGTTATTTTGGAAGGATTGAGAAGTCATCACCAGGACTTATTTGGGACTGCCTCTCCTTACTAGTACAGTTCACTCATTCACTGAGTGTGTGTTTTCATTTATCCCATCCATTTCACTTTTCCCATTCATGGATTTGTTTGTGGATTATTACTATGTCTAAGTGGTTTATTTTTATCACGTGTTGCATACCTTGACCATTTGGATATTGGTTCTATATGTCACATTTTTATCTATTATTCACTGTGTTACATATTTTTCTGATTATCATTGATCAGTCTTTTATTAGTGTATTATCATTTGTGTCACTGTGCACATTGCACATCACTGCTAGTTAGCCCAGTACTAGCTTATTACTCACCCACTTCGTCTCCCAGTCTCTCCCTCTTCCCCTCCCCTTCCCCCTCCTCTCCACACCTCCACACCCTACCCTTTCTTGCCACATTCCCTCCGAGCTTAATTTTTTCTCTCCCTTCCCATCATTCTATTTTTACACACTACAGCGCAGTCACCATCACGTTTTATATATGTTTCTATGCAAAGCTGCACCAGATTTTGCACTCCCCAGTTTTAGTAAATCAGCCCCTTTTATTAGTGAGAGTGAATCTGCAAGCAAACAACATCTGCTGTGCTTGTGCTTTACAATTCCAGTTGTATCCAGTAAATGTTGTGTCCAGTAATACATTTTTATTTGTGATACTAAGATTTTTTTTTACAAAAATAGTACAAATGCAGGCACAAAACAGCAGTTCAAAAGCATAAAAATCTGTAAAAGTAAGCAATAAAATGAACTTCCCTTTAAGGATTTTTCTGTGTTCTTGTATTGCATGTATTGTGATATTAATATAAATGATTACCATATTAACCTCTTAAGGACCGCCTCACGCCGATATACGTTGGCAGAATGGCACGGCTGGGCACATCAACGTCCAGGTACGTTGCCCTTTAAGAGCCCAGCCGTGGGTCGCGCGCGCCGCTGGCGGCGCGCTCGCGACCCAGTCATGAGCTCCGTGACCACGCCCGCGGACCCCATCGCCGCCGGTGTCCCGCGAGCTGAAGAACGGGGAGAGGTAAGTGTTAACAAACCTTTCCCCATTCTTCTCCGTGGCATGTCAGTGATCGTCTGTTCCCTGTCATCGGAACAGACGATCAGTGACGTGTAACGTGTAGCCACGCCCCCTACAGTAAGAATCACTTCCTAGGGAACACTTAACCCCTATAGCGCCACCTAAAGGTTAAACCCTTCACTGCCAGTGTCATTTTCACAGTAACAGTTCATTTTTTTTTAGCACTGATCGCTGTAAAAATGACAATGGCCCCAAAATGGTGTCAAAAGTTTCATGTGTCCATCATAATGTTGCAGCCACAATAAAAAATCGCTGATCGCCGCCATTAATAGTAAAAAAAAAAATTATTAATAAAAATGCCATAAAACTATCCCCTCTTTTGTAGACGCTATAACTTTTGCGCAAACTAATCAATAAACGCCTATTGCGATTTTTTTTTACCAAAAACACGTAGAAGAATACGTATCGGACTAAACTGTGTAAAAAAATTATTTTTTTTGTATATTTTTGGGGGATATTTATTATAGCAAAAAGTAAAAAATATTGCATTTTTTTTTTCGCTCTATTTTTGTTTATAGCACAAAAAATAAAAACCACAGAGGTGATCAAATACCACCAAAAGAAAGCTATTTGTGGGGAAAAAAGGACGTAAATTCTGTTTGGGAGCCACGTCACACGACCGCGCAATTGTCAATTAAAGCGACGCAGTGCCGAATCGCAAAAATGGGCCTGGTCCTTTAGCTGCATATTGGTCCAGGGCTTAAGTGGTTAAAGAGTTTTTTTTTATAAATTAATGTAAATGGCAAGGACTAATATGCACTGACACACCATAATTAATCATAGATCCGTGGACCAACCCTTCTTCGTAGCATTTACTCACAGATCAACTTTTATGTAATCTCCAGAAAGCTCATTTCTGAAGTTGCCCTGGCTTAGTGCCCTCTTCATATTGCCTTATTAGACCTAATCCTGTACAATATGAGACCACTCCATAATACAATTAGACATATTTTTGTTTAGCTTATTTGTTAGGTAAGAAAAAGTGAACACCTCTTCTAACTTAGTCAATGGAAACACCTCTTTTCACTTGTATCTGTGTTGCAAGGCCATTCATTTCCTTGGGTAACATCAACATAGTACAACCTCCTTCTACATTGTTAATCCATGTTAAAATTGACAACCAAAGCAAACAAAGGGGTTGTAAAGGTTAGTTTTTTATTTTCTAAATACCTTTAAGCTAGTGCATTGTTGGTTCACTTACCTTTTCCTTAGATTTCCCTTCTACATGTTTTCTTTCTTTGTTTTCTTTGTCTGAATTTCTCACTTCCTGTTCCTCCTCAGTAAGCTGTTCAGTAAGCTGTTCTGGCTGACTAAACACCACTCAGATGATGGTGTGAAGTTTACTGAGGAGAAACAGGAAGTGAGAAATTCAGACAAAGAAAAAAAACATTTAGAAGGGAAATCAAAGGAAAAGGTAAGTGAACCAACAATGCACTAGCTTAAAGGAACCTATTTAGAAAATAAAAAACGGACCTTTACAACCCCTTTAACCCCCAATGGATTGGAGGCAATGGTCATATATTCCATCAATTAGGAAGAAAGGAGTACGACTTCTTTCACACTGACAGACTGTCTGTTTTTCAGACGGACCCGATCAGACCATCCATTGCTCTCTATGGAGCGGCGGATGTCAATGGACATGTGTCCATTGACAAATGCTGACATCCCATCCGATTCTGTCCCCTAAAAACAGATGGATGGGGACAGTGGTGGGCCGTCCATTAGAGGCCCCCTGATCTACATGCAGAGTGCTGGTCGCATGGATTCCAATGGGTTGGGTGTTTTTTTTAAGCACGTGATTAGAGCCAGATGCTCTAATAGGCTTCAAAAAAGGGCTTCAAAAAAGGCTGAGCTCGGGGAGCAGAGCACTGTGCTTCAAGCCCACCCAGTTTTATGAAAATTGCGAATGAATATTTGTATTCTCACACTGATCCTCCTCCCGGCCATTCAGGAAAAAAAATGGCTATGCTGTAATCGATCTGCTTTTTTGCCTAGTGTGGTCAGTTTGAAATAGGAAATCAGGGAGAATAGTAGGATCGACAGGTATTTTTACACAAGGGAAGCAATACAAAGAACAGGATACTTTTTAACACAAGTACATGGTACAGCAGACACATATTAGGAATATAAAATGTTGGGGTAACATATTCTTGAGATTCGGACACATGGTTATAATGTTTAGCAACTTCAACTTTTGTATTTATTGTAAGAAATCTCTCTCTTGAGTGTTGAGTGTATACCAAAGTGATTTAATGATACTTTACCATCTTTTCAAGGAAAATATAAAAACTTTAAGACTATCCTCCCTGTCCTTTATTATATCAATATTCAAATCTAGTGAATGTCTCTGTACACACTCTTTCTTCCATACATACAGGGAAACAATCTCTTTGTCAACTTTTTACAAAAGTATTAAATAAAAAAGACCTTAACACTCAACAATAGTTTTTTTTATTTTTTTTTATCCCACAGAAACACGTATTTTGCTTTCTTTAAATGGATATGGTGCCCTGGGGTTCTGTTTGTTTACCACCATTGGAAATCATCATAATACATCTTCCTAAAATATTAAAGGTCACAAGAACAATAACTACAATAACAGCACGCTGTACAGCTACAAACAATAATGGCCACTTTACATCTTGCAAAGTTCAAATAGATAAAAAAATACAAAAGAGAATATATATTATGTTGTTTCCAAAGAATACAAAAGAGACAAAGGTACCACTTTGTAATGTTTTCGTTGTTATAGGGGAAAAATAGAGTACTTAGGACCCTTGAACACGGGGCTGTTCAGCTGCAGAAGATCTGAGTTCCCTGAAAGGTCAGAGCCCTAAATGGTAGCACTCGGTATGGTGTTCAGCCCAATCCAGCCACAGCCTGCCATAGACTTTGACAGGCTGCAGGCAGCAGGGTGCACCAAGGTGTCAGGAGGGATGCATTATACCTGAAGGACCCCGCATGCAAGGGGCCCTAGTGGTATATTTATAAAGCAGTTAGCATCTGACATTCTCATCAAACATTCACTGTAGGTGTCGGTATGCAGAATAATTGTGTTTTTTATATATATACTCAAAAACTATTCCTCTCATTGCAAGTATAACTGAAAACAATAGAGCAAAATAACTCTTTTCAGTCTCTAATTACCTAAAACACCCACAATGCTTCTGATAGCCAGAGACTAAAGCTGGCCAAAGATGGTGAGATTTTCTCCACGAGTTACAGGAAAGAAAATCGCTCCATTTCCCCGTCAACACAGTCAGAGTTGTGTTTTCCCGGTGTGGGTGGGGGGGGGGGCGGGTGGGCACAGGGACCCGTTCCTGCTAGGACAACACATTGTGATTATTGCTGGCGGCTATAGCCACTGGCAATAATCGCATGAAAAATCCGACATGCTGGTTATAACCAAGTCGATTGATGGGTATTTGATCACCTCTACGTTTTTTTTTTTTTTTTTCCGCTATAAACAAAAAAAGAGTGACAATTTTGAAAAAAAAACAATATTTTTTTACTTTTTGCTATAATAAATATCCCACCCCCCCCAAAAAAAAAAAGGAAAAATAATAATTTCTTCATCAGTTTAGGCCAATATGTATTCTTCTACATATTTTTGGTAACAAAAATCCAAATTAGCGTATATTGATTGGTTTGCGCAAAAGTTATCACCTTTACAAAATAGGGGAAAGATTTATGGCATTTTTATTCTTTTACTAGCAATGGGGGTGATCTGCGATTTTTAGCGCGACTGCGACATTGCAGTGGACAGATCGGACACTTTTGACACTTTTTTTGGGACCAGGGACATTTATACAGCAGCGATCAGTGCTATAAAAATGCACTGATTACTGTATAAATGTCGCTGGCAGGGAAGGGCCTAACACCAGGGGCGATCAAGGGGTTAAATGTTCCCTAGGGAGGTGCTTTCTAACTGTGGGGGGAGTGGACTGACTGGCAGTAAGGCCCCTTTCACACGGAGGCGTTTTAGCGCTAAAAATAGCGCTGTTAAAACGCCTGAAATAATCCTGCCCCAGCATTCTCAATGTGAAAGCCCTGAGGGCTTTCACACTGAGGTGTTGTGCTGGCTGTGCATTGGAATAAATTCTTCAAACAGCTTTTTTGGAGCATTTTTGGGGCACATAAAATAGCGCTGTAAAAATGCCTATCCCCATTGAAATGAATGAGTACCGCTGTAAAACCGCGGTAAAAACGCCCAGAAGCTACGAAAAACCAGGAAGTGCACAGGATGTGATGTAAGGGGGTAGGGTTATTAGCTGACACTAACGCGGTAAAAATGCGGTAAAAACGCATAGGCGTCTGCGCAATTTTTAGCGCTAACGCGGTAAAAACGTGGTAATAACGCTAATCATTTTTAGCACGTTATTGCAACGCCTCAGTGTGAAAGGGGCCTAAAGAGAAATCATTGTTCCTAATCACTAGGAACAGACAATTTCACTCAACTCCCCTGACAGAACTTGGATCTGCTTTGTTTACACTGCAGATCCCTGTTCTGCCTCTATGTGTAGCGATCACGGGTGGCCGTTGGACATTGAGTCCTTTGGACCCGCAGATTGGCTCCACCTCTGGCGAATAGGCACAGATCGCCGTGTACGTGCCCGACGTACAATTAGGGCGATTCGTGCAGGAGAGCCAACCTGCCACAGTAAAACTGCGGCGGCTGGTTGGGAACCAGTTAAGCGGCGCTTTTGCGCCGCTTTTAGGCCGCTAGCCAAAGAAGGGGTTAAAAACTCCTGTGTTGCAACACTTCAGAAGCATTTTTAAGGCGCTTCGGAAGCACTGCCCAGTCATTGCAATGGGCAGGGGCGTTTAAGGAGCGCTGTATACAGCACTCCTAAACCGCCCCAACGATGCTGCTTGCAGGACTTTTTCTAACGTCCTGCAAGCGCACCACCCGGGTGTGAAAGCACTCATTGCAGAGAATAGGAGGCAGTTTTCAGGCGCAATTTGTAGCGCTAAAACGCCTGAAAACTGCCTCAGTGTGAAAGGGGTCTAAGAGACAATACTTCTTCTCAGAGCTTTTTTTCAGGGGGAACGTGGGGGAACACAGTTCCGGCACCTCCAGCACTGAATGTATGTAATGGCAAGAGGTGCTGGAGGGTCTATGATGCTGGCTGCTGGGGGGGTATAATGTTGTGTGAGGGATCTATTGCAGCTGGGATAGGGTCTATTATTGCTGGCTGCAGGGGATCTATTTTACAGCATTTTTCGTTATCATTAAAGTGGGTGTAAACCCACTTTTTAAACAAAGACCTACAGGTAAGCCTAGATTAAGGCTTACCTGTAGGTGCATGAAATATCTCCTTAACCTACACGGTTAAGGAGATATTTGTATGTAAATGCGGCGACGCTGACGTCACCCCATTCACAAATTCGGCTAGGTCGCAACATTCGACGACGTAGCCGAATTTGACAGCTCACGCGCGCTTGCGCGGAGTCACGTCTTCGCCGCTCCGGCCAATCACAGCGCCGGAGCGGCGCTGTGATTGGCTGCAGCGGCGATACCCGGAAGTAACATTCCGGCTATCGCCGCAGCGATGGATGCGGCTAGAGGGACACGGACGACTTCGGGGGCCCCGATCGAAGGTAAGTGGTACATAATGAGCTAGTATGCTAGTCATACTAGCTCATTATAGCTTTGTCTTGCAGGTTAGAAAAAAAAACGACAAAAGGGTTTACAACCACTTTAACAAATTGCATACAAATTACTTAAAACCAGAAAATAATACTTGGTTCTGTATTCTCTAAAAGAGGTGTTACTGGTAGGTGGATAGTGGGTGGCACCAAGAGACAGTACTCGGAGGTGGGTAGGGGGCGGAGACAAGCAGTGGCTTAAAAGAGGGGAGTTCCTGCACCTATGCTCTGAGAAAAAAAAGCCCTGCTTCTTCTTCATGACAAGGTATTTTACTCACAACTAGAATATGATTTAGTAATTCTGACAAGTGGGCTATTAATTCATGTGAAGTGTGACATTTAATGATAGGCCCACTTCAAGCAAGATTAATTAAATACCAGGCAATGCAATTGTTATTATCTGCAATCTGCAATTATCCTGAATTCACCTACTTAGCATCCTGAGAGTTCTAAAAAGTGTTCCTACTGAGCATCACTGATTACATGCTGGTGTGTGAGAGACAACATAATCAGGAAAGTGTTTCTGCCGCTAAATTGTATAGGATAAGAAGAACTTCATACCTCTCTTATGGAGCTGCCCTCCCAACAACATGCAGGAAATATATAAACAATGTTTTTTTTTTTTGCAAAAAATTCTAGAGAAAATGCTTGGACAGCCGCACTCCAAAAAAATTGGTTCTTTTATTTAAAACAAAAGCACAAAATACATGCCACAGCAAAGAACAGCAGGTAGGACCTGACGCGTTTCGCACTGCGATTCAGTGCTTAATCATCAATGTTTTTTTTTTGCAGTGTTCGTGTTGGGAAGATTATGCTTCCTTTCCTGTTACAGAGATAGGTGCCACTGGGGTAGGAAGTGAGAGGAAATTTACCAATGGAAACATAAGCAGTAATAAAAACCTAGCAGGGGTTGCAATCCGTTCCTATTCTATAAAAATTAAAGCTGGAGAAGAGTCAACCTCCAATCTTTAAAACAAATAAATGTAACGATGTATTCTTCTGTACAGAGCTGCATGGATTTGCGTCTTTTATATCTGCTTGGAGTTCAGCTTTTATTCTCACTTATTTTATAAGACACATTTTTCAGTTAATTTTTTTTTTTTTCCGGGTGGCCTCAGAAATATGTTCACTTTTTAGTATGATCTGCAGACAGAACCAACACCTCGGGAAATATTAAAGATATGAATCAGCAGTTCAAACATAACATTTTCCTTTGGCTACAATTCAAGAGGGGTTTATATATTTTTAAGATAATTGCATGACATAAACACTGTCATTTTACACCATCTGTCTTTGCTGTTCGAAACTGAACAAAAAAAGTGCTTTGGGACTTAGCAAATCACTGTAACAAGACAAGAACTAAATGATCCACTTCTGGACAAAACATTTTCTTTTATATTAGACTTGATACATACAGTATCTCACAAAAGTAAGTACACCCCTTACATTTGTGTAAATATTTTATTATATCTTTTCATGTGACAACACTGAAGAAATGACACTTTTCTACAATGTAGAGTAGTGAGTGTACAGCTTGTATAACAGTGTAAACTCAACACTAGGGATGAGCTCGGTGTTCGAGTCGAACATACGTTCGACTCGAACATCGGCTGTTCGATCGTTCGCCGAACAACGAACGATTTGGGCCGTTCGCGCCTAATTCGCGGCCCACAATGCACTACGCCATTGCAGTGTCATCCAGGCGCTGTGATTGGCCAAGCATGCACTGTGACCCCGCATGCTTGGCCAATCACAGCGCCGGCAGCGAGGAGAGCAATGATTGGCCACAGGCAGGATGCCTGTGGCCAATTATTGCTGAGGGTGTTTAGTACACGCCCCACACTATAAAAGGCCGCCAGCACGGCGGCCTAGTGTAGTGTGTTCCGGAGCAGGGAAAGAGAAGCATAGGCAGGGACAGTGACATTTTTTTTTCTTGCTTAACCTGGATTCCTTTAGTTTAGGGAAAGAGAAGGATAGGTAGGGAGAGTGTCAGTCTGTTTTACTGTGCTAAACCTTGTTTGTAGGGACAGGGAAGGACAGTGAGGGAAATTCTCATTGTGCTATACTGTGCTAAAGCATTCATCATCAACCATCTTTAAAAAAACATTTTTTATAGGGACATAAAACTATAGGTAGGGAGAGTGTCAGTGTGTTTTACTGTGCTAAACCTTGTTTGTAGGGACAGGGAAGGACAGTGAGGGAAATTCTCATTATGCTATACTGTGCTAAAGCATTCATCATCAACCATCTTTAAAAAAACTTTTTTTATAGGGACAGAAAACTATAGGTAGGGAGAGTGTCAGTGTGTTTTACTGTGCTAAACCTTGTTTGTAGGGACAGGGAAGGACAGTGAGGGAAATTCTCATTGTGCTATACTGTGCTAAAGCATTCATCATCAACCATCTTTAAAAAAAAATTTTTATAGGGACAGAAAACTATAGGTAGGGAGAGTGTCAGTGTGTTTTACTGTGCTAAACCTTGTTTGTAGGGACAGGGAAGGCCAGTGAGGGAAATTCTCATTGTGCTATACTGTGCTAAAGCATTCCTCATCAACCATCTTTTAAAAATTTTTTTTTATAGGGACAGAAAACTATAGGTAGGGAGAGTGTCAGTGTGTTTTACTGTGCTAAACCTTGTTTGTAGGGACAGGGAAGGACAGTGAGGGAAATTCTCATTGTGCTATACTGTGCTAAAGCATTCATCATCAACCATCTTTAAAAAAACATTTTTTATAGGGACAGAAAACTATAGGTAGGGAGAGTGTCAGTGTGTTTTACTGTGCTAAACCTTGTTTGTAGGGACAGGGAAGGCCAGTGAGGGAAATTCTCATTGTGCTATACTGTGCTAAAGCATTCCTCATCAACCATCTTTTAAAAAAATTTTTTTATAGGGACAGAAAACTATAGGTAGGGAGAGTGTCAGTGTGTTTTACTGTGCTAAACCTTGTTTGTAGAGACAGGGAAGGACAGTGAGGGAAATTCTCATTGTGCTATACTGTGCTAAAGCATTCATCATCAACCATCTTTAAAAAAACATTTTTTACAGGGACAGAAAACTATAGGTAGGGAGAGTGTCAGTGTGTTTTACTGTGCTAAACCTTGTTTGTAGGGACAGGGAAGGACAGTGAGGGAAATTCTCATTGTGCTATAGCATTCATCATCAACCATCTTTAAAAAAACATTTTTTATAGGGACAGAAAACTATAGGTAGGGAGAGTGTCAGTGTGTTTTACTGTGCTAAACCTTGTTTGTAGGGACAGGGAAGGACAGTGAGGGAAATTCTCATTGTGCTATACTGTGCTAAAGCATTCATCATCAACCATCTTTAAAAAAACATTTTTTATAGGGACAGAAAACTATAGGTAGGGAGAGTGTCAGTGTGTTTTACTGTGCTAAACCTTGTTTGTAGGGACAGGGAAGGACAGTGAGGGAAATTCTCCTTGTGCTATACTGTGCTAAAGCATTCATCATCAACCATCTTTAAAAAAACTTTTTTTATAGGGACAGAAAACTATAGGTAGGGAGAGTGTCAGTGTGTTTTACTGTGCTAAACCTTGTTTGTAGGGACAGGGAAGGACAGTGAGGAAAATTCTCATTGTGCTATACTGTGCTAAAGCATTCATCATCAACCATCTTTAAAAAAAAAAAATTATAGGGACAGAAAACTATAGGTAGGGAGAGTGTCAGTGTGTTTTACTGTGCTAAACCTTGTTTGTAGGGACAGGGAAGGACAGTGAGGGAAATTCTCATTGTGCTATACTGTGCTAAAGCATTCATCATCAACCATCTTTAAAAAAACTTTTTTTATAGGGACAGAAAACTATAGGTAGGGAGAGTGTCAGTGTGTTTTACTGTGCTAAACCTTGTTTGTAGGGACAGGGAAGGACAGTGAGGGAAATTCTCATTGTGCTATACTGTGCTAAAGCATTCATCATCAACCATCTTTAAAAAAAAAATTTTATAGGGACAGAAAACTATAGGTAGGGAGAGTGTCAGTGTGTTTTACTGTGCTAAACCTTGTTTGTAGGGACAGGGAAGGCCAGTGAGGGAAATTCTCATTGTGCTATACTGTGCTAAAGCATTCCTCATCAACCATCTTTAAAAAAAAATTTTTTATAGGGACAGAAAACTATAGGTAGGGAGAGTGTCAGTGTGTTTTACTGTGCTAAACCTTGTTTGTAGGGACAGGGAAGGACAGTGAGGGAAATTCTCATTGTGCTATACTGTGCTAAAGCATTCATCATCAACCATCTTTAAAAAAACATTTTTTATAGGGACAGAAAACTATAGGTAGGGAGAGTGTCAGTGTGTTTTACTGTGCTAAACCTTGTTTGTAGGGACAGGGAAGGACAGTGAGGGAAATTCTCATTGTGCTATACTGTGCTAAAGCATTCATCATCAACCATCTTTAAAAAAACTTTTTTTATAGGGACAGAAAACTATAGGTAGGGAGAGTGTCAGTGTGTTTTACTGTGCTAAACCTTGTTTGTAGGGACAGGGAAGGACAGTGAGGGAAATTCTCATTGTGCTATGCTGTGCTAAAGCATTCATCATCAACCATCTTTAAAAAAAAAAATTATAGGGACAGAAAACTATAGGTAGGGAGAGTGTCAGTGTGTTTTACTGTGCTAAACCTTGTTTGTAGGGACAGGGAAGGACAGTGAGGGAAATTCTCATTGTGCTATACTGTGCTAAAGCATTCATCATCAACCATCTTTAAAAAAAAATTTTTATAGGGACAGAAAACTATAGGTAGGCAGAGTGTCAGTGTGTTTTACTGTGCTAAACCTTGTTTGTAGGGACAGGGAAGGCCAGTGAGGGAAATTCTCATTGTGCTATACTGTGCTAAAGCATTCCTCATCAACCATCTTTAAAAAAAAATTTTTTATAGGGACAGAAAACTATAGGTAGGGAGAGTGTCAGTGTGTTTTACTGTGCTAAACCTTGTTTGTAGGGACAGGGAAGGACAGTGAGGGAAATTCTCATTGTGCTATACTGTGCTAAAGCATTCATCATCAACCATCTTTAAAAAAAATTTTTTATAGGGACAGAAAACTATAGGTAGGGAGAGTGTCAGTGTGTTTTACTGTGCTAAACCTTGTTTGTAGGGACAGGGAAGGACAGTGAGGGAAATTCTCATTGTGCTATACTGTGCTAAAGCATTCATCATCAACCATCTTTAAAAAAACATTTTTTATAGGGACAGAAAACTATAGGTAGGGAGAGTGTCAGTGTGTTTTACTGTGCGAAACCTTGTTTGTAGGGACAGGGAAGGACAGTGAGGGAAATTCTCATTGTGCTATACTGTGCTAAAGCATTCATCATCAACCATCTTTAAAAAAACATTTTTTATAGGGACAGAAAACTATAGGTAGGGAGAGTGTCAGTGTGTTTTACTGTGCTAAACCTTGTTTGTAGGGACAGGGAAGGACAGTGAGGGAAATTCTCATTGTGCTATACTGTGCTAAAGCATTCATCATCAACCATCTTTAAAAAAACATTTTTTATAGGGACAGAAAACTATAGGTAGGGAGAGTGTCAGTGTGTTTTACTGTGCTAAACCTTGTTTGTAGGGACAGGGAAGGACAGTGAGGGAAATTCTCATTGTGCTATACTGTGCTAAAGCATTCATCATCAACCATCTTTAAAAAATAATTTTTATAGGGACAGAAAACTATAGGTAGGGAGAGTGTCAGTGTGTTTTACTGTGCTAAACCTTGTTTGTAGGGACAGGGAAGGACAGTGAGGGAAATTCTCATTGTGCTATACTGTGCTAAAGCATTCATCATCAACCATCTTTAAAAAAACTTTTTTTATAGGGACAGAAAACTATAGGTAGGGAGAGTGTCAGTGTGTTTTACTGTGCTAAACCTTGTTTGTAGGGACAGGGAAGGACAGTGAGGGAAATTCTCATTGTGCTATACTGTGCTAAAGCATTCATCATCAACCATCTTTAAAAAAACTTTTTTTATAGGGACAGAAAACTATAGGTAGGGAGAGTGTCAGTGTGTTTTACTGTGCTAAACCTTGTTTGTAGGGACAGGGAAGGACAGTGAGGGAAATTCTCATTGTGCTATACTGTGCTAAAGCATTCATCATCAACCATCTTTAAAAAAACATTTTTTATAGGGACAGAAAACTATAGGTAGGGAGAGTGTCAGTGTGTTTTACTGTGCTAAACCTTGTTTGTAGGGACAGGGAAGGACAGTGAGGGAAATTCTCATTGTGCTATACTGTGCTAAAGCATTCATCATCAACCATCTTTAAAAAAACTTTTTTTATAGGGACAGAAAACTATAGGTAGGGAGAGTGTCAGTGTGTTTTACTGTGCTAAACCTTGTTTGTAGGGACAGGGAAGGACAGTGAGGGAAATTCTCATTGTGCTATACTGTGCTAAAGCATTCATCATCAACCATCTTTAAAAAAACTTTTTTTATAGGGACAGAAAACTATAGGTAGGGAGAGTGTCAGTGTGTTTTACTGTGCTAAACCTTGTTTGTAGGGACAGGGAAGGCCAGTGAGGGAAATTCTCATTGTGCTATACTGTGCTAAAGCATTCCTCATCAACCATCTTTGAAATCCTTGTTTTTTGGACAGTCAGGGAAATTGTCATTGTGCTATTCTGTGCGAAAGCAATCATCCTCAACCATATTTAGAAATCCTTAAGTAAAGGGACAGAGAAGGACACCTGAAGGTAGCCCTTATTGCTTTTTTCCCATCTCCCTGCAGGCCATCCATTAGAATGTCTGGAAGGCAAACAAGGAGAGGCAGACAGTCAGGAGGCAATAAAAGAGGGCAAGCAGGCTCTGTGTCTGGGGGCAACAGTGCTGGTCGTGGACGCGGTGCATTGTCATCAGCACATGGCCATGGGACACGCTTGTCCTTCTTTTCGGCAGCTGGACATGTTGAGCCACATCATGCCGAAGACTTGGTAGAGTGGATGACCAAGCCCTCCTCCTCCTCCTCATCCTCTCTCACCCAGGCTCAGGGTACTGGCAAAGCAGCTGCCAAAGCATCCTCTTCCCTGGTATCAATGTCAGACTCATCATCAGTCACTCCTTCCCTAGACCCACCATGTCCTCCTCCTGAGGAGTCCCCCGAACTGTTTGAGCACAGTGTTGGGTACATGCTCCAGGAGGATGCCCAGCGTTTCGAAGGGTCTGATGATGAAACCCAGCTAGAGGAAGGCAGTAGCGTGAGAGCAGACAGAGGGGATGCTCAAGAAGGACACCAATCTGGCAGTCATGTTCCAGCAGCTGCAGCATACTGCCAGATTGGCTCCAGTGATGAGGAGGGAGGGGATGATGAGGTCACTGACTCCACGTGGGTGCCTAATAGGAGAGAGGAGGAGGAGGAGGCACATTTCCAACGAGGCAGGATGCCCTTTGGTGGCCAGCGTAAGGGCAGTACACCGACGGAATCACACCGCAGAGCTCCGCCTGTGCAGGGCGCTGCCTCTGCCCGTCATTCAAAAAGTTCTTTGGTGTGGGCCTTTTTTGAGGCTAGTGCATCAGATCGCACAGCTGCTGTTTGCAACATATGTCTCAAGCGTATATCGCGTGGCCAAAACATCAGCCGCTTGGGTACCACATGCCTGACCAGACATATGTTGACCTGCCATGCAGCTCGTTGGCAAGCCTACCTCAAAGACCCACACCAAAGAACAAAGCGGACCTCTCCTTGCACCGCATCAGCTGGGATCTCCAACCCCACTATAACTTCAGTCCTCTCTGAAACATGCACTGAGAGGAATGAAGGTGTAGAATTAGGTGTGTCACAGCCAAGTACTTGCGGCCACTCTGCTAGCAGTACACCGACGTCCGATTCTAGCAGGCAAATTTCCCTGCCCCAGCTGCTGGACCGTCGAAAGAAGTTCACTCCCAGCCATCCACATGCCCAGCGGTTGAATGCTAGCTTGGCTAAATTGCTAGCGCTTCAACTGCTGCCTTTTCAGTTGGTAGACTCGGCCCCCTTCCGTGAGTTTGTGCAATGTGCGGTTCCTCAGTGGCAGGTTCCCAAACGCCACTTTTTCTCACGGAAGGCTATTCCGGCTCTCTACCGGCATGTGGAAGGCAATGTCTTGGCCTCGCTGGACAGGGCGGTCAGCGGCAAGGTGCATATTACCGCTGACTCATGGTCCAGCAGGCATGGACAGGGACGTTACCTTTCTTTCACGGCCCATTGGGTCACTCTTTTGGCAGCTGGGAAGGATGCAGGACAAGGTGCAGTAGTGTTGGAGGTTGTTCCACCGCCACGCCTCCAAAATGCTACTACTGGTTGTGACACACCTCTCTCCTCCACCCCCTCCTCTTCTTCTTCCTCCATGGCCTCTTCCTGTGCTTTGTCCTCTGAACCAGCGGTGCTCCGTAGCCGTTCAAGGGGCTACGCAAGTACGCAGGCAAAAAGATGCCATGCCGTGCTTGCGCTGGTGTGTTTGGGGGACAGAAGCCACACTGGGGCAGAGGTCCTGTCTGCTCTGCAGGGCCAGGCCGAGAGGTGGTTGACGCCACGCCAGCTTAAGCCAGGAATGGTGGTTTGCGACAATGGCACCAACCTCCTCTCCGCCCTCCGACAGGGACAACTGACCCATGTGCCCTGTGTGGCTCACGTCCTTAACCTGGTGGTGCAGCGGTTCTTGGGCAGGTACCCGGGCTTACAGGATGTCCTGAGGCAGGCCAGGAAAGTCTGTGTGCATTTCCGCAGATCTTATAATGCCAGTGCTCGCCTGGCTGAGCTGCAAAAGGAGTTGAACCTGCCCAAGAACCGCCTTATATGTGACATGCCCACCAGGTGGAACTCAACGTTGGCCATGCTGCAGCGGCTGCACACGCAGCAGAGGGCCATCAATGAGTACCTGTGCGACTACGGCACCAGGACAGGGTCAGGGGAGCTTGTTTTTTTTTCTCCACGCCAGTGGGGCATGATCAGGGATGCATGCACTGTCCTGGCACCATTTGAGGAGGCCACGAGGATGGTGAGCAGTGACAGTGCATGCATCAGTGACACTGTACCTCTTGTCCACCTGTTGGAGCACACGCTGCGTGGAATAATGGACAGGGCACTTGAGGCAGAACAGAGGCAGGAAGAGGAGGACTTCCTTGCCTCTCAAGGCCCCCTTTACCCAGACAGTGTTCCTTCTGTCCCACCCATCGCACAGGAAGAGGAGGAGGAGGAGGAGGAGGAGGATTGTGTCAGCATGGAGGTGGATGCTGGCACTCAGCATCATCAGCAGCAGTCTTTTAGGGATGATTTACAGTCCCAAGAAACCAGTGGACTTGTACGTGGCTGGGAGGAGGTGGCTGCGGATCATGTCGTCCTTAGTGACCCAGAGGACTCCGGACCGAATGCCTCAGCTAACCTACGCTGCATGGCCTCCCTGATCCTGCAAAGTCTGCGGAAGGATCCTCGTATTCTTCGGATCAAGGAGAGGGACCATTACTGGCTGGCCACTCTCCTTGATCCACGGTACAAGGGTAAGGTTGCGGACCTTATGTTACCGTCGCAGAGGGAGCAGAGGATGAGACAACTCCGGGAGGCCTTGCAGAAAGGTCTGTGCAATGCGTTCCCAGAGACTGGGAGGTTACAAACTCCTGGTCCTGGACAACGAGTTGCTGAGGCTTCGGCCAGTCAAAGAAGGAGCGGTGGGGAAGGTGGCCGTCTGACCGATGCGTTCAGACAATTCTTTAGTCCGCAGCCCCAAAGTATGATCGGTTCCAGCAACCATCGCCAGCGTCTGATAAACATGGTGCAGGAATATCTAGGGGCAAGGTCAGACTTGGACACCTTCCCCACCGAAAATCCTCTGGCTTACTGGGTCTTGAGGATGGATCACTGGCCAGAGCTTGCACAGTATGCAATTGAGCTACTGGCCTGTCCTGCATCCAGCGTTCTTTCGGAACGCACATTCAGTGCTGCTGGAGGATTTGTCACGGATCACAGGGTGCGCCTGTCCACCGACTCGGTTGATCGACTGACTTTCATCAAGATGAACCAGTCTTGGATCACCACCAGCTACCACACACCTGATGCTGATATAACAGACTAATTGATTTTAACATGTCACATCCCTTCAAGACTGATGCTGATGCTGAGTGCCTGTGCTGTTATGTTGACTGGCTATCCTCCTCCTCCGAGTCCTCAATGATACGATTGATGATGATAGCTTGGAAGATCATTTTTGTTTATGGGTGCCGCCACCAGTGCCTAACGCCCAATTTTTCTGCCCCTGTTTAACAGGGGCGTGTAATTACAATTTTTGAAGCAATACTTTGCAACAGGGCTCATTGCTGTGCTCCAAGTACAGTATCTGTGAGGGGTTGCAGTGTTGTGCCACCAGTGCCTAAGGCCCAATTTTTCAGCCCCTGTTTAACAGGGGCGTGTAATTACAATTTTTGAAGCAATACTTTGCAACAGGGCTCATTGCTGTGCTCCAAGTACAGTATCTGTGAGGGGTTGCAGTGTTGTGCCACCAGTGCCTAAGGCCCAATTTTTCAGCCCCTGTTCAACAGGGGCATGTAATTACAATTCTTGATCTAATAATTCACAGCAGGGCCCATTGCTGCACCCACCAAGAGTAACTCTGAGGGCTTACAGTGTTGTGGCAACGCCACCACCACCACCACCACGAAAGGCCCAATTTTTCAGCCCCTGTTCAAAAGGGGCATGTAATTACAATTCTTGATCTAATAATTCACAGCAGGGCCCATTCCTGCACCCACCAAGAGTAACTCTGAGGGCTTACAGTGTTGTGGCAACACCACCACCACCACCACGAAAGGCCCAATTTTTCAGCCCCTGTTCAACAGGGGCATGCAATTACAATTCTTGATCTAATAATTCACAGCAGGGCCCATTGCTTCACCCACCAAGAGTAACTGTCAGGGCTTACAGTGTTGTGGCACCAGCACCACCATCAAAGGCCCAATTTTTACTACCACTGTTCAACAATTATATGTAATTACAATTCCTGATATAATAGTTGACAGCAGGGCGTTCCAGCACCAACCAAGAGTAACTGTGAGTGCTTACAGTGTTGTGCCAACACCAACAACTAAGGGGCCTATTTCTGCAGAGTATATACGGCAGGTCCCTACTTTCAAACATCCAACTTACAAACGACTCCTACTTGCAAACGCAAGAAGACAACAGGAAGTGAGAGGAAATCTACCCCTAGGAAGGAAAATTCTCTCCTGTAAGAATTAATATGGGAGAAAGGTGTCTCCTCTGTACTGATGCTTTATCACCAATCCTTGTTTCAAGAAAAACACCACATTTCAAAAACAGTTGTCATTGGGACGGAAAGTGAGGTGAAATGTTCTGAACAGGGGCACAGACAGCAAAACAAATGTTACAGGGGTGATAACCCTTACCTATGTTTTCCAAAAAGTTTAAAAATAGATTTTTGGGCTGGAGCTACACTTAAACAATGTACCTGTTCAAAATTACAAACAGATTCTACATAAGAACAAACCTACAGTCCCTGTCTTGTATGCACCGCCTGTATACGGCTGTTCAGAGTATATAGGGCCTTTTTTATTTTATGTGCGGGGTTCCCCTTAATATCCATACAAGACCCAAAGGGGCTGGTAATGGGCTGGGGTAGGGGGGGGGGGGTCATGGGGTAGCTATGCCATTTTTCTTAAAGATTTTCATCCATATTACCGGGACCAGACATTACATTAAAGCCGCAAGCAGTTTTAAATGGCTTTTTTTTCCTTTAGAAGTGTCATTTTGTGCAGGGACAGTTCTAAACACGGGAAACACGTGGCACTTCACAGGCATACTTTAGACACCCCCCAGGTACGATATTTAAAGGAATATTTGACTTTTTTTTTTTCACTTTATGCATCATTAAAATGACTGCTCCCGAAAAACGACCGTTTTTAAAACTTCTTTTTGCATTGATACATGTCCCCTGGTGCAGAACCCGGGTTCCCAAACCCTTTTTAGGACAATAACATGCATAATAGTCGTTATAATTAGCACTTTAGAATTCAAACGTTCGCATCCATTGTATTTGATAGGGTTCTAATGTTCGTACGAACTTTCGGTCCGTTCGCGGGTTCTGGTGCGAACCGAACCCGGGGGTGTTCGGCTCATCACTACTCAACACACAGCCATTAACCTCCCTGGCGGTATGATTATGTCAGATTTTTGATGCTGAAAGCGGTACAATTATTTTGCATGGAAATTTGGTGTTTTATATTGTAGGCCCGGGATGTCTACTAGACTCTTGTTTGGACAGATTTAGGTGTGTTACACTCGGGAATACCGCCAGGGAGGTTAATGTCTAAACTGCTGACAACAAAAGTGAGTACACCCCTAGGTGAAAATGTCCAAGTTGGGCCCAAAGTGTCAATATTTTGTGTGGCCACCATTATTTTCCAGCACTGCCTTAACCCTCTTGGGCATGGAGTTCACCAGAGATTCACAGGTTCCCACTGGAGTCCTCTTCCACTCCTACATGACGACACCTAAATAACACACCTAAATATGTCCAAACAATAGTAGACATCCCGGGTATGATAAAGTTTGAAACACAAAATCATAAATTATAATATAATAAATAACTATAAATAATTATAACAAATAGTAATATAATAATAATAAAAATTATTCAATAATGTAATCAAATCAAAAACACTGAAATTTGCTCAGTTGCAGAATTGTCGCTGTCATTACTTTCAGTGTTTGATAACGAATTTCCCCACAAATCGCTATCACTCAATTCTGCGAGTGATTCTAATTTATTATCGCTGTTTTCTAGCTGGTCTAAAACCACTTTTGACATAAAGGGACACTTTTTTGTTGCTATGGACAATCTCCAGTTTCCAGGCAGAAAGAAAAGTATTTATAATATAAAAGTGCATGCAGGGTACTGGACAGACCACTAGGGACAAAGGGGATGTGTAATTTGTTTATACAGTATAATACATACAATTACAATAATCTGTAAGATCACAGTGTACTGTATGTGTATTGTGTTTTTATTTTTTTGAATTTGGCGCCAAACTCCGCCCCGTGCGTCGCAACGCTCGCAGGGAACGGAGCTCGGCACTGTGAATCGAGCGAGGAGACGGCTCGCAGACACAGCGGGGAGACATTGCAGGATCCAGGGGACAAGGTAAGTAACTTTCCCTGGATCCTGCGATGCGATCCCGAGTGTGGCTCGGGGTTACCGCTTTTGGTACTGAAATTTCACCCCGAGCCACACTCGGAAATACCGCCAGGGAGGTTAATGTCTAAACTGCTGACAACAAAAGTGAGTACTGAGTACACCCCTAAGTGAAAATGTCCAAGTTGGGCCCTAAGTGTCAATATTTTGTGTGGCCAACATTATTTTCCAGCACTGCCCTAACCCTCTTGGGCATGGAGTTCACCAGAGCTTCACAGGTTCCCACTGGAGTCCTCTTCCACTCCTCCATGACGACATCACAGAGATGGTGGATGTTAGAGACCTTGCGCTCCTCCACCTTCCATTTGAGGATGCCCCGCAGATGCTCAATAGGGTTTAGGTCTAGAGACATGTTTGCCCAGTTCATCACCTTTACCCTCAGCTTCTTCAGCAAGGCAGTGATCGTCTTGGTTTGGGGTTGTTATCATGTTGGACTATTGCCCTGCGGCCCAGTCTCTGAAGGGAGGGGATGATGCTCTGCCTCATTTTGTCACAGTACATGTTGGCATTCATGGTTCCCTCAATGAACTGTAGCTCCCCAGTGCTGGCAGCACTCATGCAGCCCCAGACCATGACACTCCCACCACCATGCTTGACTGTAGGCAAGACACACTTGTCTTTGTACTCCTCACCTGGTTGCCACCACACACGCTTGACACCATCTGAACCAAATAAATAAATTTTGGTCTCATCAGACCACAGGACATGGTTCCAGTAATCCATGTCCTTAGTCTGCTTGTCTTCAGCAAACTATTTGCAGGCTTTCTTGTGCATCATCTTTAGAAGAGGCTTCTTTCTGGGACGACAGCCATGCAGACCAATTTGATGCAGTGTGCAGCGTATGGTCTGAGCACTGACATGCTGACCCTCCACCCTCTGCAGCAATGCTGGCAGCACTTATACGTCTATTTCCCAAAGAAAACCTCTGGATATGACGCTGAGCATGTGCACTCAACTTCTTTGGTTGACCATGGTGATGCCTGTTCTGAGCGGAACCTGTCATGTTAAACCGCTGTATGGTCTTAGCCACCGTGCTGCAGCTCAGTTTCAGGGTCTTGGCAATCTTCTTGTAGCCTAGGTCATTTTTATGTAGAGCAACAATTCATTTTTTCAGATCCTTAGGGAATTTTTTTGCCATGTTGAACTTCCAGTGACCAGTATGAGAGAGTGAAAACAATTACACCAAATTTAACACACCTGCTCCCCATTCACACCTGAGACCTTGTAACACTAATGAGTCACATGACGTTGGGGGGGGGAAATGGCTAATTGGGCCCAATTTGGACACTTTCACTTAGGGGTGTACTCACTTTTGTTGCCAGTGGTTTGGACATTAATGGCTGTGTGTTGAGTTATTTTGAGGGGACAGAAAATCTACACTGTTATACAAGCTGTACACTCACTACTTTACATTGTAGCAAAGTGTCATTTCTTCGGTGTTGTCACATGAAAAGTTATAATAAAATATTTACAAAAACGTGAGGGGTGTACTCACTTTTGTGAGATACTGTAAATATGAGCTGCCCACTAACATGAAAAACCACGTAGTTTTGTGTTTGTTGGCCGACAATTCTTTGCCTTTTGCATGCAATACAAGTTCACGGCCAACGCCCTTCGGACAAAAGTCCTACGCTTTGTCCGCAGAAAATCCAATTGTGTGCATGAGGCTTTGTTCAAATTTTTGCCCAAATGTTCATATGAAAGTTCTTCTGAAAATCTGCTAGTATATGGCCGTCTAAGTGGCCAGGAAGAAATGGGTTACCTTTCACCGCAGAGACGCAATCCTTGTTATAGTCATGTATTCTGGTACTTTTATCAGGTTTATTATTATCAGCAGCAAGTAGCAAGGAGGGAGCCCTCATGTAAATTAGACTTTAGGTCAGCTTTAGGATTAACGGAGATCTTTGTAAATTCTGTTATATCAGATTTGGGAATTTTCATCTAAAGTTTTGCAGAATAATCCAATTAGCCTGATTTCATTGCAATGGGAAGGCAATGAGGGACACAATATTGCTGCAAATGAGAGAAAATGAGACATAATTTTTATGAAGCGATTGTTCCTGCTCGTTACAGCTGCACCTGCTAAACCTCTGCAAATGCTTTCCAAGTCATCGTTTCCGATGGAGAATGCCCAAAGATGGTGCCTTTTATGAACAGATGAGCTCTGCCCATTAGCTAAGAAGCCGCAGAGGACCACTTTTGTCTATCGGATTTGCCCTGGCATTTTAATTATCCCCGCTTGCTGGGAACATAAATAATAAGAGAATTTCAAGGTAACCCTGAGGCAACCTTGATCACCCTTCCAGAGGCATTTAAATCTAACTGGCTGTCTAGGATGCCTTCAATTGGAAAACATTCAAATTTTACTGTGATGACCTCCTTAGGAGCAAGCTTTGTGCCTGGAATTATAAAAACATGTTCACTTTGAATTAACAATCAAGTACAGTTTTATGCCGTAACACAACTGCTTCCCTTTTATGCCAAAAGGAGTTCGACCTCATTCGCTTGTCCAGTATTTAAATATTTAGAGGACACTGAGTAGTTTTCTATGTGTGCTGGTCAGGTTTTTTTGCTATTGATATGCAGAATATAGACTGTGGAAGTAGAATCTGGCTTC
This sequence comes from Rana muscosa, assembly GCA_029206835.1. Taxonomy (NCBI): domain Eukaryota; kingdom Metazoa; phylum Chordata; class Amphibia; order Anura; family Ranidae; genus Rana; species Rana muscosa. The sequence goes on along the minus strand of CM055124.1, from coordinate 214,735,571 downwards.
AGGATCTCAGAGGGTAAAGCTGATCATTAGGCAAACTGCTAATTAAACAGATGAAATACGTATTAAGGACCCTTTCACATGGGACGGCCTCTGTAATACGCAACTGCCGAGCAGATCCCTCTTGGCTGATCCCTGCTGAGCAGGCAGATGACAGGTCCATGTCTGCCCAGTTGATGCAGAGCAGACACGGACACAGCCCCGGTGTTCTCTATGGGGCGGTTGGATGGAAACGGACCACCTGTCTATTTCCATCTGACTGTCATCTGATCTGATCCACCAGACGGATGGAGATCAAATCCTCCATCAGTCTCTTTTTGGCAGACAGGATCAGGTCAGATGCCGGGGGTTGTCAGCGGACGCTTGTTCGCTGACATTCGCCGCTCCATAAAGAACAATGGCTGGTCCGATCAGGTCCGCCTGAAAAAGTGATAGGTGGACCTGATCGGACTTCCCATGTGAAATCAGCCAAGCCTGTCAAAATATTTACATTTATGTTCATCCAGTCCTGATATTTACACAGCTCTGCTGCACAGCACGGCTCTGACTCAGGATTGTAGGCCCGATTCTCCTTGCTGCAGTTTAGGAATGCTTACATGTCTTATACCTTTCCCCAGTTTATGACTGAAAAGCACCTCTCTCTCATTCTGCTCTCTCCTCCTCTCAGTATGCTTCTTGTTAGCACATGGGCACTGCAGTACAACTGACTGGATCCCTGTGCTGCTTCTCCCTTTACCAACTCTGTTGTATATTGGATTGCAAGAGACTGATAACAGGTCAAATTCAGGTACTTACACACAAAAAAAAGTATTTAAAAATGTGATAATGTATACAGAGCTGCATTAAAGTGGTAGTAAAGGTTGGAAAAAAAACTCTCCCTGCAAGGTAAAGACATAATGTGCTAGTATGCATTGCATACTAGCACATTATGAAAGACTTACCTTGAAACTAAGCCCTCCAGCGGCGCACTGTATCCGCTGATGAGGCTTCCCTCTTCACCTGCTCTTCCTCCTGGGCTGCAGCTGCTTGAATAGCTAAGCCGCGATGATGTCACTCCCACACATGCACACAGGAGTCACGGCCGTGGCACAGAGCTCTGAAGGAACTGCACAGGTATGCCGTTCCTTCAGAGCGCATGTGCCGGAGACGTCACCGGCTGCTGCTCACTGGAATATCTTCTAAACGGTGCACGTTTAGGTGATATTCATTAAACCTACAGGTAACCTTTATTATAAGCTTACCTCTAGGTAAAAAAAAAAAAATACTGAGTTTTCCTATCACTTTAAAGTGGCTGTAAACCTCAGATATGAAATTTGAACAAAGCATATCTCTCTATAGTGTGTGCGTGTCTCAATTAAGAGCACTAAGGCCTCGTACACACGACCGATTTTCTCGTCCAAAACAGTCAAGAAAAGTGCCGCGAGAGTTTTTTTGTCTAGAAAAACGTTCGTGTGTATGGTTTTACGACGAGAAACTTGACGAGAATCTCGACGAGAAAATAGAGAACCTGCTCTCTATTTTCTCGTCAGGATTCCAGATTTCCTCGTCGTGTTTCTCGTCGGCCTGTTTTGTGGCGAGAAAATGGTTCGTGTGTATGCTTTTACGACTCTTCCAAAAGCGCGCATGCTCACAAGCAACTATGAGACGGGAGCACATCTTCTGGTAAAACAAGCCTTCATAATGGAGAGAGCACATTCGTCACGCTCATAAATATTTCATCGTTTAAATGTTCTGCATTGAAATCTTCGTTAGAATGTTAGATTAATCAAAACGAGTGACCTTCTTTTGCTGCTGATATTCACACAGAGTTGAGCCTTATTTTTCACCTTTTTCATGCTGCTCTTTATAAGATTTATGTGTATTATATCGTGCAAGTTTTTAGGAATAATTTAAATAGTTAGATTTTTCAAAATGATGTTAATTATAATTTCTCAATGTTTTGATAGCGATCTCCCATTTAATTTTGGAATCTATATTATTAAAATTTCACACCATGTTTTTGTGCTAATCAGATTTAGTTATTCTTTTTGGGGGGGGGGGGGTGATATCTGTGCCTTTTATTGTCAGTCAAATGTATCTGCTTACTCCAAAGCTTGATTTTTTTTATTTAAAAATACACATAGTCAAGTATGAACTTAAACAAAAAACACATTTATTCATGTTTATAAATTAAATAAAGAGAAGGCAGCGCTGGAGAAGCTGCTGCCATTTGTGCATCCCAGGGACCCCAGAGCACACAGCAACCCTGTGTGGACACTAAAATTGGGAGCTTGAGAAGGCCCACATTTCAGAACACAATCTGATGCTGGCCTCCCAGAGGTCAGGAACAGCAGCAGGTGAGATATATGTCCCAAGTGTGTGGTACTACAACAGGCTGCCTTCTGTCCAACCACAATGAAGCAAGGCCATCACTTCCTCTTCTTCCTGGCAACCTTCCCTGCAGCCTTTCCTGAAGCCTTTCCTGCAGCATTTCCTGCAGCCTTCCTTCTTCGTTTGGCTGGAGGCTGGCCCACTGGAGGGGTACTCCTGTCAGGAGGAGGAGGTGGAGGTGTAGCAGAAGGGGGTGGGGCAGAAGAAGAAGGTGGAGGTGTAGCAGAAGGGGGTGGGGCAGAAGAAGAAGGTGGAGGTGTAGCAGAAGGGGGTGGGGCAGAAGGTGGAGGTGTAGCAGAAGGGGGTGGGGCAGAAGGTGGAGGTGTATCAGAAGGGGGTGGGGCAGAAGGTGGAGGTGTAGCAGAAGGGGGTGGGGCAGAAGGTGGAGGTGTAGCAGAAGGGGGTGGGGCAGAAGGTGGAGGTGTAGCAGAAGGGGGTGGGGCAGAAGGTGGAGGTGTAGCAGAAGGGGGTGGGGCAGAAGAGGAAGGTGGAGGTGGAGGTTGAGGTTGGGTCAGTTGGGCCACCTCACATATGGCGGTATTGGGGGTAATTTGCTCCATCACCCCCTTGTTGAGCAAGGTGATGAGCAGGGGCTCGCATAGGAGGCGTTGCTCCATGCTCATCACCTTGAACTTAGCCTCCACTAGGCCGGCAATGGCCTCTTCAGGGGATGTGGGCTCCTTGAGGGTGGCATGGGCCTCTTTAATAAGGGCCATTGCTGCCTCACTGGTGGTCCTGTCCCTCCTGCCTCTTTTGTGAAGCCGGATGGGAGGCACCTGGGATCTGGTGCTTCTCCTTTGCCCTGCCACCTCCTGTCTGCCACTGGGCCCTGCCACCTCCTGGCTGCCACTGGGCCCTGCCACCTCCTGGCTGCCACTGGGCCCTGCCACCTCCTGGCTGCCACTGGGCCCTGCCACCTCCTGGCTGCCACTGGGCCCTTCCTCCTCCTGCCTGACAGTTTCCAGACCCTCCTCCTGGCTGATTTCATCCTGTGTATGAAAAAGGAACATAGTTTAATATGTTGGTTTAATCTTTGCATCAAACTTTGTAATCCTGATGGAAGCAATTAGAATGTAAATGCATAAATCCTTGCTTTAAATTTACCACTACATCAGCTTGACTATTTACCACACAATTAAGTGCAGAATAATGTCTACAGATCCTGATTTCACTTGTGGAATACAAAATAATGTATGTTTCTCATCCTGACATATTTGGGAAACATTAATTTTATCCCAATACAGGCATACCCCGCTTTAAGTACACTCACTTTACATACACTCGCGAGTAAGGACATACCAGCGAGTGTATGTAAAGTGCCTCACAAGTACCGTACAGACATTTTGCAGCCACAGTAGAAGGAGCTGAAGCTCCGAGAGCATAGCCCGCCCTGTTCCAGTGTGCCCCTCACACCCCCACTACAGCCCCTGAGACCTCAACTACAGCTTCTGACACCCCCACTACAGTCCCTGACCCCCCACTACACCCTAGAAGTGAAAAAAGGTATTGTTTCACTTTAAGTACATTTTCGTTTTACATACATGCTCTGGTCCCATTGTGTACTTAAAAGTGGGGTATGCCTGTACATTTTTAGTTAATACTATACCTGGCTCCAGATGGACAAATCAGGATCATCCAGGATGGCTGCCTCCTCTTGCTCCAGAGAAGGCTCAGGTTGGCTGCAGGGAAGTCTGGGGGGAAGAGTGGAGAGTGATGGCCTTGTCTCAATGTGGTCATCCAGGAAGGACATCCTGCTGTAGTAACACAAAACCGGGACATAAACATCATCTGCTGCTGCTCCTGACCTCTGAGAAGCCAGCACCTTAGAGCGTTCAGTCCTGTAGGTACCTCTCAAGCTCCCAATTTTAGTGTCCACTTGTTTTGCTGTGGCTGTGGGCACCTTGGTATGCACAAATGGGAGCAGCTTCTCCAGTGCTGCTTTTCTCACCCCTTTTTTTTATGGATGGGGTTTTTGGTCTCCCACAGAGCCGGCAGCTCCCTTACCCGGTCAATAAATTCCGCCAGGAACTCTTTGTTGCTAATAAAGACATTCATATTGTATCTGCAAGTAAAATAAATTATATTTAAATAATGTGAGGCAAACAGTCTAACCTCCTTCACATCCTAGTCACCATATATATCCTCCAACAATCTCAAGACAGTATAGGCCAACAATTTTTACAAGTCTCACAAAATCACATACCTTCGTTCGCACGTCCGTCACTTGAACTCCTCTCTCCGCACACCGAACGTACTATAGTCACATGTGTGTTTGCTATATACACACTACGCATGCGTCAAAATTCGAACACGTCGCTCCGCACACGTCGCCCGCCCATGACGTTCTAACTAACATCTTTTCCCCGCCCCTTCTCTTTCGGCGCGCAGACAGATATGGCGGAGTTACAGCAGGTGTCTGATAATTCCGCAACTAGCGAGGAGACAAGCCCGGAGACCGAGGACACGTCACGATCAAGGAGGAGATTCAAGGCATCGAATATGTCTTTGGCGGAGATGGTGGACATCTTGGTCAAGGCTGATTATGATGCCAAGCATGGGCCGTATAGCAAACCAAATAGAAGGAAGGCCAAAATCCTCACTAAAGTTGTGAAGAGTCTGAGGGCGAAGTTCGGGGTGAAACGCTCAAATGAGCAGCTCAGAAAGAGGTGGTCAGACCTCAAACTGAGGGAGCCAGACCAGTTGAGGATCATAAAGAGGATGCTCGCTAAAAGTAAGTAAAATGACGACGTTTCTGCTATTAATCTTTTTAGAAACTGACATTTTTTTTTTTATCATATTGGACTCCCTTCCAAAATGTAATATTTTGAACTAGGTTGGGTACAGTAATCGTTCATTACGTTACCGACACTTCGTTCGGCCACTATCCGCGGTTTTGGCTTATTTAAGAGCCACAAAAGTAATTAGACATCTGCCATTTTTGATCAAGTATTGTGGATAATTTTTAAGTCTAGATGATGTGTTTGTAAGGAGAATGAAATGCAAACTTTTAGCAGTGTAAAGGAGAGGACACTCAGCAGCTGCTTCCACATCTGTACTTTGGAGCACTATAGTGTGGGCCACCAGACCCGCCTTTTTTGGGTGTCCCACACAGGTGCATCAGAGTTTATTTGTGGTGCCTCCATGTCAAAAAAAAATACATCCAAATGTGAATACTAAACATATTTGGGGGCATAAATAATGCATTCTTCTTTAAATTCCGCACAAACACACACTTGTACCCCACTTCCAAACAATTTATCCTTTTTTTAGTTTAACAAGGAGATTTACAGTGTGATAAATAGACCTTTGGTTTTATTCTCATAGGGGAGAGAAGACTGGGAGGAGGACACTCCAGGGAGCACATGCACCCCACAACTTCCAAGCAACCCCAAATTCCCAAAGATCCACAACCGAAAGATGTGCAGGAAGTTGAGGTGGAGGAAGGAGAAGTGCAGGAAGAAGAGGTGGATGACGTTGTGGATCTGGTCACAACAACAGGTCAGTATCTGACACCACAGCTTAAGGTAAGCGAGGTAGGCCTGCAGAGTTTTATTAATTATTTTTTTTGGTTTTTAGGGGATGTAAATGTTGTGAAGGATAGCACACGGTTCTCTGCTGACAGTGCCCTCCGCCTCATCCAGCAAGTGATGGAATGTAGCACGGAACTGGACCTAATTAAACAAAGAATCCATGTGATGGAACAAACATTTAAAGACATTCTCGATGTTTTGGGGAGAATTCAATAAGCCATCCAAACACATTTGTTTTTACATGTTTGTTTTTATATTTTTTTCTAATTTTTTGAGTAACAAACCAGCCAAAAATTGAATATGCACACAGTGTGTGAACATGTGCTATCTGCCATCAGGGGATATCCATGTACGTCTTTTGTGGGTGCAACCCCTTCCTCGTATCAAAAGTCGGTGAACTGAGGAAGGGGATGCACCCCCAAAACACGTCCATTGATCACCCCTGATGGCAGATAGCACATGTTGACAATAGGGATCAGGATTGTAAACTTCCTATTTGCAAAAAATTAAAAATGTGTGCATATTGAATTTTTGGCTGGGCAAGGGGTGGCAGGACCCCATATTAGGACGGGCACATAGAGACATAGTTTGTGTAACTGAATGTCTCCGATTGCTCAGAGGTATCCAATGTTGTAATTTTAGAAATGCAAGTGATATTTTTGTATTTTCATAAGCCAAAATTTGCCGGGTTGTGGCCAGGCCAACCCCAAAGTAAAACAAAAAAAAAAAAAAAAAAAGAGAATGTGCAGAGAGTAAAATATTTGACCACAAACAACGTGTAGCTTCTTTTTATAATACTCTCTAAGCTTATTTGGTTCTTTTGTAAGGTAACATAGTGAAATTGGTTGTTATTTACTAAAGAAAAATACACTTGCCACTACAAATGCACAAAGACAAACTAGGAGACAGGAAAGAACAAATAATTAAAGGTTTAAACAAGATTTTTATTGGGATACTTAGACATAGGCTGGCATAGGAATTGCCCCCCTACCCGTGAAATACTCCATGTATTTGTCCCGAACCACACGGGCATTTTGGGGGGGGCAAGCCAAGACGGGCAGATTCCAGGCCCGGAAGGGGATTTGCAGGGGAAAGTCCAGCCTCTGGCAAAACTGAGGCCATATAGGAATTAGATTTTTGGCTCAGAAAGTTGTGTAGCACATAGGGATGAGCTTCGTGTTCGAGTCGAACATACGTTCGACTCAAACATCGGCTGTTCGATCGTTCGACGAAGATCGAACGATTTGGGCCGTTCGCGCCAAATTCGAGTGACGCGAACGGCCCACAATGCACTACGCCATCGCAGTGTCATCCAGGCGCTGTGATTGGCCAAGCATGCACTGTGACCCCGCATGCTTGGCCAATCACAGCGCCGGCAGCGAGGAGAGCAATGATTGGCCACAGGCAGGATGCCTGTGGCCAATTATTGCTGAGGGTGTTTAGTACACGCCCCACACTATAAAAGGCCGCCAGCACGGCGGCCTAGTGTAGTGTGTTCCGGAGCAGGGAAAGACAAGCATAGGCAGGGACAGTGACATTTATTTCTTTCTTGCTTAACCTGGATTCCTTTAGTTTAGGGAAAGAGAAGGATAGGTAGGGAGAGTGTCAGTGTGTTTTACTGTGCCAGTCCTTGTTTCTAGGGACAAAGAAGGAAAGTGAGGGGATTTCTCCTTGTGCTATAGTGTGCTTTAAAAAAACATTTTTTCTAGGGACAGAAAACTGTAGGTAGGGAGAGTGTCAGTTTCTTTCACTGTGCCAGTCCTTGTTTCTAGGGACAAAGAAGGAAAGTGAGGGGATTTCTCCTTGTGCTATAGTGTGCTTTAAAAAAACATTTTTTCTAGGGACAGAAAACTGTAGGTAGGGAGAGTGTCAGTTTCTTTCACTGTGCCAGTCCTTGTTTCTAGGGACAAAGAAGGAAAGTGAGGGGATTTCTCCTTGTGCTATAGTGTGCTTTAAAAAAACATTTTTTCTAGGGACAGAAAACTGTAGGTAGGGAGAGTGTCAGTTTCTTTCACTGTGCCAGTCCTTGTTTCTAGGGACAAAGAAGGAAAGTGAGGGGATTTCTCCTTGTGCTATAGTGTGCTTTAAAAAAACATTTTTTCTAGGGACAGAACACTGTAGGTAGGGAGAGTGTCAGTTTCTTTCACTGTGCCAGTCCTTGTTTCTAGGGACAAAGAAGGAAAGTGAGGGGATTTCTCCTTGTGCTATAGTGTGCTTTAAAAAAACATTTTTTCTAGGGACAGAAAACTGTAGGTACGGAGAGTGTCAGTTTCTTTCACTGTGCCAGTCCTTGTTTCTAGGGACAAAGAAGGAAAGTGAGGGGATTTCTCCTTGTGCTATAGTGTGCTTTAAAAAAACATTTTTTCTAGGGACAGAAAACTGTAGGTAGGGAGAGTGTCAGTTTCTTTCACTGTGCCAGTCCTTGTTTCTAGGGACAAAGAAGGAAAGTGAGGGGATTTCTCCTTGTGCTATAGTGTGCTTTAAAAAAACATTTTTTCTAGGGACAGAACACTGTAGGTAGGGAGAGTGTCAGTTTCTTTCACTGTGCCAGTCCTTGTTTCTAGGGACAAAGAAGGAAAGTGAGGGGATTTCTCCTTGTGCTATAGTGTGCTTTAAAAAACATTTTTTCTAGGGACAGAAAACTGTAGGTAGGGAGAGTGTCAGTTTCTTTCACTGTGCCAGTCCTTGTTTCTAGGGACAAAGAAGGAAAGTGAGGGGATTTCTCCTTGTGCTATAGTGTGCTTTAAAAAAACATTTTTTCTAGGGACAGAAAACTGTAGGTAGGGAGAGTGTCAGTTTCTTTCACTGTGCCAGTCCTTGTTTCTAGGGACAAAGAAGGAAAGTGAGGGGATTTCTCCTTGTGCTATAGTGTGCTTTAAAAAAACATTTTTTCTAGGGACAGAAAACTGTAGGTAGGGAGAGTGTCAGTTTCTTTCACTGTGCCAGTCCTTGTTTCTAGGGACAAAGAAGGAAAGTGAGGGGATTTCTCCTTGTGCTATAGTGTGCTTTAAAAAAACATTTTTTTCTAGGGACAGAAAACTGTAGGTAGGGAGAGTGTCAGTTTCTTTCACTGTGCCAGTCCTTGTTTCTAGGGACAAAGAAGGAAAGTGAGGGGATTTCTCCTTGTGCTATAGTGTGCTTTAAAAAAACATTTTTTCTAGGGACAGAACACTGTAGGTAGGGAGAGTGTCAGTTTCTTTCACTGTGCCAGTCCTTGTTTCTAGGGACAAAGAAGGAAAGTGAGGGGATTTCTCCTTGTGCTATAGTGTGCTTTAAAAAACATTTTTTCTAGGGACAGAAAACTGTAGGTAGGGAGAGTGTCAGTTTCTTTCACTGTGCCAGTCCTTGTTTCTAGGGACAAAGAAGGAAAGTGAGGGGATTTCTCCTTGTGCTATAGTGTGCTTTAAAAAAACATTTTTTCTAGGGACAGAAAACTGTAGGTAGGGAGAGTGTCAGTTTCTTTCACTGTGCCAGTCCTTGTTTCTAGGGACAAAGAAGGAAAGTGAGGGGATTTCTCCTTGTGCTATAGTGTGCTTTAAAAAAACATTTTTTCTAGGGACAGAAAACTGTAGGTAGGGAGAGTGTCAGTTTCTTTCACTGTGCCAGTCCTTGTTTCTAGGGACAAAGAAGGAAAGTGAGGGGATTTCTCCTTGTGCTATAGTGTGCTTTAAAAAAACATTTTTTCTAGGGACAGAAAACTGTAGGTAGGGAGAGTGTCAGTTTCTTTCACTGTGCCAGTCCTTGTTTCTAGGGACAAAGAAGGAAAGTGAGGGGATTTCTCCTTGTGCTATAGTGTGCTTTAAAAAAACATTTTTTCTAGGGACAGAAAACTGTAGGTAGGGAGAGTGTCAGTTTCTTTCACTGTACCAGTCCTTGTTTCTAGGGACAAAGAAGGAAAGTGAGGGGATTTCTCCTTGTGCTATAGTGTGCTTTAAAAAAACATTTTTTCTAGGGACAGAACACTGTAGGTAGGGAGAGTGTCAGTTTCTTTCACTGTGCTAGTCCTTGTTTCTAGGGACAAAGAAGGAAAGTGAGGGGATTTCTCCTTGTGCTATAGTGTGCTTTAAAAAAACATTTTTTCTAGGGACAGAAAACTGTAGGTAGGGAGAGTGTCAGTTTCTTTCACTGTGCCAGTCCTTGTTTCTAGGGACAAAGAAGGAAAGTGAGGGGATTTCTCCTTGTGCTATAGTGTGCTTTAAAAAAACATTTTTTCTAGGGACAGAAAACTGTAGGTAGGGAGAGTGTCAGTTTCTTTCACTGTGCCAGTCCTTGTTTCTAGGGACAAAGAAGGAAAGTGAGGGGATTTCTCCTTGTGCTATAGTGTGCTTTAAAAAAACATTTTTTCTAGGGACAGAAAACTGTAGGTAGGGAGAGTGTCAGTTTCTTTCACTGTGCCAGTCCTTGTTTCTAGGGACAAAGAAGGAAAGTGAGGGGATTTCTCCTTGTGCTATAGTGTGCTTTAAAAAAACATTTTTTCTAGGGACAGAAAACTGTAGGTAGGGAGAGTGTCAGTTTCTTTCACTGTGCCAGTCCTTGTTTCTAGGGACAAAGAAGGAAAGTGAGGGGATTTCTCCTTGTGCTATAGTGTGCTTTAAAAAAACATTTTTTCTAGGGACAGAAAACTGTAGGTAGGGAGAGTGTCAGTTTCTTTCACTGTGCCAGTCCTTGTTTCTAGGGACAAAGAAGGAAAGTGAGGGGATTTCTCCTTGTGCTATAGTGTGCTTTAAAAAAACATTTTTTCTAGGGACAGAAAACTGTAGGTAGGGAGAGTGTCAGTTTCTTTCACTGTGCCAGTCCTTGTTTCTAGGGACAAAGAAGGAAAGTGAGGGGATTTCTCCTTGTGCTATAGTGTGCTTTAAAAAAACATTTTTTCTAGGGACAGAAAACTGTAGGTAGGGAGAGTGTCAGTTTCTTTCACTGTGCCAGTCCTTGTTTCTAGGGACAAAGAAGGAAAGTGAGGGGATTTCTCCTTGTGCTATAGTGTGCTTTAAAAAAAACATTTTTTCTAGGGACAGAAAACTGTAGGTAGGGAGAGTGTCAGTTTCTTTCACTGTGCCAGTCCTTGTTTCTAGGGACAAAGAAGGAAAGTGAGGGGATTTCTCCTTGTGCTATAGTGTGCTTTAAAAAAACATTTTTTCTAGGGACAGAAAACTGTAGGTAGGGAGAGTGTCAGTTTCTTTCACTGTGCCAGTCCTTGTTTCTAGGGACAAAGAAGGAAAGTGAGGGGATTTCTCCTTGTGCTATAGTGTGCCAAAGCATTCCTCATCAACCATCTTTGAAATCCTTGTTTTTTGGACAGTCAGGGAAATTGTCGTTGTGCTATTCTGTGCAAAAGCAATAATCCTCAACCATATTTAGAAATCCTTAAGTAAAGGGACAGAGAAGGACACCTGAAGGTAGCCCTTATTGCTTTTTTCCCATCTCCCTGCAGGCCATCTATTAGAATGTCTGGAAGGCAAACAAGGAGAGGCAGACAGTCAGGAGGCAATAAAAGAGGGCAAGCAGGCTCTGTGTCTGGGGGCAACAGTGCTGGTCGTGGACGCGGTGCATTGTCATCAGCACATGGCCATGGGACACGCTTGTCCTTGTTTTCGGCAGCTGGACATGTTGAGCCACATCATGCCGAAGACTTGGTAGAGTGGATGACCAAGCCCTCCTCCTCCTCCTCATCCTCTCTCACCCAGGCTCAGGGTACTGGCAAAGCAGCTGCCAAAGCGTCCTCTTCCCTGGTATCAATGTCAGACTCATCATCAGTCACTCCTTCCCTAGACCCACCATGTCCTCCTCCTGAGGAGTCCCCCGAACTGTTTGAGCACAGTGTTGGGTACATGCTCCAGGAGGATGCCCAGCGTTTCGAAGGGTCTGATGATGAAACCCAGCTACAGGAAGGCAGTAGCGTGAGAGCAGACAGAGGGGATGCTCAAGAAGGACACCAATCTGGCAGTCATGTTCCAGCAGCTGCAGCATACTGCCAGATTGGCTCCAGTGATGAGGAGGGAGGGGATGATGAGGTCACTGACTCCACGTGGGTGCCTAATAGGAGAGAGGAGGAGGAGGAGGATGAGGAGGAGGCACATTTCCAACGAGGCAGGATGCCCTTTGGTGGCCAGCGTAAGGGCAGTACACCGACGGAATCACACCGCAGAGCTCCGCCTGTGCAGGGCGCTGCCTCTGCCCGTCATTCAAAAAGTTCCTTGGTGTGGGCCTTTTTTGAGGCTAGTGCATCAGATCGCACAGCTGCTGTTTGCAACATATGTCTCAAGCGTATATCGCGTGGCCAAAACATCAGCCGCTTGGATACCACATGCCTGACCAGACATATGTTGACCTGCCATGCAGCTCGTTGGCAAGCCTACCTCAAAGACCCACACCAAAGAACAAAGCGGACCTCTCCTTGCACCGCATCAGCTGGGATCTCCAACCCCACTATAACTTCAGTCCTCTCTGAAACATGCACTGAGAGGAATGAAGGTGTAGAATTAGGTGTATCACAGCCAAGTACTTGCGGCCACTCTGCTAGCAGTACACCGACGTCCGATTCTAGCAGGCAAATTTCCCTGCCCCAGCTGCTGGACCGTCGAAAGAAGTTCACTCCCAGCCATCCACATGCCCAGCGGTTGAATGCTAGCTTGGCTAAATTGCTAGCGCTTCAACTGCTGCCTTTTCAGTTGGTAGACTCGGCCCCCTTCCGTGAGTTTGTGCAATGTGCGGTTCCTCAGTGGCAGGTTCCCAAACGCCACTTTTTCTCACGGAAGGCTATTCCGGCTCTCTACCGGCATGTGGAAGGCAATGTCTTGGCCTCGCTGGACAGGGCGGTCAGCGGTAAGGTGCATATTACCGCTGACTCATGGTCCAGCAGGCATGGACAGGGACGTTACCTTTCTTTCACGGCCCATTGGGTCACTCTTTTGGCAGCTGGGAAGGATGCAGGACAAGGTGCAGTAGTGTTGGAGGTTGTTCCACCGCCACGCCTCCAAAATGCTACTACTGGTTGTGACACACCTCTCTCCTCCACCCCCTCCTCTTCTTCTTCCTCCATGGCCTCTTCCTGTGGTTTGTCCTATGAACCAGCGGTGCTCCGTAGCCGTTCACGGGGCTACGCAAGTACGCAGGCAAAAAGATGCCATGCCGTGCTTGCGCTGGTGTGTTTGGGGGACAGAAGCCACACTGGGGCAGAGGTCCTGTCTGCTCTGCAGGGCCAGGCCGAGAGGTGGTTGACGCCACGCCAGCTTAAGCCAGGAATGGTGGTTTGCGACAATGGCACCAACCTCCTCTCCGCCCTCCGACAGGGACAACTGACCCATGTGCCCTGTGTGGCTCACGTCCTTAACCTGGTGGTGCAGCGGTTCTTGGGCAGGTACCCGGGCTTACAGGATGTCCTGAGGCAGGCCAGGAAAGTCTGTGTGCATTTCCGCAGATCTTATAATGCCAGTGCTCGCCTGGCTGAGCTGCAAAAGGAGTTGAACCTGCCCAAGAACCGCCTTATATGTGACATGCCCACCAGGTGGAACTCAACGTTGGCCATGCTGCAGCGGCTGCACACGCAGCAGAGGGCCATCAATGAGTACCTGTGCGACTACGGCACCAGGACAGGGTCAGGGGAGCTTGGTTTTTTTTCTCCACGCCAGTGGGGCATGATCAGGGATGCATGCACTGTCCTGGCACCATTTGAGGAGGCCACGAGGATGGTGAGCAGTGACAGTGCATGCATCAGTGACACTGTACCTCTTGTCCACCTGTTGGAGCACACGCTGCGTGGAATAATGGACAGGGCACTTGAGGCAGAACAGAGGCAGGAAGAGGAGGACTTCCTTGCCTCTCAAGGCCCCCTTTACCCAGACAGTGTTCCTTCTGTCCCACCCATCGCACAGGAAGAGGAAGAGGAGGAGGAGGAGGAGGAGGATTGTGTCAGCATGGAGGTGGAGGCTGGCACTCAGCATCATCAGCAGCAGTCTTTTAGGGATGATTTACAGTCCCAAGAAACCAGTGGACTTGTACGTGGCTGGGAGGAGGTGGCTGCGGATCATGTCGTCCTTAGTGACCCAGAGGACTCCGGAGCGAATGCCTCAGCAAACCTACGCTGCATGGCCTCCCTGATCCTGCAAAGTCTGCGGAAGGATCCTCGTATTCTTCGGATCAAGGAGAGGGACCATTACTGGCTGGCCACTCTCCTTGATCCACGGTACAAGGGTAAGGTTGCGGACCTTATGTTACCTTCGCAGAGGGAGCAGAGGATGAGACAACTCCGGGAGGCCTTGCAGAAAGGTCTGTGCAACGCGTTCCCAGAGACTGGGAGGTTACAAACTCCTGGTCCTGGACAACGAGTTGCTGAGGCTTCGGCCAGTCAAAGAAGGAGCGGTGGGGAAGGTGGCCGTCTGACCGATGCGTTCAGACAATTCTTTAGTCCGCAGCCCCAAAGTATGATCGGTTCCAGCAACCATCGCCAGCGTCTGATAAACATGGTGCAGGAATATCTAGGGGCAAGGTCAGACTTGGACACCTTCCCCACCGAAAATCCTCTGGCTTACTGGGTCTTGAGGATGGATCACTGGCCAGAGCTTGCACAGTATGCAATTGAGCTACTGGCCTGTCCTGCATCCAGCGTTCTTTCGGAACGCACATTCAGTGCTGCTGGAGGATTTGTCACGGATCACAGGGTGCGCCTGTCCACCGACTCGGTTGATCGACTGACTTTCATCAAGATGAACCAGTCTTGGATCACCACCAGCTACCACACACCTGATGCTGATATAACAGACTAATTGATTTTAACATGTCACATCCCTTCAAGACTGATGCTGATGCTGAGTGCCTGTGCTGTTATGTTGACTGGCTATCCTCCTCCTCCGAGTCCTCAATGATACGATTGATGATGATAGCTTGGAAGATCATTTTTGTTTATGGGTGCCGCCACCAGTGGCTAAGGCCCAATTTTTCAGCCCCTGTTTTACAGGGGCGTGTAATTACAATTTTTTTAGCAATAATTTGCCATAGGGCTCATTGCTGTGCTCCAAGTACAGTATCTGTGAGGGGTTGGAGTGTTGTGGCACCAGTGCCTAAGGCCCAATTTTTCAGCCCCTGTTTAACAGGGGCGTGTCATTACAATTTTTGAAGCAATACTTTGCAACAGGGCTCATTGCTGTGCTCCAAGTAACGTATCTGTGAGGGGTTGTAGTGTTGTGCCACCAGTGCCTAAGGCCCAATTTTTCAGCCCCTGTTCAACAGGGGCATGCAATTACAATTCTTGATCTAATAATTCACAGCAGGGCCCATTGCTGCACCCACCAAGAGTAACTCTGAGGGCTTACAGTGTTGTGGCAACGCCACCACCACCACCACCACCACGAAAGGCCCAATTTTTCAGCCCCTGTTCAAAAGGGGCATGTAATTACAATTCTTGATCTAATAATTCACAGCAGGGCCCATTCCTGCACCCACCAAGAGTAACTCTGAGGGCTTACAGTGTTGTGGCAACACCACCACCACCACCACCACGAAAGGCCCAATTTTTCAGCCCCTGTTCAAAAGGGGCATGTAATTACAATTCTTGATCTAATAATTCACAGCAGGGCCCATTCCTGCACCCACCAAGAGTAACTCTGAGGGCTTACAGTGTTGTGGCAACACCACCACCACCACCACCACCACGAAAGGCCCAATTTTTCAGCCCCTGTTCAACAGGGGCATGCAATTACAATTCTTGATCTAATAATTCACAGCAGGGCCCATTGCTGCACCCACCAAGAGTAACTGTCAGGGCTTACAGTGTTGTGGCACCAGCACCACCATCAAAGGCCCAATTTTTACTACCACTGTTCAACAATTATATGTAATTAAAATTCCTGATATAATAGTTGACAGCAGGGCGTTCCAGCACCAACCAAGAGTAACTGTGAGTGCTTACAGTGTTGTGCCAACACCAACAACTAAGGGGCCTATTTCTGCAGAGTATATACGGCAGGTCCCTACTTTCAAACATCCAACTTACAAACGACTCCTACTTGCAAACGCAAGAAGACAACAGGAAGTGAGAGGAAATCTACCCCTAGGAAGGAAAATTCTCTCCTGTAAGAATAAATATGGGAGAAAGGTGTCTCCTCTGTACTGATGCTTTATCAGCAATCCTTGTTTCAAGAAAAACACCACATTTCAAAAACAGTTGACATTGGGACGGAAAGTGAGGTGAAATGTTCTGAACAGGGGCACAGACAGCAAAACAAATGTTACAGGGGTGATAACCCTTACCTATGTTTTCCAAAAAGTTTAAAAATAGATTTTTGGGCTGGAGCTACACTTCAACAATGTACCTGTTCAAAATTACAAACAGATTCTACATAAGAACAAACCTACAGTCCCTGTCTTGTATGCACCGCCTGTATACGGCTGTTCAGAGTATATAGGGCCTTTTTTATTTTATGTGCGGGGTTCCCCTTAATATCCATACAAGACTCAAAGGGGCTGGTAATGGGCTGGGGTAGGGGGGGGGGGGGGGGTCATGGGGTAGCTATGCCATTTTTCTTAAAGATTTTCATCCATATTACCGGGACCAGACATTACATTAAAGCCGCAAGCAGTTTTAAATGGCTTTTTTTTCCTTTAGAAGTGTCATTTTGTGCAGGGACAGTTCTAAACACGGGAAACACGTGGCACTTCACAGGCATACTTTAGACACCCCCCAGGTACGATATTTAAAGGAATATTTGACTTTTTTTTTTTCACTTTATGCATCATTAAAATGACTGCTCCCGAAAAACGACAGTTTTTAAAACTTCTTTTTGCATTGATACATGTCCCCTGGTGCAGAACCCGGGTTCCCAAACCCTTTTTAGGACAATAACATGCATAATAGTTGTTATAATTAGCACTTTAGAATTCGAACGTTCGCATCCATTGTATTTAATAGGGTTCTAATGTTCGTACGAACTTTCGGTCCGTTCGCGGGTTCTGGTGCGAACCGAACCCGGGGGTGTTCGGCTCATCACTAGTAGCACACAGCAGCATAACACTACATAGTTTATTTTGTAGTCCGCCAAGTGGATGGAAGTCATAAAAAGGCGGAACCGGCTGGCCATTATGCCGAAGGCATTTTCAACGACTCTTCGGGCCCTGGCCAGCCGGTAATTGAACACACTCTTCTCTGGGGTCAGGGTCCTCTGTGGAAATGGCCTCATAAGATGCCGTCCGAGTCCGAAGGCTTCATCAGCCAAGAAAACAAAGGGGAGTCCTTCAATATTCCCTGCATCCGGTGGCAATGCAAGGTCGTCACTCTGGAGACGGAGGGCAAACTCCGTCTGGATGAAGGATCCCCCATCGGACATCCGGCCATTCTTCCCTACATCAACATAGAGGAATTCATACCGTGCTGACACCACCGCCATCAGCACAATGCTATGAAACCCCTTGTAATTGTAGTAGTAGGACCCAGAACGGGGTGGCGGCACGATGCGGACGTGCTTCCCGTCTATGGCACCACCGCAGTTGGGGAAGTCCCACCGCGTGGCAAACTCCGATGCCACAGTCTGCCATTCCTGTGGCATGGAAGGAAGCTGTGGCGTGAAACAAGATGAAATAATATTAGAAAAAAAAAGGCATACATTACAAGGAAATTCTATCCCAAAAAATTAGAGACCAACATCGATCTAATTATACGTTTATTAAGGTGTGTAAAAAAAGTATAATGGAAGGCTCATTTATCATATTCATCTCCCCCTCTGATGGGCCATTACTAAATTATTTTGGGGGGGGGAGATGTGTTTGGCCACAGGATAGAATTGCAGTGGCGGTGCGTCCAGAGTGGGCGCTGGAGCACTGTCCCCTCTCTCCTGTGCCCATCACTCAGAACAATACATAGGTTCATGCGTTGCATGAACCTATGTATTGTCTATGCCGCACACTATTCAGGTGGATGGCCTCTTGTAAAGCGACCGACATATGAATAATTGCGGCATTTAGGGGGTTAAAATTGCAGAGCAGAAACAGGTATTAAAATAGTCTGGCAAATTACAACCTAAAGGGATGTAATTGGGTTCCTCAAAGAAAAATCGGGGACGCAAGGAGGGGGGCATTCCTTGTGTAAACACTGACAGGCTGCTCTGCCAATCATGTTCACCAAGTCTGTTTAATGGTAACATGATTGGCTGATGCAACATGAAGGGAAGGAGAAGACATCAAGGACAGAAGAAGGATGGCGCTGACCACAAGAAGGTAAGTGCAGGGCTGGGGGAAAATGGCTGCATTAGAGGGGACTAAATGGCTGCATTTGAGGGAACATAATGGCTGCATTGGAGGGGACAACTGGGGGCGTTTATTAGGCAACAGAGCAAAAAAGGAGGAAGTTTATTTCCTAAATTGGGGTTGGAACCCCCCAACATTTGGAGCAACAGGCGCCCCTGCTGGAAAAGTTAGTGAGGGGAAATATTTAGGGAGGATAAAAAAGGGGCAATCTAAAGCTTCCAACATGCATGGGGACAAAGGGGACATTCTCAGCATATTACAATCATGGTAATTAGGGAAGGATGAAAGAAATACAATACATTAGCATACATGCAGAGGCGTATCTAGTGAAAATGGCGCCTATGGCAAGAACTGAAACTGCGCCCCTGTCAAAACATTTAAAACCCATCTTTCAGATATCGCACAAATCACAATCGCACATGATGTTGACTTTAAGGCCTCTTTCACACTGGGGCGGTGGGGGGCGTTGTTTACCGTTGTTTTTGCTGCGCTATTCAGCCGCTAGTGGGGCTCTTTTAACCCCCGCTAACGGCTGAGAAAAGGTTAAAAAAAACGCCTGCAAAGTGCCGCTTTGATTTCAATGGGCAGGGGCGCTTTAGGAGCCGCTCCTACAGTGCCTCAAAGATGCTGCTTGCAGGACATTTTTTACCAACCTGCTAGCGCACCGCTCCAGTGTGAAAGCCCTCGGGGCTTTCGCACTGGAGTGAATAAAGGGGCTCTTTTAGGGCGCTTTGCAGGCGCTATTTTTAGCGTTATAGCGACTGCAAAGCGCCTCAGTGAGAAAGGGGTCTTAGGCTAGTTTCACACTGAGGTGCTTTGCAGGTGTTACAGCGCTACAAAATTGCGCCTGCAAAGCGCCCTGAAAGAGCCTCTTTTTTCACTCCAATGTGAAAGCCCAAGGGCTTTCACACTGGAGCAGTGCGCTGGCAGGACGCTCAAAAAAGTCCTGCTAGCCGCATCATTGAGGCACTGTAGGAACTGTGTACACACAGCTTCTAAAGCGCCCCTGCCCATTAAAATCAATGGGCAGCGCCACCGAATCGCGGGCAAAGTGCCGCTGCAGTGGCGCTTTGCTGACGGTTTTAACCCTTTTTGGGCCACTAGCGGTGCGCTGGCAGGACGCTCAAAAAAGTCCTGCCAGCCGCATCTTTGAGGTGTCCCGCTAGTGACAGTGCTTTTCCGCCGACGGCGCAGTGCCCCAGTGTGAAAACAGCCTAAGTCATCATGTGCCAGGCACAGGCCCAAACAGAAGCAAGCAGCCAATCAAATATAGTGCTTTCTCAATATGGATTAAATAAATTGTAATTATGCATAGCCATAGATATCATAAATACAGTGATTTGTGCAACAGCAGGTACTACTTGCACAAATCACTTTATTTATGATAACTATGGCTATGCATAATTACAATTTATTTAATCAATATTGAGCAAGCAGGCACTACAGTATACTGGCAGTCTGGCACACATCATTAACACTGACTGACTTCACAGTGAAAACTTTCTCTAATACAAAAATGCTTTATTCACAATGTACACTGACTAGTACGGTACCTGCTGCAGTTGCTGCCTGGCTTGGGGGTTCGGGTTCCACCGTTCCAGAGTCCAGTTCAGTTGAACTTAGTTCTCCTCCTCAGCGACGGCGACCTCACCTCACGTGACGTCACCGACCCGCTCGCGGAGAAGATAGAAGCAGTGCAGAGGTGGAAAGCTCCGCCTCCGCCAGTTAGCCGAATGACAGTCTGGAGACACACACAGAGTGGACGGTCCCACTGATCTATAAGCATGGGGGTGCCCGCCCCTGTCACTCTCCTACACACTAGCATTCAGATCCAGCAGCGAAGTAAGAATGAAGTGCCATGCCGCCGCCGGGGGCTATAGTGCGGGAGGCGGCCCATAGGAGGACAGGTGCGGGTGGGAATTATTTTTTCCGGCTAGTTTATTTTGCCGCCCCCCCCCCCCCCCAGAGCGCCCATGGCACTTGCCATGGAGTGCCATACCCTGGATATGCCACTGCATACATGTAATACATAAAATGTGATGTTAAGGGAGAAAACTTACCCTAATATAGTCCTCCTGCAGGACTTGTATAATGGCAGAACAGGTGTCTGGGATTATGAGGCCCAGAGCCTGGGGGGAGATGCCTGTGGTGAACTTCAAGTCCTGAAGACTTCTCCCTGTCGCCAGGTAACGCAACGTGGCGATGAGCCTCTGCTCAGCACTGATGGCTTCTCGCATAACGGTGTCCTTCCTGGTAATATAGGGGGACACCAAAGCCAACAGTTCCTGAAAAACGGGGTCAGACATCCTCAGAAAATTCCTGTAGTCCTCAGGATTATTCTCGATGATCTCCCGCAGCAGAGGCATGTGGCAGAATTGGTCCCGCTGGAGCAACCAATTCTTGGTCCATGAACTCCTCCTCACACCATTCATGGACTGGTCTTGGTCCAAAACAAGCAGACCAACACCAAGCGCACGCACAGCACGAACTCGATGACGAGAACGTCCAGGCGACATGGCTAGGAAACGGTCGTCTAATCAGAACGTACAGAACAGAACGCACTTTAGAACAGCAAGGCCTATGAATAACGAACTGAAATTCAGAAACAAACAGGCAAGAACGCACTGTAAAACAGATACGACCTGCCTAGACGCCCTGAAAGTCAAGATACGAACCCACAAGCACAAACTGAACAGCAGAAAACGATCTGAAAAGTACGAAGACTGAAAAGCGCGAATCGTCTCTTCCCAAACTTTTACTTCACACGCGGTAACACGAGATCAGCAAAAGCAGCCCAAGGGGTGGCGCCAAGAAAAAAGATCTTCCCCTTTATAGTGCCGTCGTACGTGCTGGACGTGAGCGCAGAGAACCACGAGGAAATTGGAAAATGACAGTGTGTACGCATAGAAAGCTTGACGAGAAAATCGACAAGCTTAACAAGAATCTCGTCGAAAAAAACGACGTGTTTTTTACGACGAGAAAATCGGTCGTGTGTACGAGGCCTAAGTGTCATTTCTGTCTGCTGCTTTGTTCCGCCACTATCAGCATGAATGACTTCTGATCATTTTTCCTGACACCAAGAGAAAAAATGTGACATGGGAGGGAGCTCCAATAGATTGATAGCCTCAGCTCTGTTCCTGTGTGCTGTGTAAACGTGTGTGTACCCTTCCTTTCCCTTCCAATAAGCTCTCAGAGCTGTCCTCACTGAGCTCTGACAGCACTTGGCCCCCATTTTCTTCTCAATTCTCAGACAAGCTTTAGAAATTCAGGACTTTGAACAGATGTAGAAAAGAGAAGACTGTAGATAGACAGGTACAACTTATGTAGGGAGAATTGTTTCATCTCTGTGTATCACGTGAGGTCAGTCACATCACTGGGTATATGTAAGGGTTTACAACAACTTAAATTTATGGCTTTTATATGTACCTAGGGATCTCTATGTTTGCACAAGGGTTAGGATTTGCAGGAGGGCTAGCAGCCAATCGCTAGGTCTGGGAACTGCCAATGTGACCAAGTGAGTGACGACACCATGTCTCCAGGTCGCCAACACACTCAGTGTCTGCTGCGATGGAGGAAAGTGTGGCGAGGGAGCACAGGCAAGGTAATTATAAAGAGGTTTAAGGAGGTCCTGGTGGCCTTTGCAAAGACACTGTCACTTTGCCCTGCAGAGATAAGGAGGCAATGGGGAAGATTTACTAGAACTGAAGCATGCAAAATCCAGTGCAGCTGTGCATGGTAGCCAATCAGCTTCTAACTTTAGCTCATTCAATTAAGCTTTAACAATAAAATCTGGAAGCCGATTGGTTTCTATGCAGAGCTGCACCAGATTTTGCATTCTCAGGTTAAATCCCCCCAGTGTGTCTTTAACCGCTTGTCACCCGGCCGCCGTCAAACGAAGAACAGGAAGACACTGTTATTCTGAGCAGACGTCATATGACATCGTGCCTTTAAAAGCCACTAGGGGGCGCGCGTGCCCGCCACGTCACTGGGGACCCGATGCACGTGGCCGGCGGCCGCGATGGCCGCCGGGCAACTGCGATTGCCCAGTAACCGAGCAGGACCGTGGATCTGTGTGTGTAAACACACAGATCCACGTCCTGTCAGGGAGAGGAGACTGATGGTGTGTCCCTCCCCCAGTCAGTCCCCTCCCCCCACAGTAAGAATCACTAATAGGGAACACATTTAACCCCTTCCTCGCCCCCTTGTGTTAACCCCTTCCCTGCCAGTCATGTTTATACAGTAATCAGTGCATCTTTATAGCAGGGATCGCTGTATAAATGTGAATGGTCGCAAAAATGTGTCAAAAGTGTCCGCCGCAATATCGCAGTCACAATAAAAATCGCTGATCGCCGCCATTACTAGTAAAAAAAATAATAATAATAAAAATGCTATAAATCTATCCCCTATTTTGTAGATGCTATAACTTTTGCGCAAACCAATCAATATACGCTTATTGCAATTTTTTTTTACCAAAAATATATAGAAGAATACGTATCGGCCTAAACTGAGGAAAAATGTAAAAAAAAAAAATAATAATTATATTTATTATAGCAAAAAGTCAAAAATATTGTGTTTTTTTCAAACTTGTCGCTCTTCTTTTGTTTATAGCGCAAAAAAAAAAAAAAACGCAGCAATGTCAATATATTATACAGAATACATGATTAAAGGTTATACTAATAACTCTGGCAGTGTACCGATTTCGACATATATTCAGCTAGAATACTAAAACACTTAAGAAACAACCACATAACATAAAAGTTCCGTATATTTCTTTTTATGACTCTTGTCCTCTCCCTCCTCTCTCTTTCCAGTCTGGGCTTTTATGAAATGTGCTCCTGGCAGGCCGGATGAGGGTTGTATTCTTTGCAGTGACTTATTTTCTGATGTGATGTTAACGGGTGCTGTCCAGCAAGCAACCAGCTGAAACGGCTATGTTCTGCTTTTTGCATTCTCCGTATAATACTGAGCCAGAAGAGACTCGATGACCTTTTTTTTTTAAATAGTGAAAAAGCTTCTTTAAAAAAGCCTTCAAATTTAAAGATTCACAAAGACGTTTTAGTATGCTTGGCACAGAAACACAACATTAGAGACCATGTTTCATACCATGAGACAGAAACGGCTGTTTTGTAACGGGTGTATTGTTATTGTTACTCACACAATGACAACCATAAAAAAGTCTTTCCTGGCAAAATTGATATTACCATTAAAGGTTGACAGTGACATGTTAACATATAGGCTAGCTGCTTATATGTCTGTGGGGCTCCAGCAGAATGATTGTCCAGATTTCTCTGGTGGTCGTCCCACCTTGGTCATGTCTATATTGTTCAGCTTTGTGTAAAAAGCTGTAGCCAAGGGCCACCCTAAAAGTATTTCAGGTGGTGGCTGCAGAGGGGGTAGTCTCTGTAGTGTATTTAGGTTTAGTGCTGCCCTAGGCCTGACTAAACTCGTGCACCCCCTAATTTAAATATGACCCACCCTTCCTGTCAAGGCCACACCCCTTGCTGTTTAAGACCCGCCCTGAAATTTTCGAGTGGGGACACTAGTTCTGAGGGTCTGGGGCGGGGGGCAATGGATTCCCTTAATTTGCATAGATTTCCTCTCACTTCCTGTTTGGCTATGGGCCAGGACATGAAGGGAAATCTCTGCAATGGGACACGGATGGTAAAAAATAAACTGACTTGGGCTATAACCCTCCCTTACTCTATTCAAAATGAGAAAAAAAAAGTGTTGCCTATAGTTCTACTTTAAGCACAAATTTTTGATCATTTTAAGCAGAGCCCCCCCCCCCCCCCCACAGTTGCAGAATGCTGGCCGCCCGCTTACCAGAAGCAGTGGGGGCACTAGACTAATTTGCCTCTTATGGGGGTGCTAGACTAATTTGCCTCTCAGCCCAGTCTGCCCCATAAGACTGCCGCTACACTAATAGTGTAGCGCAAGCCGGCGGAGACTCTTTCCGTGCTGCCCCCCTGCAAAGTGCTTCCCTAGGCCTGGGCCTTGTTGGCCTAGGCCAGGATACAGCGTTGGGTAGTCTACTAGTCTAATAGTTCTGTCTACCCAATAGTTGTCACTGTTGAAGCCCTAGGGTGTTGTATTGTTCGACATGAAAGCCCTTACCAGACACTAAATTATTTTTTGGTGAACTTATCTTCTAAGTACAGATATGAACCTATTAAAAATGTAATGAATAAAATAGACCCAGAATGATAAGAGGGGAGTCAGAAGTGCAGTGTTCCAGTCAAAACTCTCTTGAGACTGCTCCATAAATACATATAATGGAGATATACTTGTATCTATGGAGGCAGAAAGGAGGAAGGTGCTGGCAATCAGGTCCAGCGTCATCTTATCTGTAGAGAACAGCAGATACGTTTTTCAAACCTGTTCAGTTGATCATAATTCCCACAGAACACTGGAGCAGCACTGTCTCCAGATGGAAACACAAGATGGTTGCCATATCTTGCAGATAGCTGGACCAGGAGATGCCTGTCTCGTGTTCATAGCAAGCATTAGAGTTTTGCTGGCCATATGTACTTTAAGTACTCCTAGCAAAGCAGTCAATTTTAGCTCCCTAGCATGTAAATGGGTCAGTCAGCTCAAAAGGGATGTTTAAGTTATATGTGGATTGTGTTGTCCCGAGTAAGCCCCTGTCTTATTACAAACTCTAAAATTGAGATCTCCTTGCCATAATTCCTGACTTTGTTTCTGTCTACCTGAGAGTTTTGGGTGTATGTTTGTGTGTTCCAGCCTGTCCTGTCACCTTTGCTATCAGAAATTAAAAAACTCCTACAGAAGCCCTTCTAGGGCATTGAGTATTGAAGTATGGAAATCAGCGGCAAGTGCAATATGTTCCTCCACACACAAAAGTAGCACTTTGAAAAGCTCCAGTTGCAGGTTGGGTGGTGAGAGATGATCGGTAAATCAAGTATTGAAGTGGAGCTGACCTTTTGCTAGGGAACATTTAGCAATGTTAATTGTCACTAAAGAGAACCAAGGGAAGTGTACCTTGTGTCTGGAATTTTTCCTGAAAACTAGCAGTGCCCTTCTTGGTATGTGAGGATGCCCAGGCAGTCCTGTGTCTGCAGTCTTATAGCTGTATATCTGCAGAGCGAGATTTAAGGCACTGCTGCCTCTGACTTATAGTTTCAGGAGATTTGAAAGGAGATTTGGTGCAGTTTGCAGTTCTTCTTGCTTGGAGGATCTTACACAAAGAAGCAAACCCCTGCCTCTTTCACATTAGGGATGAGCCCATTGGTCCTGGATTCGGTTTTGTGGGCTTTGCCCAACATCAAAGAATTTTGGATGCTGAACCCAAACCCCAGTGCAATTAATAGAAGCTGAATCTGTCAAATGAAAAGTGCCCATTAACTCATCCCTAATGGCCAACTCCACACAGAGACACGGGTTCATTTACTAAAACTAAAGAGTGCAAATTCTGGTGCAGCTGTGCATGGTAGCCAATCAGCTTGTAACTTTAGCTCTTTAGTTGGTTTGATTAAGCTTTGCCAGAAAAACCTGGAAGCTGATTCGTTTCTATGCAGAGCTGCACCAAATCTTGCACTCTCCAGTTTTAGTAAATAAACCCCATAGTGTAGAACAAGCAAAATAAGTCAGTAATAGGGAAAGATCAGTTGCAGAAAGACTACTGGCATTACTGGTGTTTAGTTCTTTGCCCTCTGGCTGCCTTTTATGGGCACAGCTTCTAGAGTTCAGTCTCTCTTTACCTTCTAGTGGTGCCCACTATAAAGCAAACCTGTTCATGTTTCCAAGTTAGGCAGAGTACAGGGTTGCTTTAAAACCCTTTTAGATGTTTCATTGGCATATAATGAACAGTTATCATTCCCATGTAAGAGCAACTTTGACCCTCTGCACAGATCAAACTCTTTCTATAACCTGACATTAAAAAAAAAAAACTTTTTTTTTTCTCTGTTTGCTTCTCCTCGTTCAAAGGAAAATTGCAAATTTGTCTGGGTTAGTGTTTCTTAGCCCAAGGAAATCTGGCTGTTTACTCTGCTCCAGTAACCACAATTCTACTGTGAATGATTTATATTGCATTGCTCTGCCTGACAAGTATAACAAACTGGATAAAAGTGTGATAGAAAGGGCAATTCAGTCAAAAGTGTCTTCTTAATGTGGGTCCCTGTAACCAGTTCAACATAAACAGAGACAGATATGTAAGATGTTCTTTACCTTTCGGGGCACAGTGTCTTATTTCTCAAAATGGGGCTCTGCACATCAGCAAGAATTATATCTGAATTATATCTAAAAGTAAAGGGGAGCCCTTCTATCTCTTTGAATTTTTAAATCTATTTTACATTCTCCATATTCTCCAAGTGGCGCTAGAAGTGTGGTAATAGACAAAGACAATCTATAAATGATAACTATAATTTTAGTTGTGCTGACTTTTCAATATTCAGATTGGCAATGTTAAATCTGTTCAGTACCACAGTTACCTTAATTCTCTTTACAACCGAGAGTCAAATCTAGTCACATTATGTGAATTTGAAACTGGTCTTTTCCTATGGATTTGAGCAAAAATCACCCTGTTCAAGATAAAGCAATTAAGCCCTGTACACACGTCCCGTCGGAAAAAACAAAAAATGTCGGTTTTCTCGACGGGATTCCTGGCAAGCTTGTCTTGCCAAGCCCTGTGTACAGACGGACACTCAAAAAAAACGCTGTTCTTTTGAATGGCAAGAACGCGGTGACGTCATCGACTACGACGACATTTGATGCCATCGCCGTCATCTTGCTACACCCCACACTAACCTTGTATACTACCACGCATGCGGCAAAGTCTTTTCAAGCATGCACGGGTTTACCTTGGACAGGTAAGCATACAGACGACCAGTTTTCTCGGCAGGAAAACTCTGCCGAGAATCCCGACGAGAAAAATTGAGAGCAGGTTCTCTATTTTTCTCGTCGAGATTCCCGGCAGTTTTCCATACACATGAATGGTTTTCTCTGCAAAAAGCTCTCCCAGCAGTTTTCTTGCTGAGAAAACCGGTCGTGTGTACGAGGCTTCACTGTTTTAAAACAAAGACCTACTTAAAATGGACCTGTGGGATCACCTTGCTTTTAAAGTCTCTAGGGCCTCTGAGCAAGCTCCTTCAGATTCATCACACCCAGGCTCCCAAAGCTGACCCCTGGACCTCCTACTACTGCCCCCACACCTTCTTATTGGCCACTGAGAGCAATTATCATATTTGTTGGCCAACATGAAGGCACAAGAATGAGGGGGCCAAGGGTAGAGCATGGTCAAAAATTGCATAATAGTGATGTTGACCAGGATGTGAGCAGGTGCCTGAAGCTGCCTGTTCTATGGACCTGAGTTCACCGCAGAGGGTCTACAGGTTTACTTTAAATCACTATATACAAATAACATTTTGACCTACTTCTTCTGGGAAAACAGTTAATATGTGGTTCTGCTCTTATCATCTGTCTATGTCTTACCCCTCCAAAATAATATGCTGAGAGACAGCAAATCTTACAAAAAGCTGAATAAAGAAACCCCTACTGGATTAAAGCAATTACATTCACACAGCAGGTAGTCCCTTGAGTTATTTTAAATGAAATATTGTTTATGTTTGACTGTAATGTAATCTTAATATGCATACCAGTTATAATTTTACATGCCCCATGATCACTGTTTTCTAATTATGCATGCATTGATCATTCAGGAGAAAAACAAAAACTCATCCCCCACTGTAGTGACTAGCAATGGGGTGCAGTCCCATCTGGAAGAACATTTAAAGACTTGCTTACTCTAACTGCGCAAGATTAGTAGAAAAAACTTTGCAAAGTTAACTGAATGGATTTTCTGGCTCTATCACAGTGGTAATATCTCCTGAACAGTTTTGGAAGACCACTGAATTATTTTACTGGTTGGATATTTAGATGTTCAAAATTCTAACCCTGTAATATGCCAGAAAATCCCAGGTCCAAACTGCAGTTGCAGTGGTATGCCATCTTTTGATGTATAAATTGTATATTAAGTAGACATGTGCGCCGTCAATAAATTTGTTTCGTTTCGTTCCGTTTCGTATTAGACGAAAATTCGTATTCAATTCAATTGAATCAATCCAAAATTCAATTTGGATTCTTTTCGTACGAAATACGAATTTTCGGTAGATTCGTTAACTTTTCGTAACAATTGCGAACATTCGATGATGAATTTAAAAGCAAAAAAGTCCTTTCTCAATATGGCAGTCGTCGACTCATTATGCTCATTATGAGGGGCTCCCACCATCCCTGTGCTGTGCTGACTTCCTCCTGGGGCTGTACCCCTGCTGTGCTCATTATGAGGGGCTCCCATCATCCCTGTGCTGTGCTGACTTCCTGGGTTTGTAGTAGCCCGTTAATTTGTATTTCGTAATTCGTGTCCGAAATTCAATTTGGATTCGTACGAAATACGAAAGTTCGTTAGGTCCGTTGAGTTTTCGTAACAATTACGAACATTCGTTATGAGGGGCTCCCACCATCCCTGTGCTGTGCTGACTTCCTCCTCGGGCTTTACCCCTGTTGTGCTCATTATGAGGGGCTCCCACCATCCCTGTGCTGTGCTCATTATGAGGGGCTCCCACCATACCTGTGCTGTGCTGTGCTGACTTCCTCCTGGGGCTGTACCCCTGCTGTGCTCATTATGAGGGGCTCCCATCATCCCTGTGCTGTGCTGACTTCCTGGGTTTTTAACTTCATCATAACGAATAATCGTAATTATTATGACAATAGTAAAACGATATTAACGAACATTTTTATTTTGTCCAATTCTAAATCTCTCATCGACTACCAGTACCAGTCATAGCAGTTTCCCACTCCTGAAATGAAATCCGTCAACAAAATTTTGTATTTTGTATAAAATTCGTAAGAATAGAAATTCGTATTTCGGATGCTTCCGAAGTTACGAATTTTCGGAAATTCGTAAGAATTTTCGATTCGTACGAAACTAATCGCACATGTCTAATATTAAGCACAGTACAATGTTTCTGGCCATACAGACCATCATTAGGTTCTACATATGTTGTACTGACAGAGAAGGTGGAGTTGATGAGCACCTAATTAAAGCTGAGCTACAGTCAAACAGCTAAACATACAACTGAAATACATATTTGGGAACTGTTTTACTTGCCAAAGGATTTAAAGCTCAGCGTTGAAGATCTTTAAAGTCTAACTCCGTGTTTTAGTGAAAGCTGGTCCAAATAATATTTTTCCTTCACTAACACAAGCGGCGGTTGCCATACTGTATTAACTTTATGTAGCCTCATACATTATACAGTGCTGTGTTCTGGCAACAGGGCAGGGACTCCTCATCCCACTCCTGTAACAAAATTTAGTGGGGCTGAGAACTGTATGTAGCCTCAGAATCAGCTTTGGGAGCCTGGGTATACAGCACTGTATTTCACCAGCAGGGCAGAGACTTCCCGTTCAACTTCTGTAACATAAATGAGTCAAGCTGAGCACTGCTCAGCCATTCACAGGAAGCTTTGTATTTTCCAAATGAATACAAGGCCTCCTCTAATTGGCTGAGGAAGAGAGGCGGGCGGATGATGTCAGGATTTTCACTCTTAAGCCTCATACACACGACCGGTTTTCTCGTCAAGAAACGACACGAAAACTGCCGGGAGAGCTTTCTTGCAGAGAAAACCGGCCGTGTATACGAGACTTTCAGGTTTCTCGTCAAGAAAACTGGCCAGAATCTCAACGAAAAAATAGAGAACCTGCTCTCTATTTTCTCGTCGAGATTCTCGTCGGCCTGTTTCCCGACGGGAAACCCAAGAGTCTGTACGCTTACCTGTCGCCGTGGAAACCCGCACATGCTCGAAATGACTTTGACGCATGCGCGGTAGTTTCCTAGGCATAGGTAGGGTGTAGCAAGATGGCGGCGGCGGCATCGAATGTGACGAGCGCACGCTCGTCGTAGTCGATGACGTCACCGTGTTCGTTCTTTTGAATCGAGCGTGTGTACACTCAGCTGGGACAAGATTCTTGTCAAGAATCTCCTCAGGAAAAATGTGTTTTTTCCTGACGAGATTCCCGGCCGTGTGTACAAGGCTTTAGTCAGAGGAACTTCTTACACCTGGTAGTATGATAGTGGTGGTGGAACAGGAGCAGAATTTGCTTCTTTTCCTAGTCAAAGGAAGCATTGTACTCATTTAGAAAGTACAAAACTTCCTGTGAATGGCTAAGCAGTGCTCAGCCTGGCTCAATTTTGTTCAAGGAGTGGGACAAGTCCCTGTCCCGCTGCTGGACTGCAGTGCAGTTTACTCTATGTAGCTGTGGCTACATACAGTTCATGCAGTGCTGACAGCCTCTGCATGTGTTAGTGAAAGTAATAAGTTCATTTGGACCAGCTCCTTTAAAATAGGGTGTTAGGCTTTAAAGATCTGAGGTAGACCATAGATTTTTCTACATTAGTTCATAATGCTGAGTTCATTGGACATTAAAGGCAGAGTACAACTTATTATCATTGTCCACATCTGTGTAAAGTGCAACTGCACCCCCTGCACAAAGCCCCCCTTCAAAACGGGAAGGCTGTCCACAAGATTTAGGAGTGTGTCTATGGGAATGTTTGAACATTCTTCCAAAAGTGCATTTGTGAGGCCAGGCACCTATGTAAACGAGAAGGCCTGGCTAGCAGTCTTCGCTCTAATTCATCCCAAAGGTGTTCTATCGGGTTGAGGTCAGGACTCTGTGCAGGCCAGTCAAGTTCCTCCACCCCAAACTAACTCATCCATGTCTTTATGGACCTTGCTTTGTGCATTGGTACAAATCATTTGGTGGAGGGGGGATTATGGTGCAGGGTTGTTTTTCAGGGGTTGGGCTTGGCTCCCTAGTTCCACTTTTGGTAATATAGTGTACTTACCTCTCCCCGATCAAATGGGACATTGCTGTCTAGATTGCCCAGCAACTTGTCAAACTACTTCCTGTTCGAGCCCAACCATGCACATTGGAATTCATTCATTCTTATGGACTTCCATATGAGATCATAATTGGAAGTCTATGAAAATGAATGAGGGTGCCTGGCTGCTAAGATTATTGATAAGCAGCTAATCTAGGCAGTGATATCTCACTATATTGGGGCAGGTAAGTAAAAGATTGGAGTATGGGGGGGCTGCTCTAAATGTAATGGCACTAAGGGTGCAGTTACACTTTCATGTGTAGATTTGTAGCCCCCCAAAAGCCCTACCTAACCCTTAAGCCACATTTTCTGCAAAGTTTTGTCTTCAGATTTACCAAAACCATATAATATGAGGTCAAACCTTAAGAGTTTCAATTTGTATGCAATCAGGCAGGCCCTTGCACTACGTGGTTTTGGTAAATCTGAAGACAAAAATCTTCAGAAAATCTAATAGTGTGTATGGGGTCTTATCAACTGTTAATAATAAAAAGGAAAATACCACGCTAACTTAAACCAAAAACTAAACATAAACTAAATAAGCAGCAGCTAGAAGTGAGATACACACTAAATATAAATGGAAAAAGGGTGTAGCCGCACTGGCCAAACCTAAAGTAAACAGTGAAAAACATATACCAATACAATCAATATTGAATCTGAATCAACACAATCGATATTGCAAAAGGTGTGTGATAACACAGGGTAGTGTATAATGATACAAAAGTCCCATTAAAGTGCACATATAAAATGTCCAGTAGTTGGTGAGTGCCCATAAACAAAAAATGTGCATAGGTGAGATGATGTCAATGACGTGTTCCACCACCATATACAAAGTGCCAACACCATATGGAATGAGCGCTTACCACAAGGCAAGCAAGATGAGCTTGCAGCTGAAAACCACAGCCAGGGCCTTTATCCAGAGGATGTCTGGGGCGGCAGCTTCGGATGGTCAGATTAAGGAAAGAGATGTATACAGCGGATGGCTGGATTATCCCGATGATTCAGGTCTCATACGAAGGGATCGGATGTTACCAAGAAAGGAAAAAGAACTCACCATATCGTAAATCCGATATAAAAAAGGTATTTATTATGGTAAAAACACTTACAGCAGTAAGATGTGTAAAAACAGCAAATAGCCGGCCAGCTTGCGAACGCCCATCTGCTCAGACAGAAAACGCGATGACGTCAGCATGCCAACTCCTCCCGATGCGCGTTTTGTCATAAAATAACGTCGTCTTATCAACTGTTAAAAGTGAGTTGGCCATCTTACTAACAGCCATTGTGAGAAGGAGCAGTGAAGTGCAAATGTCGTTTAGTACGTCAAAGCCTGAAGTAAATTCTCCATATGTAATGAGGAAATATGGCTGCTCCCATGTAAACAAATAATTGCAAAGAACCATTCAGAGAAACACAGTTCTTTAAACATTAACATTCTGATAACTTATTTTACGCCCAGCTGATCTCATTCAAGTGTATAACTTGAAAAAATAGAAATAATAAATTCATACATTCCCTTTAAAGCTTAACTAAAGTTCTCAAGACAAGAAGAATGGTGTGGTGTGACCCAGAGCAAGTATCAGGCTACCACCCTTCATTATCTGGAAACACTAGACCGCTAAAAATTGGAACTTGATTGGTTACTACATGGCCTGCAGCCATGATTGCTCTTTGACTCGTGTTATAGAGCAAGTGCCAATAGTTTGATGGTCATTTTGGCATAAGAGTTAAGAATCAAATACAAATTAAGAGTCACAGAGTTGCTATTGATTTACAGTCTCTGCAACACTAGAGTAACTCGAACAAAAATATTGATTACTTTTCTTCATAACATAGATGAAAAACCTCTCTCTGAAATCGGCACTTCAAGCAGGAGACTTTTCTTTGAATCATCAGAAATATATTACTGCCTGTACTATAAAAAGCAGGTGCTGCTAGACATGTACAAATCTGGAGATTTCACTTCCAAATTGATTTTCTCAGGGGCTCCAACCTTAAGATGTATAAAATCAAGTTCAATATGCTAAAAAAAAATTCTATATTACAACCCCTGCTGTCTGCATACTGAAAGAATTGTTCCAGACATGACATTACGGTGCAGACGAGCCTATTGTATATCATATAATATGCATCCCTGTTGCGTCATATCTATTTGCAGCCTACAATAGAAAGTTCTTAACAGTATGTCAGGGTGACCAGGAGCCTTTCTATATACCACAGGTGTTTACAGAAATGAGAGCAGTCTGCCAGTTGTCATAGAGAATACTATCATGATTGCTGCAAAAGTTAAATCTGAACTCCAGGCAGATATAAAAGACATAAATTAATTAAAGTGGTTGTAAACCCACTTTGACAACTTGCACCTACAGGTAAGCCTAGATTAAAGCTTACCTGTGGGTGCAAGAAATATCTCCTTAACCTACACGGATAAGGAGATATTTACTATAAAAACTGAGCCGATGACGTCACAAGCAATCGCGCACTAGCGGGCAGGCATCCTTGCCGGTTTTCTGAATGGGATCTTGCCTGCCCGAGCGTGCAATGCGTGTGACATCATCGCCGCTCCGGCCAATCACAGCGCTGGAGTGGCGATACACAGAAGGGACATTGTGGCAAAATGATGGTGGCGGCGGAGGGGAACAAGGAGGACTTCGGGGGCTTCGATTTCAGGTAAGTGCCACATAATGAGCTAATATGCTATGCATACTAGCTCATTATGCCTTTCTCTTGCAGGGGTATGTTTATCTCAAAAATGTATGGAGGGTTTACTTCCTCTTTAAGATCTGTATTCATTAACACATTATTAGGTTCAATAAATTTTTATTGTTTTAACAAGCTTATAAACAGAAGAAAGCAAGAACAGGATCAGGTGCCTGACAAGGGGCGACCTGGTCTACAAAATGTGAAACATACACAGAAAGTACAGCACATTCACGGGCATACATATGAGAAACTTGTGATTATGTCCATTTCGAACAGTTAGAAATATGGTGCCGACAATCGAACAAGTGCAGCTTTGCTCGGACTGGGCGCCCCTGTGGGAACCTGCTGCGCCCAGAAACCGAGGAAGTCGGTGTATATGGAATGTACCATGTAATTTGTCGGAACTGGAATGTTAATGAACTTACAAGTCTCATTAATAGCAATAGGGAAGCTTGTATTGAAAGGTTGGAATGCATGTGAGTTCGAGGAATGGCTAAGCATAGCCGACAGCTTACAAAGTAGGGAAAGATAAAGACGATAGTGAGAGAGGGGAAATTAGCTGAGAAGAGGGGGGGTAGCAAGGAAAGAGAGGGTGAGGGATGGAGAGACAGCGAGCCTCAGTCCATTGGGGACTCATTAGGCCAGGATGTGGGGTCATAGTTACGGGGTTAGGTGAACCCTCAAGGGACATTTGTAATTGAGAGTCTATGCTTCAATGTATCTGAAGTAGAGTAATGCCTCCAGATACTCCAGGTAAAGGAAAACTGTGTGTGTTTGTCTAGAGATCTAGCGTGCATCTCCTCCATAAGCATAATATCGTTTACCTCACCTATCCATTCTATAAGGGATGGGGGGAGGTAGTTTTCCAATGTCTAGAAATGAGTTGTCGACCTGCACTGAATTTTAGGAGGTTATATCTTTGGAATTTAACAGTGCCAGGTAGTATAGAAAGGAGAGCAATAGCAGGGGAGGGCGTAAGAGTTTTGACGTATATTTCAGTATAAATTTGGAAAATTTGCGTCCAAAAAGGGCGGAGTACATCACAGTCCCACCAGATGTGGCTGTACGTACCTTTCGCTGAAGTGCATCTCCAACAGGTGTCGGTGGTTGAAGGGAACAGGGCGGTTGGCACTCAATACCATCTGGACATCACTTTATAATTTTTTTCTTGTGTGTAGCTCGATATGGATGATTTGTGGGTAAAGAGAAAAGCTTTACTCCATTCTGCCTCAGTGAAATCTTTCCAGAGTTCCCTCCACCAAACTGTAGTGTATTTAGGTAAAGTGCCATGAGTGTGGTCCAAAATCAGTTTGTAGAGCAAAGATAGAGTGTGGCGAGGGGTTTCAGGAAGTGTGCATAGCTGTTCAAAGCCAGTCAGGGGTCTGTGAATCTGTTTGGAGTCGTGGAGTGTTTTAGAGAAGGAGTTCAAATGTAAGCGAGTAAGCCATGTTACCCTGGAGGCTGTGGCTTCACAGTCAGTCTCAAAGGTACCATGGGTATTAACACATTATTAAATCTATTTTTCAATGCAAGAAATGATAGTGCCTGAATATGACCTGGTATCAGCCTATTGCTAACCCCTGTACAGCAGAGCTCATCCTTGGAGAGGAAGAAGCAACACAAGCTCAGCTGTCGTTACCAGTTCTAACAAATATCATGCTAAAAGCAGGAGAGAACAGATTGACTGAACGATGAGCTGATTCGTTTGCTGCTCCTCTTTTCACTGTCCAGTCAATGATTGGAATGTTACCAAACTCCAAAGAAAAATTAGGTCCTCTGCCGTGCCAGACAGGGCTCTGCTATGTGGCAGATCTGTGTACATTTCAGGACTGGATAGACAGAACTGCAAATAATTTAGTGAGTAAATCAGTAAGACATACCAACATGTAACATTTGAGGACTCTTGGATTGGAAGGCATTTCAGGATGGCTGATGTTGATGTGTGATATCATTTAAAAATAAACCTTCTATTTTATAGTGAGGTTGTATGGACCCATTGTTTCCTTCTTCTTCACAGGGGGGCTCGGACAGCAGGTGGATCAGTGCAATGGGACGGGAGGATAATTACAGAACAATGCACTGTGTCTGTGTTTCTCCCTCCAGCAGCTAAACGCTAGTTTCTCCCCCTCTCCGGGTTGGGGCAGGTTGGGGTGGGATGCATAGGGCAGGCTGGGGTGGTATGGTGCCAGGTTAGGACTCTATGTAGTGACATGTGCAGCAGTGCAGTAACTTACAGCATGCCTGGAGATGAAGACACTCTGGCTGCTGTGTCCTCTTTTCTTTCTCCTTCAGCTGTGGGATCAGCCAGAGTGAACGAGTCTGTGGGAGGAGTGGAGGGGCAGCCACACCCCCAGCTCTGCCCACCAACTCCGGCTGCCTCCGGAGACATTGGAGATGATGGGGGAGACGTGACATGCTGTCCAGCGGCCCGTGGGCTGCTGCGGGCCATTTGCCCGGTATGCCCTATGGCCAGTCCGGGCCTGTTTGCAGGGGTACCATTAACTCTTAAATGCACTGAAATACATGGTGCTGCTGCATTTTTAAAAAGGTGTCAGGACCTTTTCCCAGCAGAAAACGCAAGCACAGCAGCCCATTCAAATGAAAGGCCTGGGCTGTGATGTAAAGAATCTGAGTCTGGACTCTTTGACTGGAACCATAATTTAATACTTCATCGGAACACAGAAACATTTTTACAATGGTGAATAGAATAACAATGGTCCATTAAGCCATAGCCTAAGGGAACCTTGAATTCTGGATTCATGGAAAGTGAAAGTCATTGGTCATTTTCTATACATCGGGCTTTGCATTTTAACACATTTTTGGGTTCAGTGAAGCGAAAAATGGAAGGAAACTATTGGACAGCCGCACTCCAAAAACAATTCCTTTATTGGAAAATCATGGAAATCCAAACCACAGCAAAGAATAAGAGCAGACAAGCTGACGCTATGAGTAAGCACTGAAATTACAGTGCGAAACGCGTCAGCTTGTCTGCTCTTATTCTTTGCTGTGGTTTGGATTTCCGTGATTTTCCAATAAAGGAATTGTTTTTGGAGTGCGGCTGTCCAATAGTTTCCTTCCATTTTTCGCATCATTATATGCATTGCCTGCACCCGTGGCTTGGGATAGAAGTGGAAAAATCAATCAGGTACATCTGAGCGGTAATTTTCTTTTTTTGGGTTCAGTGAAGGTTTGGCTGGAACTGTGTATAAGCTGGTGGACAGAGAAATGTACTAGGGTAGGTGATAGGACAGGTGGCACCAATCTTAAGTCAATGGATGAATTTTCCATTCTGCCTCTCCGCATTGTCTTGATTCGTCTCAGTTTTTCTGGTGGTAGTTGCCTTGCCAAGGTCAGTTTTGTTGGTATAGTCGGTATGCTCTAAGTTGGCTTCCTGGGGTGGTCAAATCTAGAACTCACAGTAAGGATAGGCATTTAAGCTAGGTTCACGTCTTTAAAATGCTCACAGTTTACGTGTGACTGACAATGTTGGTTAATAAGGTCACATTCTATAACTATCATAGAGCAGTGACCTTGCCCTCTACCCAATGAAGCTTTGTTTCTTTATTTTGGAGGTTATCTAACATTACAAAGGAGTATTCCTGTACATCTTATTGTAAACATGCTGGATCCAAGCATGTATTCCCACAAATGTAGGTTAATGTTACATCATGCATTTACTGGGTATTTATCATCCAGTCTTGATAGAAGACATTATTATGTATTGCCTAATATCTCCAGAGGTCTGCCCTTCTACATTTCCTGTCAGTGGGCAAAAAAACGATGCAGCAAGCTGAAAATCCCAATACGCTGCATAAAAATAGCTGGTGGAAAATAGAAGTTAGTAACACAAACACAGTAGAAACAAACATTATATTCTCACTAACCCAAGGATTTGAAGTTTAATAGGACTAGGCATGGTGGTAATGAATTCATGATCCTTAGAAGTAATAATCAAAATCACATCCCGGCATCATACAACGGAGCTTTGTCAAGGTGTGCAGGCGGACTGAGCTACACAAAAGGCGGCATGATGGGAAGACGCAGCTGAATGCAGGTCACAAATGTAGGTCAAGCTGATCCTGGGAGCATAGAGGAATGGGTTGTCACACCATTCGTTTCTGAGAAAGCAATAATATCAAGGAGAAGTTGACAAATTATAGAGCGTGTGTCCAATTACCGTAAAAATCTCCTATTGTTACATTCTTAAAAGGGCCATTGGTAGTTTTGACCCAAAGCTATTTTCAGGTATAAACAACAAATCAGGTAGAGATTAATTATATCTTCCACATCAGGGAACAATCCTGATTAAATTTTATCCTGATTGCAGCAGATTTTTAAAGGATCTATACACATTAATTAATGGCAGCAAGATTGTAGTTAATTGAAGACAGTAGGTCCAGTTTATGAAAATCAACCAAGAAATGGCACATCAACCAATCATATTTCTGCACTTTACCCACAGCAATATAGAAAATGAAAACTTGGCTCATACTGATATGGGTGTTAGTACTCGGGTATTATAACTTAAGTAAGGAATTTGAATAAAGGGATCCATTAGCTATCAGTCCTGGGAAATAGACTAGTTCTTGAAGAATGGTGCCCTTTTCTTAGACCATCTTCACATTACCATTTCTTGTAAGCCTAACATTAATCTTCCCTGTTAGCCTAAAACCAAAAATAACCCTCATATTTGCTATCCCTGTATCTCTGACACTACCTGTAAGCCAGGCCATAGACGGTGCGAATTAGAGATTTGCATGATTCCCACCAGACAGTGCTGACAGTGGAATCCCTCCTGCCGAGACATTGTGTTCTACTGGTGGGGGGGCTTAGGCGGAGAGGGGAAACCCTCCCCGTTGGGAGAAAACAGTGATTATTGCTAGTGGCTACAGCAGCTGCTAGTGATAATCACAAGTAAATCTGGCAGGTTAGTTGTACGATTGATCGACTGATCAACTTGGTACATTCACCCTGTCCATACACGATTCAAATTGATTAGAGCCGTCTATGGCCAGGCTTACCCTCACTCTAGCCTTCCATGTAACCTCAACATTAACCTTCCCTATAACCTTAATACTAACCCTTTCTGTAATCCTAATACTAATCCTCCCTAAAACACTAACCCTACCAGTAACCCTCATACTAACCTTTTCTCTAACCCTAACATTAATCCTCTCTGTAACCCTCACACTAACCCAAGCACTTATAGTAACCTGTCCTGTATCCCCACACTAACCTTCCCTTTAACCATTCTCTTTAGCTCCACCAGAGGTTGCTAAGGGCTCCTGAATCTGTGGTTGACTGACCTTCTCTCTAATGGTGCATGTCTAGTTCCAGGGCCAACACCACTTGGCAAAGCCAGCAACATATTGCAATTGGTTTTTCTATCTCTCTGTAATGCCCCGTACACACGATCCGAAAATCGGACGACAGATCGTCCAACTTTTTTCGTTTACTAGTCGCAAGTAGAAATGAAATAGGTTACTAAAGTCACGAAAATTCTCGTACGACAGAAAAAAAAATTGGAAGTGATGTCATGTGTTGTAATGTATTTGTGTTGTATTTTCGGACGACAACTGTACTGACTAAACGAAAATCGTACGATTAGGTATCGTACGAGGAAAGTTTTCGTGCATGTGCAATAAAATAATATCGGATGAACTGTCATTAACGGCTCACGGAAGCCCTGTACTAACGATCCGATTATCGTACAATTCTTCCTCGGACGACATTTTTCGTACGATATTCGGTTTGTGTGTACAGGCCATTAGGGTAGCCTTCTGGTCATTACTGTAGGGGAACATTCTTCCTACTGACCACCCATTTAATGAATTGCCAGTTTTGGCTTATTTGGGATGAAGTAGTTTCTTTTATGTACAGTATATCTCTTGAATCACACAATGCCCTCTAAAGAATATATTGCCAGACTGTCGCTCAGGGGTCATCAACCTTTTTCAAATTAAATGACAGTTTACATGCATTAGACAACTGGCATGTCAGTAAACGATCATGTGCCATATTCTTCAGATTAGCCCCCATTCCAGCTCCATCAGGGGGGTTTACATCCAAACCTGCTGCAGTTGGTGGTTCCACTAAGAGGAGGAAGGGGGGAGGATAACAACTTCTGCACCTGGTACTGGAAAGTGGGCTGACACCTGAACGCTAGAGATGTCAAGCATGCCTTAGAAACGTTATGGAAGTGGGTGGGCAGCAAGTGCAAAGAGGAAGGGCAGGCACTATAATTGACATTCTGGTGATCTGCAATTAAATGTCTTTGGCAGCTGCACTGTATTTATAGGGAGCATGGGCCCACCAGAGGATCATCCAGTGGCCAGTCTAAACCTCAATGCATGCCACTGAAAGTGTCATTGAGTGAATGCCCTGGCACACATGCCTTAGGTTGCCTATTGCTGCACTAGTATCTGTAAATACGCTAAAGAAAATGCTACATTACAGACATAGGCATGCGCACATGGGGTACACCCTAATCACCCTGTATTGTGCAGATTGCCCCTGCCGCCTGGCTGCAGAGACAGGGACTGGGGAATCTCTGTCATTAATCCCTTTCTCTGTCTCAAAAGTGAGACAAAACAGACCCCTGATATTTCACCAAAGCCCCCCAATGGGGTTCCTAGAACATGTTAAAAATAATAATAATAATAATAATAATATTTAAAAAAAAAATAATATAATAAAATTGTAAAAAAAAAGAAAGAAAATAAAATTTAAAAAAACGACTGACACCCTACTGACACGGTCCACTGCTCTACTGACACTGTCCTCAGCACCTCTGTCCTACTGACAAAGTCCACTCCCCAACTGACTTATCCACTGCTCTACTGACACTGTCCTCAGCACCTCTGTCCTACTGACAAAGTCCACTCCCCAACTGACTTATCCACTGCTCTACTGACACTGTCCTCAGCACCTCTGTCCTACTGACAAAGTCCACTCCCCAAATGACTTATCCACTGCTCTTCTGACACTGTCCTCAGCACCTCTGTCCTACTGACAAAGTCCACTCCCCAAATGACTTATCCACTGCTCTACTGACACTGTCCTCAGCACCTCTGTCCTACTGACAAAGTCCACTCCCCAAATGACTTATCCACTGCTCTACTGACACTGTCCTCAGCACCTCTGTCCTACTGACAAAGTCCACTCCCCAACTGACTTATCCACTGCTCTACTGACACTGTCCTCAGCACCTCTGTCCTACTGACAAAGTCCACTCCCCAAATGACTTATCCACTGCTCTACTGACACTGTCCTCAGCACCTCTGTCCCACTGACAAAGTCCACTCCCCAAATGACTTATCCACTGCTCTACTGACACTGTCCTCAGCACCTCTGTCCTACTGACAAAGTCCACTCCCCAACTGACTTATCCACTGCTCTACTGACACTGTCCTCAGCACCTCTGTCCCATTGACAAAGTGAACTCCCCAAATGACTTATCCACTGCTCTACTGACACTGTCCTCAGCACCTCTGTCCCATTGACAAAGTCCACTCCCCAAATGACTTATCCACTGCTCTACTGACACTGTCCTCAGCACCTCTGTCCTACTGACAAAGTCCACTCCCCAACTGACTTATCCACTGCTCTACTGACACTGTCCTCAGCACCTCTGTCCTACTGACAAAGTCCACTCCCCAACTGACTTATCCACTGCTCTACTGACACTGTCCTCAGCACCTCTGTCCTACTGACAAAGTCCACTCCCCAAATGACTTATCCACTGCTCTACTGACACTGTCCTCAGCACCTCTGTCCCATTGACAAAGTGAACTCCCCAAATGACTTATCCACTGCTCTACTGACACTGTCCTCAGCACCTCTGTCCTACTGACAAAGTCCACTCCCCAACTGACTTATCCACTGCTCTACTGACACTGTCCTCAGCACCTCTGTCCTACTGACAAAGTCCACTCCCCAACTGACTTATCCACTGCTCTACTGACACTGTCCTCAGCACCTCTGTCCTACTGACAAAGTCCACTCCCCAAATGACTTATCCACTGCTCTACTGACACTGTCCTCAGCACCTCTGTCCCATTGACAAAGTGAACTCCCCAAATGACTTATCCACTGCTCTACTGACACTGTCCTCAGCACCTCTGTCCTACTGACAAAGTGAACTCCCCAAATGACTTATCCACTGCTCTACTGACACTGTCCTCAGCACCTCTGTCCTACTGACAAAGTCCACTCCCCAAATGACTTATCCACTGCTCTACTGACACTGTCCTCAGCACCTCTGTCCTACTGACTTATCCACTGCCCAACTGACTTATCCACTGCCCAACTGACTTATCCACTGCTCTACTGACTTGTTCACTGCCCTACTGCTATATATATATTAGAATTAACTTCACTTTAATTGCAAAACACTGGCTGTCATTCAGCAAAGTACATGCACTTGTTTTTTGTGTGTGTTTTTGACCCTGTGCCTACTCTTTTAGGTAATAAATTATTGTGCTGTCAGAAAAGTCCACAATTCAGTTTGCCCATTGGCACGGGTCATGAGATAATAATAAAAGGTCAGCTGTGCTTAAGTGTAAGAATTGCTCACCTTAGCACACAGAATAAATCGGCTTGTCATCTGGAACTAGATTTAGAAATTAATAAAAAAACAAATCCTTTGTGTTCCCAGTCCTGTAATGGAATGCATCAACAATTTTATTTTCCCCTGGCTGAATTTCTTTTTTTCTCAGATATAAACTTGAGGGTTGGCTTGAGGGAATTGAGATTCATACAAGTGTGAAGACTGCAAGATGTGTACAGACCTGACAGCAAACATCAGTCGTGTCAATCAATACTACTCTGCGGGCATGGGAAACAGCCGAGTGGTGATAAAGGTGACAGAATACAGTAAAAGATCAACAAAATTTCTGAACTAGAAAAGGGGCAAAACCAGACAAACTTTCAAGGATACTGTACTCAGGCAACCGCTGCTGTCTTCTCATTTTGAAAATGCTAGCTGCCTGGCTGTCATGCTTATTCTCTGGTGTTTATATCTTTTGAGTAAGGGGACCAGAACAAATATGCAGTTCAGGAGCTCCTACTCTACTGTAACCTTTGTGATTTTCAGGCTAATATTGAAACTGGTAGACAAGGACATCCAGTCAATGAGTATTTTTAAAAAGAAAGTCAACAGCGACAGGCTTTATGTTCTCTCAGTGCATTTTTTCTTTGTAATACATATAACACAAAATAAGAACATAAATAGAAGCACAACAAGATGGACCAGTCAGTTCTCGTCTCTCATCAAATTCAGTGTGTACAGGATGTCACACATAGGGACAAATTTCCCCAACGGATACCTTCTGGTGAAACCATATGCTGGCTGTGACAATACTGGCTGTTTGCAATCTGTGTATGCTTTATTAAAACAGCAACAAAAAAGGTACTAAAATCCAATTCCTATAGTAACAGCATGATTTAAAAACAAAGTTTTACAAAAAAATTCCCCAAAGAATAAGGAGTTACTCTAAACAATAATTACTGTTTTATGATACACACATAAGGCAGTAATAAGCAGTTCTCTGTTACAAGACAACTGGGTTTGGCCATGTATGCCGTACCAGATGGATATCGAATTAATGTTTTATACAATGCCTTCTATTTTTTTAGTACTGCTGCTTTTAGCATCTAGATGTCAAATCAAAGAGTTCTTCTAGATGCCAATAATATTCTGCAAACACTGCAAGTGTGCTAAAGTCAGAAGATTCACTTGATTTTCCCATATTTAAAGGGTATGTAAAGGCATTTCTTTAGTTTTAGACTTTAGAGTAGGGAAGGTTTAGACCCTTTGTCGGGTGTGTATTGCTGTCTGTTTCCTCATTGGAAGACTCATCCGCTAGTTGTCCTGGTGATCATTGTCACCAAGACAGAAAGTGGTGGGAAATTCTAATATTTTTGTCTCCAGAGCAAGAGGCGAGTAAAAATCATGAAAAAAAGTTTTCTGATGAAAATTGGAATTCCCATCACTGGAGAATTTTCCTTTTATTTTCTGTCTTCAGGTGGTACAGGAAGTAAAAACTTAGGTTGCCAAACTACACACTGTTAGAGATTTTAACCTTATTAAAACAAAAGTGTTTGGCTTTCCATTCAATAAATTGTATGTAATCCATAAGTGGACTGTAGGTGCACTTCCTATTCCTACAACCTGTGCTGTGAAATGTCCACTCTGTCTCTGGTTCATCAACCTGTTGATGGCTTTGGCTGACCATGCGGAGAGGGGTCTGTCAGTTGAGCTTTGCCCCTTTCAGGACATTTGTGCCCCGTGGGGTCGGGGTAAGGCCCTTCTCTTTAGAGGGGTGGACAAGAGACACTCTCTTAACCTCCCTGGCGGTATGATTCTGTCTGGAATTATGTGCCAAAAGCGGTACAATTATTTTGCATGGAAATTTGGTGTTATGTATTGTAGGCCTGCAATTCTTAGTAATTACTTATGTAGCGGGCATGCACTTTCCCTGTGTATTTAAAACTGGCATAGACACCAGTAATGTGCAGTTCTCTGCAGCCCAGCGGGTGGCGCTGGGGTTGAATCATTGCTGTGTGCTGTACCCCTTTTTGTCCTCACTCAGCGGTTGTATGGTGGGGCGGGGAACCCGCTGTGCTTGCTGGGAGAGGGTATAAAGGGGCCAGCCATCTTTGTCACGGGGTCGAGTCCCAGGCACCTTCAGCCTGAGGGCGGTGGTTCGTGTCAGGAGTGTAGGCGGCCTAGGCCTAGAGCACGTTCGGAGGTCGTGTTCCATCCCAGGCACCTTTAGCCTGGGGTGAGGTACTCGGATGGAGGTCTGGGGCCCAGTGTCCTTCACTGGGTTCCGCGAGGGATGGATTTCCTAGGGGAACCCCGGTGGAGCAGGCTCCCCGAATCCAGTGGCGTAAGGGACCGGAGGGGGTACTCGCCTGAAGACCTGGTGCAGCATATTGCCAGTGACGGGTGAGC
Organism: Rana muscosa; assembly: GCA_029206835.1. Classification (NCBI taxonomy): domain Eukaryota; kingdom Metazoa; phylum Chordata; class Amphibia; order Anura; family Ranidae; genus Rana; species Rana muscosa. Next base: position 214,690,894 of record CM055124.1, on the reverse strand, counting down.
CTCCAGAGACCGCCCGGAGGGATACCTCCCTCGCCAAGGGACCGCAATACACTTTTAGAAGGAAAGAAGAAGAGTTCATTGTGTCTGGGCCTACTCGTATCCACACCCCCCTGTCTGTTCTACTCGTTGAGGGAGTCCAACTGATTGTGTTTTACTCTGATATTGGAAGAATAAAAGAGTGTTGGACTTTTATGGTGTGGGGCTCATTTTCTGGCAGACACTGTGCAAAAGGAGGAGGAGGCTCTGATGCAGAACACCGACCCGAAGGTAAAGAGGATCTTCTCACACCACACACACATCTGTGGTGGGAACTTGGTGTGGTGACCCTGCACTCTCTCAACCAAGGTACCCCTAGACAAAAGCCAGAGACAGAAGATGTGATATCAGGGAGAGAGTGTGGAGGCCGCTACACTCACTTAAACCTGACCAAACAAGAGTCTAGTAGACATCCCGGGTGTGATAAAGTTTGAAACACAAAATCATAAATTATAATATAACAAATAACTATAAATAATTGTAACAAATAGTAATGTAATTATAATAAAAATTATTCAATAATTTAATCAAATCAAAAACACTGAAATTTACTCAGTTGCAGAATTGTCGCTGTCATTACTTTTAGTGTTTGACAACGAATTTCCCCACAAATCGCTATCGCTCAATTCTGCGAGTGATTCTAATTTATTATCGCTGTTTTCTAGCTGGTCTAAAACCACTTTTGACATAAAGGGACACTTTTTGGTTGCTATGGACAATCTCCAGTTTCCAGGCAGAAAGAACAGTTTTTATAATATAAAAGTGCATGCAGGACACTGGGCAGACCACTAGGGACAAAGGGGATGTGTAATTATTTTATACAGTACTGTAATCAGTAAAATTACAGTATACTGTATGTATTGTGTGTTTTTCACTTTTTGAATTTGGCGCCGAACTCCGCCCCCGTGCGCCGCAACGTCGCAGGGAACGGAGCTCGGTACTCGGCAGTGAGGATCGAGCGAGGAGACAGCTCGCACACACAGCAGGGAGACATCGCAGGATCCAGGGAACAAGGTAAGTAACTTCCCCTGGATACTGCGATGCAGCCCGAGTCTGGCTCGGGGTTACCGCTCTTAGCATTAAAAACTCACCCCGAGCCCGACTCGGGAATACCACTAAGGGGGTTAAAGTGGAAGTTACCTTCCATCACTGACTTTTACCTATAGGTAAGCCTATAATCAGGCTTACCTATAGGTATTGTAAATATCTCCTAAACTTGCACCATTTAGGAGATATTCACTGTACATGCAGCCAGTGACATCACTGGCGCGTGGTCTCTGAAGGAACGGCCACCCGTGTTGTTCCTTCAGAGCCCTGTGCCATAAAGTGACATCATTGTGGCTCTGGCCAGTCAAAGAGCCGAAGTCTGCAAACCTGGAAGCAAGACGGGTGAAGATGGAAGCGGCCTCCAGCTCTGACATCTCGGCGAGGGAAGGCTTCGTTTTAAGGTAAGTTTATCATAATGTGCTAGAATGTGATGCATATTAGCACATTATGACTTTACCTTGCAAGGCAAAAAAACGTCCAACGGTTTACAACCGCTTTAAGTGCACTTTTTTGTGTGTATTTCACATGCATTTTTTTTGTACACTTACTGCAGGTGTTTTGTTTTTGAGCACCACTGCCAATTTAAAAGAAAAATGAACCTGTTTCAATGTTCTATGGCATATTCATACCACTCTTGATCATGGCTGGTGGCCATGAAATGTGCGGCCTTTCATTCCATCAATTAATATTTTGACTATTTGTATTATTTTTATTTGACTATATTGGATGCTATCTGTGCATTTATCTTGGGCAACACTACCCTTTGAGACAACAGATTATTTATAGACTCAGGGAGGGAGTATAATTTACACAGTACCCTAATTTTATTGCATGCAGTCACTTTTGTCTGTAGTCTTTAGTATGGTATGTTTACCTAATATGTGACCTCTAGGTCATTACAGCGTAGGACCGATTCAGAGATCTTTTATAGCTGTTCCATTTGCTTAGTTCTTTACCGATGGATCGGCTGTTTGGAAAAAATGTAAATTATTTTTTTTCTATGTGTAGCGGGTATGTACTTTCCCGGGTGTAATTCAAACTGGCAGAGACACCAGTGATGTGCAGATCCTTGCGGTCCAGTGGGTGGCGCTGTCGCCTCGGGCTGGGGTTGAACCATCATTGTGTGCTGTGCCTCCGTTTTGTCCTCCCTCGGCAGCGGTATGGTGGGGCGGGGAACCCGCCGTGCTTGCTGGGAGAGGGTATAAAGGGGCCGGCCATCTTTGTCACGGGGTCGAGTCCCGGGCACCTTCAGCCTGTGGACGGTGGTTCGTGTCGGTCCTCTAGGCGGCCTAGGCCTAGAGGACGTCCGGAGGTCGTGTTCCATCCCAGGCACCTTTAGCCTGGGGTGAGTTACTCGGATGGAAGTCTGGAGCTCAGTGCCCAACACTGAGTTCCGCGAGGGAAGGAGGTCCTAGGGAACCCAGGGATTGGGTACCCGAATCCAGAGGCGTAATGGTCCGGGGGGAGCTCCTCACTTGAAGACCGGGTGCAGCAGATTGCCAGTGACAGGTGAGCCTTCCATCGGAGACCGCCTGGAAGGAAAATCCCCCCTCGCTCGGAGACCTCAGCCCACTTTCAGGAAGGAAAGTGGAGAGTTCATTGTGTCTGGGCCTACTCGCATCCACACCTCCTTGTTTGTTCTGTTCTTTAAGGGAGTCTAACTGATTATGCTGTTCACTCGAGAAGAATAAAGGAGTGTTGGACTTTAATGGTGTGGGGCTCTTTTCTGGTGGACATTGTTCAAGGTAACTCCAGGTGCACAACACTGACCCGAAGGTAGAGAAAGAACTTTGCTTACACCGCACGGACACATGTGGTGAAGGCTTGGCGTGGTGACCCCGCTCTCTCCCCTCTAAGGTACCCCTAGACAAGAGAAAGACGAGCTGATGCAAAGAGGGGGGTGAGGAGGCCGCTACATATGCATTTGTGTGCTAATTGAATATTACAGTATGTACTCTTTGGATGTATGTTGTTACAACTTTAATAAAGAGAACTATATTTGTGAACATGATAACTTTGGCTTCATTCTCAGTAGTCAGATTTCTTTATAATAGTCGGGTAGTTTTGTAGTGTTTTGATATAGTGTGCCCTCATTTTTTTTCTGCACACTCAGTAATGGGAGTTTCTCTGTATATTGGCATGTTTGAATTTGATTGGTGGCTATAGGAAAGTTGTTGTTTTTTTTGATGTTTGGTCTCCAGGATTTTTGTATGTTTGAGACAGGAAGGAACCTACAGTGGGTGTATAATCTTCAATCATCAATATTCTACAGAGAGCATTTATATATGTTTTTTACTCAAAGGACCTTCAAGTCTAATGAGTCTACAGTGGTCCTCTAAAGAGAACCTGGCACAAATGCTCATTTTAGACACCTGTGATGAGGGCTGTATTTTTGAACCACAGCATTCAGGACTTTGACGTCACATACAGTCAAGCTAAAAAAAAAGGCTCATCTATACCTCTGCAGAACTAGTCTTCAGCTTTATTAGAGGCTGCATATGCCACATTCCCTTTAAATACCTTTAAGTCTAACTGCCCTTTCATGCTAGACCCACAACTCCAGCTTGGAGGTCCAACCTTGGACTCAGAGGTCGAAAAGAATGAACAGAGAGTGCTAAGGACCCTTTGATAAGCAGCTGTACAATCTAATGAGTGATATCTCACTAGATAGGATTGGTAAGAAGACTGGGGGCTGGGGGAAGAGAGGCCTACCTTTTAAGCCCAATCGGGCAGAAGGTAACTAGAGCACGGGACACTTTTTCTATTTGATGTATTTGGTACATGGAAATCTTTAGTGGCTTTAACAAACTTGCTGGGTTTCTCCTGTAGGGGAAGAGTAGAGTAGCTTTTGGATAAGCCTGATCTTGGTCTTTTTAAGTCCCACTGTCTGTGCTGTCATAGATTCGAGTAGTATTGTGCAATACAAAGACACCTTGCAGCTTCTATATAGATCTGCAGTAAACGCTCTGTTTATATTTTCAATTAAAAGTGCCTTAGACTGGTACTCTTTACTAACAGGGCTGAGTGCCAGTGAATTGTGTATTGTATTCTGCTCTTTGAGGCCAATTATTCTCTCAGCTTTTCGTATTATCGGAGGAAACTACTAAGCCATCTTGCTATATCATTAAGCAATCTCTAGGGTAACATTATTATGGAATTCTTAGAAGAGGGCCTTGAGTTTACGTATGATAGCATCTCCTGGGATAGCATTCCAGAAGTATCAAAGAACAAGAGTATACGATGGTGGCCTACATCATTGTATTATACATTCCAAATGCAGTGTGCTTCTGCCTTGTAGCTTTTCATCAGCACACCTGAATCACTTACATTGTTTATGCATTTGAATACATATAATGGGAAAGTATAAAGTGAATTATTAAGTAAGATTCCAGTGATCACACATCATTGAAACATATAAGACTGAGACTTATGAGACTTATATACCGTATATACTCGAGTATAAGCCGAGTTTTTCAGCACTTTTTTTGTGCTGAAAATGCCCCCCTCGACTTATATTCGAGTCACCTTTTTGCGCCTGATCTCCTGGATTTGTGGACCCGCTACCGGACGGCCATACTTGGACCGGACCCCAACCTTGGCACAGATGTAGCCCCACTCTTCCTCTAAAAGTGTGCAAAGTTTGTTGTCCGGGGGACCTACGGCCTGGGATCACCGATTTTTCAAAGCCGGGCACCCCTTCCATAGACTCCCATGTTAAACGGTAATTTCTCTGGTAAATTTGGGGACCTGGTACCGGCCGGTGGTAGGTCCCCTGGACCCGGAACTTGGCTCACATATAGCCCCTTTTTCTTTCTACAAGTGTGCAAAGTTTGTTGTCTGGAGGACCTATGGCCGGGGAGCACTGATTTTTCAAAGCTGGGCACCCCTTCCATAGACTCCCATGTTAAACGTCAGTCTAGTCATGGACACAGTGAGGCATGGGTACAGTGAGGCATGGGCACAGTGAGGCAAAGTGAGGCATGCAGATGGACACCCTAGGCTTATACTCGAGTCAATACGTTTTCCCAGTTTTTTGTGGTAAAATTAGGTGCCTCGGCTTATATTCGGGTCGGCTTATACTCGAGTATATGCGGTAAGTCTAGAAGCTTTAATTTGTTAAACCTGAACTCCAGGCTTACCTTCAGGCTCCTCTCCTATACGAAAATTCCTTGATTTCACTGCACACTGCAAGCTTCTCACTTGCATTAGAAGCCGAAGCATGTCAGATATACTATGCCTCATTTTCTTGCCACATTGAGCTTTTTTAGCTACCAGTCCTCATGCTTTGTCAGTCAGTACCTTTACTAACATTACCAGACACCAGTGACCCTTGAGAAAGTCCCAAGCATACGTACAAGGCTGTAGTAAGATCAACAGGTCTACAATATTGATTGCAGCGGTAGTAAACCGTGGCCTTTCACAAAAACAAAAAAAATCCCCTGCAAGGCAGTGGCATAATTATGAAATACTTACTTTAGTAACAAAGGCCTCCAGCGGTACGCTGTCTTCGCTGACAGGTCTTCCATCTTCCCCTGGTCTTCCTTCCAGGTTTGCTGGCTCCAGTCCTGTGAATGGCTGAGCCACGATGACATAACTCATGGGCATGCACACGGGAGTCACGGTTTACGGCACAGAGCTCAGAAGGAATGACACGGGCAAGCCGTCCCTTCATAGCGCAATGCGCCGGTGACATCAGTGGCTGCATCCAGTGTGAATATCTCCTAAACACTGCAAGTTTAGGAGATATTCACTGTACCAACAGGTACTGTAAGCCTTATTATAGGCTTACCTGTAGGTACAAGTTTAAAAGCTGAGTTTACTACTGCATTAAATGTTATTGGTATGCACCATATTTCCTGATATTTATCATGGCCTTCATAGATTATTAGAGCATTTTATGTCAGAGCAATAGAAATAATGATAATTCTAGCACTTCAGAATGTGTTGATTGAGCTGTTCCCCAGAGACAGTAAATTCATTTATAGGGCTTAAGGAAGAAATTATGTTTATCCCTTCCTGGCTCATAGTAAGAAACAGCAGGAAGGGGTGTAATGTGCGAAGTGGATTAGTGAAATTGATTTTATGTGTGATCAGTAAGAAGCAGTAGTAAAAAATGGTGTCATGCTGGGAGTATTAAGTGGTTTATGAGAATCCCAGTATGTGCTATATCGGAATATTCTATGGTATCTGTGAGCCATGTAAAAGTCTGTCCTTACCTTTTTTCCCTGTCTTCCTTCCTTCTTTCCCTCCCTCCCTCCCTCCCTTCCATCCTTCCTTCCTGCCTTCCTTCTTTTTTTCCTTCCTTTCTTCAGACCTTCATCTTTCTCTCTTCTTTCCATTCCCTTTTCTTTTTCCTACCTCCTTTCCTTTCAATCATTCCTCTTTTTTTCTATTCCTCTTCTCTCCTTTACTTCTCTCCTTTCCTTTCTTTCTCTTTATACCCTTCCTTCCATCCTTCCACTCCCCACCCCAACTTTCTTTCCTTTTCCATTTTTTTCCCCTCATTTCTCTTTCTATCCCCTTCCTGTTCCATTTTCCTTTTTATCTCCCTATTATTTTTCATTTACACTTTTCTTCTTCTTACCTTCCTTCCTTCTTTTTCTCCTTCCTTTCTTTCTTTCCTCTTCCTCTTTTCTTTCTATTCCCTTTCCTTTTCCTTTTCCTACCTCCTTTCCTTTGAATCATTCTTCTTTTTCTCTCCTCTCCTGTCTCTTCCTTCCTTTCTCTTTATACCCTCCCTCTCATTCCTCTTTCTATCCCCTTCCTTTTCATTTTCCTTCCTATCCCCCTATTATTTTTCATTCCACTTTTCTTCTTCTTACTTTTCTTCCTTTCTTCCTTCCCTCCTTACCATGTCCTTTCCTCTTTCCCTTATTTCCTGTTTTCCTTCCTTCCCCATCTTTTTTGGTCTATTTATCCTTTCCTTCCTCCCTCCCTTCCATCATTCATTCCTCTTTTTCCACTTCCTTGCTCCATTCTTTCTCTTCTGTCCTTTCTACTTTTGTCTTTCTCCCTCTTTCCTATTTTCTTTTTTCCTACCTCCCGTCCATCCTTCATTTCGCTTTCTTTACCTTTTCTCCTTTCATTCTCTCTTCCATTTTTCATTCTGCTTTTTCTCTCTTTCTTTGCCTTAATTCTCCTCTTCCTTCTTTCTTTTCCCCTATCCTCCCATCATTCCTTCCCTCCCTCCCACTCTCCCTGGAAGGCCTGTTTATCTAATTCCATGGAATATCTGAATATTGTGCAGGGGACCCCCAAAATTGGGGTCGCTATGCCTTAAATTTAAGGGCAGCCTGAGCAATAGTTTGGCTCAGGTTTTCTGATTCTGTAGATTGGACTCTGCTCTGCTGTGGTGTTACCTGGGTGTATAGTTCCCCTTGACCTGCGGGTGGCGCTGTCACACAGGTCTTGGGTTGAACCACAGGTGGCATTGTGGCGTGATTGGGTGTCCTCTCTCGGCAGTCATACAGTGGGCGTGGTCTACCTGCTGCGGTACATAAGGGGCAGACGGCATGTTCTGGGGAGATTGGCCGGGGGATTCCAAGGTGGGACCCCTGGTGGCGAGAGTCGCGCCCGTTGGCCTGGCTGGCCAGGGGTGCGTGAATTGGTCGAGAAGTCACGGGCACCTTCAGCCCGAGGCTGTAGTGTTCCAGGTAGGCCCAGTACCTTCAACTGGGTCTACAGCTAAACCATCGGAGTCCCAGGGAACCCGAGGCAGGGTGGCCCGCTCTGAAGGAGAGGAAACCAGGGGAGGACCTGTCCGGAGGATCGGTGAAGGAAGTCACTGTCTCAGGAGAGGCCTGGTTGCCTATCAGAGGGAAGAATTCCGTGAGTTGCACAATAGCGCCTGTGATGTGCCCCATTGGCACCTATGGTCTCTAAAAGTTGCAGGCGTTAAAGAGTTCTATATTCAGGAACTAAAGGATTCTGTGGCAGAGGATCTCCTGAACTTGTCTTTGAAGGGGGCTAAATCTGAAATAATTGTTTGTGCTTCACTCCGGCTGCTAGAACTGTGAGAGGGATCTATCCGGGTGAGCAATACCCACTCAGGCTTGAGTGGAGAATAGGGTAACTGGGTGCCGCATGCCTGAACCTATCTCCCTACCCAACTCTATCTCTGTCTTCAACCTTTTCCCCAATCTGTTCCAAGCAAGGAAAATAAACTTGTCTGTTGGAGTTTAAACACAGTCTGGACATTGGCCTTCTTTTGGGAGAAAAAATAGACTTTTCCCTATACTCTAGGGACGAGAACCAATGGAGGGAGGTAACTCGCTGAATGACCCAACAATAGTATGAACACCGCTCAACCTCTTATACCAGGAGGATACGGGCATGTGGCATGGTGTGCCTTACCCTGCAAGTGAAGGTAAGCAGGAAAAAGGGTCTGTGTGCTACAGGGTTAACAGAAAAGGTAATATTTTGTTCTATAACCTTTATAAGGCCTCCACATATGGCTGCCATTGCACTTATTTACAACTGAAGCATTCTACAGAGAATTCAGCAGCAATTTTCTTTCTTTCACATCCATTTTATGGGTGTCTGTAGAATGTGTTCTATGACTCCGGAGCTCACATCAGGTAACAGCAAGGTTTCATTAACTTTGGGTTTTAAAGCAGATGTCGCTATTATTGTGGTTCAATTTGAATTTTTACACGATAAAAAAATGCGTTACACATACACAAACTGTATTATTATGAAGAATGTTATTATCTACAAACTTTTTTATAAATATGTTATAGAAAGGTGTCTGAATATTGCCCAAATTTTTTTTTTTTAAGTAATCATAAGAGGGCTCCAGTAATATTTTTTTTAACCAATTGACAATTTATCAAAGCACAACCCCTATTAATGAGGCTCGTTTATTATGATGCTGAGAAAATACTCACAAGAACCAATCATCATCATTTTTCACCGGTTGCCATTTAAAACCTTAATGTGCGTTGCATTAAGGCATCCCATTCATTATGAACGGGCTGCCAACCCACCACAACAAATAAAACAACAAACATGACCCTTTTTAAAAAAGGCAGTGCATCACAACACACAGTATATTTGTTGTGGTTTGCTGAGGTGTGTTGGGCTTCACCGTAGAAAGTGTCGGGGTGCCACTATCACCGCAAAACACCACACGCAGAGGTGCATTGCATCAATGTGCATTAACACATACGTTGTCACAATACATAATTGTGAACAGGCCCTAAAGGTATTTAATGTGAACCTGTATTTTGCCTATAACAAATTTTTAGGAGGAATATTAGGCACTCACCTTTCTATCGTACCTTGATCTGCTGCGAGAGTTCTCAGAGACTTTCTAGGAATTGGAGGAAGTGGATGAAGCACACGGGAGGGAGGTAAGACGCACCCCCCCCCCCCCCCGTGATCAGTGTCCTCCCAAGGCACCCCCCCCCTCGCGTTCGGCGGACACCGCTCAGAACTGTGAACGGAGGACCGAAAAACAATTACCCCCCCCCGCGGTAGCACCCCCCCCGCTCAACAACTGTGAACGGAGGACCGAAAAAAAATTAACCCATCCCGCGGTTGCATCCCCCCCGCTCAACAACTTCGGAACTTCGATGTCAGGGTACAAAGTACACACATTGAATGTCCCGCGGTGGGACTTTTAAAAGTTGGGAGGTATGGTAGTGGGTTTGTTTTGTACTGTCAGCGCAGGTAAATTTAGGCAGGCTTATGCTGTGAGCTAGGCCTGTTTGTTTTTGATCTTTGGGGCAGGGGAGTGGTTTAGTGTAGCAGCAGGTGACTGACATGTGCTTCAGCTCTTGGGCGCCTTCTCCGGTTTTCAGAAGGTTCTGGAAAAGAGGCAGGGCAGAGAGCTGGAGTGACATGGGGTATATGTGGGAGCCCTGATTAATCCCCAACAAGGATTGGCAGGGGGCAGGCCTCCTATATATATCCATGGTCAGCCTGCTGTGGGAGGAGTGGTTGGGTGGAAGAGCTGGATGATGGAGTGTTAGATTGTCGTGGTCTGAGGAAACCCCTTTCTGGGGAGGGGTGACCTCAGGCCTGGAGCTCGGGAGCTGGGAGGGAGCCTCTCTCTACACAGTCATTGAGAGGTGGAGGAAGGAGCAGGAAGAGGACAGTTGGGAGCACTGTCAGGAAAGTCATTCAGGAGGGATCCATGCCGGGGTCGGTGAGTGAGAAGCACAGTGTGAAGCTCTGGGAGAGCCAGAAATGTGTGGATGCCAAAACACGTAGTGACCCCACGGGGGCACTGCTACATTAGGATGTTCACAGAGCTATACATGGCAGCACTTGGCAGGCGATTGTCCACTGGGTTGTGGAAGGCGAGGGGAATTCCACAGGTTTCCACATACCCATAGCTTTGGTGAGTTTATTAAGCTGCTTTTCACCTGCCAGGAAAAAAGAAATTCAAAGTAGCTGGACAAAGGCTCTGTGTGCATGAGGCCATAAGCTCCAAAAAAACTAAATTCTAAATTCCTAAGACCCCTTTCACACTGAGGACGTTTTGCAGGCGCTATAGCGTTAAAAATAGCGCCTGCAATCCGCCCTAAAACAGCTGCTCTATTCACTCCAGTGTGAAAGCCCGGGGGCTTTCACACTGGAGCGGTGTGCTGGCAGGGCGTCAAAAAAAGTCCTGCCAGCAGCTTCTTTGGAGCGCATTAAGAGCGGTGAACTCACTGCTCCTAATGCGCTCCTGACCATTGAAATCAATTGGCAGTGCCGCCGTACCGCCGGCAATACGTCGCTGTAGCGACACATTGCGGGCGGTTTTAACCTGTTCTCTGCCTTTAGCGGGGGTGAAAAGCACCCCGCTAGCGGCCGAAATGCGCCGCAAATCTGTCAGTAAAGCGCTGCTAAAAATAGCGGCGTTTTACCGCCGACGCTATGGGCAGCACAGTGTCAAAGGGGTCTTAGTCGTAATGAAGGGAGAGTCTATTTGGTTCCCAAAACATGTTGGCTTTTTTTCTGCTGGGAACCAATGTTATCATTAAAAACTTTGGACTCCATAAATTGACACCATTACAATATATATAATATGACACTATGGGGTTGATTTACTAAAGGCAAATCAATTGTGCATTACACGTGCACTTGGAAGTGCAGTCGCTGTAGATCTGAGGGGAAGATCTGAAAAGAGGGAGACTCTGTTGATTTCTATCATCCAATCATGTGCAAGCAAAAATGATGTTTTTTATTTTCCTTGCATGTCCCGCTTAGATCTACAACAACCGCACTTCCAAGTACACTTGCAGCATAGGCGTGCACACAGGGTGTGCCAGATGTGCCCAGGCACACCCTAATCACTCCCTGCAGTGCAGATTCCCCCTGTTGCCTGGTGTCCCCTCCCACAGCATGGCTGGCTTCCCTCCTCTCCCATTGGCTACTGCAGTGGGCACACATAGATGATATTTCAGGATGAGTGGGCGAAGGGGTAATGTCATTTACCAGCCCCTTCCCTTTCTGAATGAACACAGTGAGAGATCGGTACCATGTTTTTGAGCTTTCAGGTGCACACCCTAATGCAACAGGCTGCGCACACCTATGACTTGCAGTGCAATTGTAGTGCACAGTGGATTTGCCTTTAGTAAATAAACCCCATTGGGGTGTGCTGGAGAGTGCAAAATCAGGTGCAGCTGTGCATGGAAACCAACCAGCTTCCATTTTTTGTTTTTGGCAAAATTGAATTGAGCAAGCTGAAGTTAAAATCTGATTGGCTATCATGCACAGGTGCACCAGATATTGCACTCTCCAGTTTTAGGAAATCATCCCTCATGGGGTTTATTTTACTAAAGGCAAATAGACTTTGCACTTTGCAAAGTGTAGTTGCACTCTGCAGGAGCAGTTGCTCCAGAGCTTAGTAAATTAGGGGAAGCTCTGCTGACCTCCATCATCCAATCATGTGCAAGCAAAAAATGCAATTTTTTTTAAATTTTCCTTGCACATGATTGGGTATTCTTTGCACATTGAAGCTTTACGTCATGTACTAAGCTTCGGAGCAACTGCACTTGCTGAGTGCAACTGCACGTTGTCAAAGTGCTCAGTCTATTTGCCTTTAGTAAATCAACCCTTATGTTTATTAAAGCGCAGCTGCTGACTTTTAATATTTGGACACTTACCTGTCCTGGAGTCCAGCGACGTCCGCAGCAGAGGACGAGCGATCCGCTCGTCGCTCTGCTGCTCCCTCCGCCATCCTCGGTGAGGGAACCAGGAAGTGAAGCCCTGCGGCTTCATGCCCGGTTCCCTACGGCGCATGCGCGAGTTGCGCTGCGCCGTTCTGATTGGTGCTCCTGTGTTCTGAGAGCCGAGTGTCTCCCAGAACACTACGGGAAGTCTGGGGGAAGTGACGTCACTCCCGCAGATTCCCAGAGAGAGGACTCCCGGATGTGGGTGAAAATACCTGTCTTAGACAGGTATCTTCACCCCCCTCCCCCCTGAAAGGTGTCAATTGTGACACCGGAGGGGGGGAGGGTTCCGATTAGCAGAAGTGTATATTTAGGGTGGAGCTCCACTTAAGTTTGCAACTTTCTTTATTCTGTATGTTACGCTCATTACAATATTTGTACACCAAAGACACCTGTAAATTTGTAATTTTACTCCCATGAGGATAATTTTCTTTCTTAAAGCAGAGTTCCACACTGAAAAAAAAAAAAAAAACGAAAATGCAGCAAAAAAAATTTCAATAAAAAATAAAAAAAAATTAAAAATTTTACTCACCCGAAATACCTGTAGCTATGCGGAAGTCCCTAATCTGCCTCTTCCTTATCCGAGGTGGATCTTCTTCATCCCTCCTACTCGCGGTGTCTTCTGGTGAATGGGCACGCTGCCTTCTGGGAACTGTGAGTAATCACAGAGAGCAGCCGCTTATTCACAAATCGGCGCGAGACTCGCGCATGCGAAGTAGGAAACGGGCAGTGAAGCCGTAAGGATGGCGGGGCGGGACCTGTCAGGATCGAGGGATCGGAATCGGGGGACCATCATCGCGGGTGAGTAGGACAGGTAAGTGTCCTTATTAAAAGTCAGCAGCTACAGTGTTTGTAGCTGCTGACTTTTAAAAAAAATAAAAAATTGTGGGTGGAGCTCTGCTTTAAAGTGGTTGTATTGTCCGCTTGGTCGTTTTTACCTACAGGTAAGCCTATAATAAGGCTTACCTGTAGGTAAAATGAATATCTCCTAAACCTGTGTGGTTTAGGGGATATTTACCTTGCATGCAGTCGCTGACGTCAGCGGCGCATTCGTTTATCCTGCCGGAACTTGCCGGAATGGAAGGCTCCCACGCGCATGAGTGACGTCATCGTGGCTCCGGCCACTTACGCGAACCCGGAAGAAACACAGAGGGAACATGTCAGCTCCCTCAGTGGTGACCGGGCGGCCCTGAGGGAGCTTCGTTCTAAGGTAAGTAATTCATAATGAGCTAGTATTCGGGTGCATACTAGCTCATTATGCGTTTGCCTTACAGGTTTTGTTTTTTTTGTTTTTTGTTTGTTTTGGACATACAACCACTTTAATTTGAATACGAAGTTTGAAATCTAAAAAAATGTGGACTGTATATGCTTACTTCCTGTTGTGTCGACAGGACAGGAAGTGCTGGAGAATCTCTCGAATGGGGACACAAATGGCAAAAAAAGAAAAACTGAAAAGCGTTTCAACTTTTGTCTTTAGATATACAGTTTTTGTTTTTGTAAACATTCTTAATCCGATAATGGCAAGGATTCCGTTTCTATGATAACAATGCATCTTGTTCTTTTTTAAGACATATTTTTGTTTGCACACTTTTCTCTGATAGAAACCATGTGGGATTCTATTGCTGCCTGAAATCACTTTCTACATGACCAGGGCAACTCCAATTAGATTGGTGCAAAGCAATCTTTAATAGAACCTCCAGCCAAAGACGGGAATTGTTGAACGAAACGTCTTTGCTTGGAAAAAAGCTTATTATATGCTGTGAAAAAAATGGCAATTTGACACTTTTACACAGTGCAATAATATTTCTTTAGCACAGTTTTCTATATTAAATATGATGTGTTTGCTTTACCAATTTTAGCGATAGGTAATTTAGAATCTGTTAATACAGTGCCATTGTGTCAACACTAGTGATATGATAGCGGGAAGCGTTGGTGCAGCTTTAGCTGGGCTAACATGGCCAATTCACCCTGAGCTGTGATTGACATTTCTTTATTGAGACCCTTGGGTGGCCTTCATCATTCTTCTGCACTTCTATGCTATAGACACAGGACAATGGACACCGCTACATTCACAGAAAGAGCAATCAAGACTACAGTCACACACACTCTCTTTTGAAACCTCAATTACATTGTGTCTTCTAGTGATTTCCTACCTTGATTGAATCCTTTAGGACTTCTGAGAGTTTGGTGTCAACCAATTTGACTTTAAAGTAAACCTGTACATTACTTAAGCCAAAGTAACAAATCGACTTGATGTACCACCCCCATCCCTTCCCAAGCTGTAGTAACACCAATAGCTGCATTCCTTACCTTCTACCAAAAAAAAAGTATCTTTATGATTTTTAGTTAGAACTGACATACTGGCACTAACCTAAGTTGGGGGGTTAAAGGATCACTAAAACCAAAAAATGAATACATTGCAGCTTACCAATCCTTAGATACGGTGGCTGCATTAGTTGTCTTTTTTGTCAGGCCATAGGTGTGCGCAGCCTATTGCATTAGGGTGTGCATCCCAAAGCTCATACGCACATGCGCAGTAGTACAGTGGACATTGTCAGTAGAGCAGTGGATGTGTCAGTAGGGCAGAGGTTAGTGTCAGTAAGACAGTGAATGGTGTCAGTCAATAGAGCAGTGGACAGTGTCAGTAGGGCAGTGGACTTTGTCAGTAGGGCACAGATTGGTGTCAGTAGGGCAGAGGACGTTGTCAGTAGAGCACAGATTGGTGTCAGTAGGGCAGAGGACGTTGTCAGTAGAGCAGTTGATGGTGTCAGTAGGGCAGAGATTGGTGTTTTTTTTTTTTTTTTTTCTTTTGTTATTATTTTTTACAATTTTTTTTTTTTTTTTTATTAATTTTTTTACAATTATTTTTATTCTTTTTTTTTTTACAATTTGTTAGGAGCCCCATTGGATGCTTTGGTGAAATAGCAGAGAAAGGGTCTGAGATTCTCCCAGTCCCTTTCTCTGTAACCTCTGCTGCCACGGGGGAGGAGGGGGGGGGGGTGGTTCAGCAGCGGGAATCTGCATCACACAGGGTTATTAGGGTTTGCCCAGGCCCACCTGGCACATCCCATGCACATGCCTATGTTTCAGGCTAAAAACATTATTAGCAAGTATGGAAAATAACCACTGATCTTGCTAGAAATGCAGTGTCCTTGTTTCTTTCTTTTGAGATAAACATGAAGCAAAACAATGTACAGGGGGTCCCCGACTTACGAACGCCCGAGTTACGAACTTCTCCTACTTACGAACCGGGCGCTGCGGGGACCCTCTGGCATTTTGGGCGGACCGTCTGCTGTTCTGCGCATGCGCGGCCAGACGGAGCCTCGGGAAATGGTGGAAATGGCCGTAATTGGCCGCAATGTCCGTAATTGCCGGTCTGCACTTGCGCGGCCGACTTACGAACATTTCCGATCTACAGACAGGAGGAAAGTCCCTAATGGGTTCGTAACCCGGGGACCCCCTGTATACAAGTTATCTTTCTTGTGTAAACTACTAATCCTCCCACCCCTCCCCCAATGTAAGGGAAATGAACAAAGGCAGGCATTTTTGAAGTCCAGCTCATGGGTGACAACCATGGCTTCTTCCATAGATACAGTGGAGCAGTGAATGTAGCCACCCAGGGACAGAAAGTGTGCTATTTGTACTATTACCAGGTGAAAATAACACGTAGCACCCTCCTAGGTAGGCGCTAGAAGTGAGTATAGTTTTTGGGTCTTTCTGCTTACCAGGAAAGCTGCTAGGTATTTGTACATTCTCTCTGCAGACCAAGGAGCAGGGATCCATTGGTAGGGTCTGCTCATGGTGCTCAGGTGGTGCTCATGTTGTCTGAATGTTTCACACTGGTCCAATAGGATGGGGCATATTGGACAGTGGGAGGAAACCTGACAAATGAGAGCATAGGCATGGTTACAGCCCTCGCCATTGGCAGAGGAAAGTGCCTCAGTGCATGCTGGGTGACTATATATATTCCAAGGGCACATGTGCTCGGGGTCTTTGGCTGGAGAGCGGGGTTCCAGAGGCAGGCGGCGGCCTCCTCTGCACAAGCTGCCATGCGGCCTCAGGTGGTTGACCTGAGGGCCTGAATCCGATGACCTGCAGAGCTGACTGGATGGGAGAAACACCAGGAAGGATCTGTTTCTGCCTACTGTGAGTACAGATCTGTGTCCTGTGAGGGCCATTCCTTTCAGCTAGTAGAGTCAGTGGATAGGTGTCAGTCAAAGGGGATGCTAGTGAGTGTCCTGAAGATAAAACAGTTTCATTAAGTCTGCTGCATGAGCAAGCAAAGGACTTTGAGTCTTCTACCATATTCAACCTGGTGAGGCCAAGTGAGAGTTGTCCTCATCTGTAATTAGTTCCAGTTGGAGTTTACCACTATTCCCTTCTCCCTTCCAAGTTCCAACAATAACTACCAAAAAAAACAAACCCCCGAATTGATTTTTGAATAACGAGCGGATGAGAGTATGGTTGGTCTAATGTGAATACCCTGCCCTAGTAATTGGCTGCAAGATAATAAGGGGGAGGCCCAGGGAAGTCTACACACAGCAATCCCTATGGGACAGTGCTAAAAACATAAGATTTAGATACGGTTTAAGAGCACCTAGAGCAATCAATGTTGTATCTTGTCCTCTACCTGACTTTTCTCTTCATTTCATAAAAAAATACACTTAGCACTTATGTACTACGGAAAACATTGTAACACCTTTTTTAGGCTTGGTTATGTTCAGCAAGGGAAATAAAGATATGTGCTATTAACTAAATGATGCCTCCGCAGAAAATGTATAGTATAATGAAATAATGATGCTTTTTCGACATTAGGAAAAAATATATTATAATTCCTTGGGCTGATGACTAAACAGTATGTGTTTCTATCTGTCTAGCCAACCTGACCCTGTAGGAAATTTTAAAGCCCACGTTCAGGCAAAACTTTTTATGTTAATATGAAAAAAGGAATACAATAAATGAAACTTGGACTACAAGCTTGTAAAATGGGAAATGTTTCTAACAAATGAAGACCAAAGCTACATTGATAATAAAAATATGTATTTACTAAAATTCATTATACTCCCGATTATATACTAACATGAATGCAGCTCTGTATTCAGTAATATTTCCTGAATTGTATTTGTTTTAAAATAAAGCATTCACCTCTCACGGTCCCAGTTCAGCCTGGGATTACAAGGGGCCAATCAGGTGCGCTACAGAGCTGATAGTAGGACAGAGCATAGTGACAGAGAGGTTAGCTCATCGGTCTGCTGCTTCTCCTTTCACTGTCCAATTACAGGGCAGTGTTGGGGAGGAGATCTGTGTTACTGAACCACAGAAAAGAAAAATCATATCATCTCCCCTGTTATATGGGATTGTTCTGTATTGCAGAGCTGTGTAAATTTCAGGACTGGATGAAAAATGCAGACATACCAATTCTTTGGCACGTAACACCTCCTTTATATGTATTTATTCTGTGTATTTAGCTTTCTGCATGTAGTTCAGTTTTAACAATCAGTAATGTTTGACATTTACTAGACTGTAAGTGTCTATAAGAACATCTATTGAAAGATTCTCAAGGGTCTACTTGTAGGGGAATTCTCTTTCAGTCAAAAGCTATGAATGGAAATGATGGCAGAATTTGTTCTTTTTTTGCTGGTAATGCATTCTTCATACATTCTTTATATTTCATGAGACTGCTGTAGAGAATATTCACCCTTTATAGAATTGTTCACACATGCATTTTTGATGCCCAGTTGTATTTTTTTTCAAAATGGCAAGATCAATCATCAACTTCTCATGCAAATATTAATACTTGTATCTAGATCAGGATTGGGTGTTCCCATAGATTCTTTGCTGGGATCTCAAACTCCAGCCTTGTGATGTCAGTTACCATGAGACCCCTTTCACACTGGGGGCGTTTTGCAGGCGCTATAGCGTTAAAAATAGCGCCTGCAAAGCGCCCTAAAACAGCTGCTCCATTCACTCCAGTGTGAAAGCCCGAGGGCTTTCACACTTGAGCGGTGCGCTGGCAGTGAGTCAGAAAAAGTCCTGCCAGCAGCTTCTGTGGAGCGCATTAGGAGCGGTGAACTCACCGCTCCTAATGCTCTCCTGCCCATTGAAATCAATGGGCAGCGCCACTGTACCGCCGGCAAAACACCGCTGTAGCGGCGCTTTGCGGGCGGTTTTAACTCTTTTTCGGCCACTAGCGTGGGTTAAAAGCGCCCATTAGCAGCCGAAAACCGCTGCAAATCCGACGGTAAAGCGCTGCTAAAAATAGCAGCGTTTTTACCGCCGACGCTCGGGTCGGCTCGTTGTGAAAGGGCTCTGACATTCCATTCCATCTGCATAGCTGATTTTAGCTATGTGCAACCTGTTGAGTATCCTATATGGAGAGCTCCAAAGCTGGAATGACCACACTCTGCAAAGAAGGTGTTAAGTGCACCTGATAAGCTAAATAACCGGGGTACCCACACACTGACCTCCAGCTTTTTGTAAAAGCCACCCCACCAGCCCATAAGTTTATTTAGCAGTGTTTACTAGTAGTAGGTTACCAGTCAAAAGTCACTGCTTACTCCCCTGTTTAGAAAAATCAGTGCTCGCAACATGCAATGCTTGCTCAACACTACCAGCTTCCAACCTTCATCCAACATGCAGTTCCATTCTTCCCAGGACACAATGCTGGTGCTTAGAAAATGGCTATTCAGGCAAGCAGCATTGTCCCATGGTGGTCAGGAGGGGTTCATCTGCCCAGTGTAAGATCCAAGAAGCAACTTGGTGCTTACACAGGTTTTTCTTACTTGGTGGTCAATCAGAGAAAAAGGGAAATGTAAAGCTGGCATTAGAGTGAACCTGTTGCTTTGCCAATCATGGACAAAACACAAGTTCCCTTTAGAGTCAACCAAAACTGTAAAACTTTAATAAAATAGGCATACATTAGACAGGAAGGGTAGGGGTGAAGAAGATAATAAATGCTAAGCTTTTATTTGTGGACCCACAGCACGCCAATTTGGGTCATGTGGCCTGATGTCAATGTCAACAGCAGAGTATCTAGTGACATCAGCAACCACAACAGAGACAAATCCTGTGACCTTACATGATTGCTAGGACTTGAGCAATTAGGAACCAATTTGGTACTTTACACCCCTACCCTCAATGCATAATAGCTGCTTAAATCCACAACTTAGATCTAATTTCATTTCTACGTAAAGCCAGTTCTGCCTATCAGAATTACTTAAGGACCTAACAAATCGTTGATCCTTTCTCACCCCGGTTGAATACCTAGTGATGAGAGGCAGTACAGATATCATTTTCTTGTTATGTACTCATCATTGCTTTGCCATTCCTTGTTAGGAAAAAAAACATTGGTGTAAAAATAAAATGATCCAATTTCCATCAAATTTGCAGTATAATAGTACTGAGATTACATGGATTTAAGTTTTCATCAGGGTACTGTGTCTAAATACCGTAATACATGTAGACAGAACTGGACTTTGATTAAACTGAACTGTACAGTGGTATTCATGCAGATTGTATGTTTTATATAATGCCTTGTGACAGCAGGAAGGTAAAGTCACCTGGTTGCATCCAGGGGGGTAGGTATATTTCTCCCAGATTCAGGCTTTATGCCGACTTATACAACTAGGGAGAGAGTTGATGAAGCCCAGCTGAGGCTAGTGGGCTCATGGATGATTCATACCTCTAGGGAGAGTGCTGGGCGTCGTGCAGGCAGGGAGTTGATGAGACCAGCTGAAGCTTGTCAGCTCGTTTAAGGCCTCTATAAAAACTCCCAGCTTCATTAGGTGTTTGCTCATGCCTGGACCCAGACCTGTGTGGACTGTCTAGGGAGAGTGAACCCCTGTGCGGTGAGACAAAGCCTGTGTGGCTATTTGTTTGGACATTTACTAAACCAGGGACTTAGGGACTAGGACAGCACCAGGCTGATCCCAGTTGTTAGTTAGGGAAACCTGCATGTTTAGTCAGAGGTCAAGCTGACCAGGATTTATTTTGTTTATGTTTCTTTTTGCTTTGCTATGTTTTTGTCACTGTAAATAGAGAAATAAACCGCACCTTTTGATCTTGAAAACCACAACCTCCGTCTGCTGGGCCTGTTTTTGTGTGGGGAGCCCATCCAGGGGGTCACACACACCCGCTACCGAGCTAACCCCCTCACAGTTGGTGGAGAACCAGTGGCAGTTTTTTTTTAAGCCAGCATGGAGGAGATACTGAAACAGCTGGCTCTAGCAAATGCCAATCAACAGCAGACAAATGCAGGTTTGCAAAAGAGCCTTGCAGCTCAACAACAGAGCTTCGCAGCCCAGCAACAAGCCCAGCAGCAATCTGAGGCCCGCTTCATAGACCTGTTGCAGAAGCAAGAGCAGAGACTACAACAACAGATGGAAGCAGTAATGCAGCAACGTCCGCAGACCAGTGAGGAAAGCCGTCCCACTAATACCGCGTCCTTTGGGGTGAGTCGTTTATTGACAAAAATGACTGGAGAGGATGATCCAGAGGTATTTTTGACCACATTTGAAAGGACTGCTGAAAGAGAAAAGTGGCCTGAGGAGCAGTGGGCTGGACTGGTGGCTCCTCTGTTAACTGGTGAATCGCAGAAAGCTTACTATGACCTAGAGCCTGACCAAGCAAAAGACTATGTGATGCTAAAAGCTGAAATATTGGCAAGGCTGGGTGTCACCCTGGCTGTCCGGGCTCAGCGTGTGCATAACTGGACTTTCCAGCTTGGAAAACCCCCCAGGTCTCAAATGTATGATCTCATTCACCTGAGCAGGAAGTGGCTACAGCCAGAGACTTTGTCCGCACCGGAGATTGTGGAACGTGTTGTGATGGATCGTTTCTTGAGCGCTCTTCCTACCGCCATTCAAAAGTGGGTAAGCCATGGAGACCCAGAAACGGCCGGTGAACTTGTGGATCGTGTAGAGAGATACTTGGCTGCAGAGAACCTGACGGCCTCTTCCAGAGACTCTCGGACTTTCCACCCTAAGACCAGACCATCCCCAGGGGCGGATAAGATGATTCCAAGGGGTGAGGGTGGAGAGAGTGAGAGGGTGGGAGCTCTGCCCAGGGTTTGGCGAGAACAGCCTGGGAAGTCGGGGGCTCAAGAGGCAGCCAAAAGGATTGTTTGCTACCGCTGCCGGCAAGCGGGACATATTGCAGCAAATTGCCCGGTTGTGGAGGAACCCATGCAATGTGACTTTCTGACGGACAGACGTCAGTCGCTGTGTGCGACAGTCGCATGCACTGCCATTCGGGGAACTAAGAAACATTTATGCAAAATGTGTATTAATGGTAGAAATGTTGTGGTATTACTGGATTCAAGTAGCCTTGTGACCCTGATAAAGGCTGAATTAGTTAAAACAGAGGTCTCTGGGAATAGCAAGGTAGCTGTTATTTGTGTGCATGGGGACACCCGAGAGTATCCAGTGACTACAGTGTGTTTCAAGACCCCCAAAGGTACCCTCTCTCATCCAGTGGGGTTAGTATCTCAACTACCGCATGATGCCATTGTGGGAAGGGATTTTCCGAAGTTCTGGGAACTGTGGGATGATCCTGAGCCCCCCACTGGTGCCCCTATGTACCAGGAAGGTGATAGCCAGAACTCCTCTAAGAGTGGTGAGGACTCTCCAGAATTTCCCTTGTCAGTATTGGCAGGCGAGACTCAAGAAACTGGAGAGGAGCCCACCTCCTCAGACGAAAACCTACCGTCTGTGGAGTTTTCTGATCTTGAGGTTCACAGGGAAAATTTTGCCACAGAACAGTTAAAAGACCCCGCCCTAATAAAGGCACGGGAAAACGTAGTGGAAATAGATGGCGAATTAGTGAACCCAGATAATACCTGCACTTACCCATACTTCAGCGTAGAGAAGGACCTACTGTATCGGGTGGCAAAAAGGGCAGAAGAAACCGTTGAGCAGCTTGTAGTGCCCAAACCTTACAGGAAGTTGGTGTTGGAGTTGGCCCATGGGCACATTCTTGGAGGTCATCTGGGGACAGAGAAAACCCGAGAGAGGGTATTACAGAGATTCTATTGGCCTGGGGTGATGAAGGACATAGAAAATTATTGTTCCTCCTGCCCTGTGTGTCAGAGGTCGGCCCCGATGCCACATTTCCGTAGCCCGCTGGTCCCTCTACCCATCATTGAGGTCCCGTTTGAGAGGATCGCAATGGATTTGGTAGGTCCTATAATCAAGTCCGCTAGGGGGCACCAGTACATATTAGTTATAATGGACTATGCCACCCGTTATCCAGAAGCGATCCCTCTCCGAAATACCTCGGCCAAAACCATAGCCAAAGAGCTATCTCTTGTTTTTAGCCGGGTGGGTATTTGTAAAGAACTGCTTACGGACCAAGGTACACCCTTTATGTCCCGGGTTATGAAAGAGCTGTGTAAATTGTTCAAAGTGACGCAATTGCGTACGTCTGTGTATCACCCCCAAACCGATGGGCTGGTTGAAAGATTCAACAAAACCCTAAAACAAATGTTGAAGAAAGTGGTGGATAGAGATGGAAAGGATTGGGACTGTCTACTTCCTTATTTGATGTTTGCTATTAGGGAGTAGGGATGGGCCCGGTGCTCGATTCGAACCCATGTTCGAATCGAGCATCGGGCGTTCGCTCGCTCGTCGAGCCCAGAACTATTTGGGCCGTTCGCATCACATTCGTGTGATGCGAGCGGCCCCGCAATGCATTGCGGCCGGCGCGGCCGGCGCAGTGCATTGCTGGCTGATGATTGGCCAAGCATGCACTGTGACCCCGCATGCTTGGCCAATCACAGCGCCCGAAACTCGGAGAGCAATAATTGGCTACAGGCAGGACGGCTGTAGCCAATTACAGCTCAGGGGCTTTAGTACACGCCCCACCATTTAAAAGGCCGCCACGCCATCGGCCCCGGTCACATGAGTTCCGGCTTTAGGAGAGATTAGTCTGCTGATTCTGTCTTTGCTTGATACTGAAAGATTTGCTCTTCTTTGCTAAACCATTGGCTATTTCTTTGCTAAACCATTGCTACCTAAGTCATTGATCGTTCATTGCTGCTGATTGCACAGTTAGTGTGTTATTAGCTGCTGCTGGGGATTAGTCTGGTGCGTGCTTACTGTTAGTACAGTATTGCAGTAGTACCAACCGCAGTGCTGTTAGCACAGCATTGCACCCCAACAGCACCCATAGGACTTCTAGTGTGTTAGTGGCAGCAAACAGAGCTCCTATATTTTCTTCTCAGCAGCACCCATAGGACTTCTAGTGTGTTAGTGGCATCACACAGAGCTCCTATATTTTCTTCTCAGCAGCACCCATAGGACTTCTAGTGTGTTAGTGGCAGCAAACAGAGCTCCTATATTTTCTTCTCAGCAGCACCCATAGGACTTCTAGTGTGTTAGTGGCAGCAAACAGAGCTCCTATATTTTCTTCTCAGCAGCACCCATAGGACTTCTAGTGTGTTAGTGGCAGCAAACAGAGCTCCTATATTTTCTTCTCAGCAGCACCCATAGGACTTCTAGTGTGTTAGTGGCAGCAAACAGAGCTCCTATATTTTCTTCTCAGCAGCACCCATAGGACTTCTAGTGTGTTAGTGGCAGCAAACAGAGCTCCTATATTTTCTTCTCAGCAGCACCCATAGGACTTCTAGTGTGTTAGTGGCAGCAAACAGAGCTCCTATATTTTCTTCTCAGCAGCACCCATAGGACTTCTAGTGTGTTAGTGGCATCACACAGAGCTCCTATATTTTCTTCTCAGCAGCACCCATAGGACTTCTAGTGTGTTAGTGGCAGCAAACAGAGCTCCTATATTTTCTTCTCAGCAGCACCCATAGGACTTCTAATGTGTTAGTGGCATCACACAGAGTTCCTATATTTTCATCTCAGCAGCACCCATAGGACTTCTAGTGTGTTAGTGGCATCACACAGAGCTCCTATATTTTCTTCTCAGCAGCACCCATAGGACTTCTAGTGTGTTAGTGGCAGCAAACAGAGCTCCTATATTTTCTTCTCAGCAGCACCCATAGGACTTCTAGTGTGTTAGTGGCAGCAAACAGAGCTCCTATATTTTCTTCTCAGCAGCACCCATAGGACTTCTAGTGTGTTAGTGGCATCACACAGAGCTCCTATATTTTCTTCTCAGCAGCACCCATAGGACTTCTAGTGTGTTAGTGGCAGCAAACAGAGCTCCTATATTTTCTTCTCAGCAGCACCCATAGGACTTCTAGTGTGTTAGTGGCAGCAAACAGAGCTCCTATATTTTCTTCTCAGCAGCACCCATAGGACTTCTAGTGTGTTAGTGGCAGCAAACAGAGCTCCTATATTTTCTTCTCAGCAGCACCCATAGGACTTCTAGTGTGTTAGTGGCAGCAAACAGAGCTCCTATATTTTCTTCTCAGCAGCACCCATAGGACTTCTAGTGTGTTAGTGGCAGCAAACAGAGCTCCTATATTTTCTTCTCAGCAGCACCCATAGGACTTCTAGTGTGTTAGTGGCATCACACAGAGCTCCTATATTTTCTTCTCAGCAGCACCCATAGGACTTCTAGTGTGTTAGTGGCAGCAAACAGAGCTCCTATATTTTCTTCTCAGCAGCACCCATAGGACTTCTAGTGTGTTAGTGGCAGCAAACAGAGCTCCTATATTTTCTTCTCAGCAGCACCCATAGGACTTCTAGTGTGTTAGTGGCATCACACAGAGCTCCTATATTTTCTTCTCAGCAGCACCCATAGGACTTCTAGTGTGTTAGTGGCAGCAAACAGAGCTCCTATATTTTCTTCTCAGCAGCACCCATAGGACTTCTAGTGTGTTAGTGGCATCACACAGAGCTCCTATATTTTCTTCTCAGCAGCACCCATAGGACTTCTAGTGTGTTAGTGGCAGCAAACAGAGCTCCTATATTTTCTTCTCAGCAGCACCCATAGGACTTCTAGTGTGTTAGTGGCAGCAAACAGAGCTCCTATATTTTCTTCTCAGCAGCACCCATAGGACTTCTAGTGTGTTAGTGGCATCACACAGAGCTCCTATATTTTCTTCTCAGCAGCACCCATAGGACTTCTAGTGTGTTAGTGGCAGCAAACAGAGCTCCTATATTTTCTTCTCAGCAGCACCCATAGGACTTCTAGTGTGTTAGTGGCAGCAAACAGAGCTCCTATATTTTCTTCTCAGCAGCACCCATAGGACTTCTAGTGTGTTAGTGGCAGCAAACAGAGCTCCTATATTTTCTTCTCAGCAGCACCCATAGGACTTCTAGTGTGTTAGTGGCATCACACAGAGCTCCTATATTTTCTTCTCAGCAGCACCCATAGGACTTCTAGTGTGTTAGTGGCAGCAAACAGAGCTCCTATATTTTCTTCTCAGCAGCACCCATAGGACTTCTAGTGTGTTAGTGGCAGCAAACAGAGCTCCTATATTTTCTTCTCAGCAGCACCCATAGGACTTCTAGTGTGTTAGTGGCAGCAAACAGAGCTCCTATATTTTCTTCTCAGCAGCACCCATAGGACTTCTAGTGTGTTAGTGGCATCACACAGCGCTCCTATATTTTCTTCTCAGCAGCACCCATAGGACTTCTAGTGTGTTAGTGGCAGCAAACAGAGCTCCTATATTTTCTTCTCAGCAGCACCCATAGGACTTCTAGTGTGTTAGTGGCAGCAAACAGAGCTCCTATATTTTCTTCTCAGCAGCACCCATAGGACTTCTAGTGTGTTAGTGGCAGCAAACAGAGCTCCTATATTTTCTTCTCAGCAGCACCCATAGGACTTCTAGTGTGTTAGTGGCAGCAAACAGAGCTCCTATATTTTCTTCTCAGCAGCACCCATAGGACTTCTAGTGTGTTAGTGGCAGCAAACAGAGCTCCTATATTTTCTTGTCAGCAGCACACATAGTACCTATAGTGTGTTAGTGTCAGCACCCATAGGACCTACAGTGTGTTGTGAGCACACATAGGAGTTCTATTTTTTATACTATATACACTACCGACTACAATGGCTGGAAGACCGCCAAGGAGAGGCAGAGCGTGCCGAGGCAAGAACACAGGGCAGGCAGGCTCTGTTTCTAGAGACAACAGTGCTGGCCGTGGACGTGGTCGTGCATCGTCATCAGCACGTGGCCATGGGACACGCTTGTCTTTGTTTTCGGCAGCTGGACATGTGGAGCCGCATCATGCCGAAGGCTTGGTAGAATGGATGACCAAGCCCTCCTCATCCTCCTCATCCTCTCTCACCCAGGCTCAGGGTACTGGCAGAGCAGCTGCCAACGCGTACTCAATGGCATCATCAGCCACCCCTTCCCTAGACCCACCATGTCCTCCTGAGGAGTCCCCCGAACTGTTTGAGCACAGTGTTGGGTACATGCTCCAGGAGGATGCCCAACGATTCGAAGGCTCGGATGATGATACCCAGCTTGAGGAAGTCAGTAGTGTGCGCGCAGAGAGAGGGGATGCTGAAGGACAGCAATCTGGCAGTAGTGTTCCACCAGCTGCAGCTTACTGCCAGGTTTGCTCTAGTGGTGAAGAGGGAGGGGATGATGAGGTCACTGACTCCACGTGGGTGCCTGAAGGGAGAGAGGAGGAGGAGGAGGAGGATGCAGCGTCACATGTCCAACGAGGCAGGATGCCCCCTGGAGGCCAGCTAGAGGCCAGCACAGCAACTGTACCACACCGCAGAGCTCCGCCTGTGCAGGGCGCTGCCTCTGCACGTTATCACAAAAGTTCTTTGGTGTGGGCCTTTTTTGAGACGAGTGCATCAGATCGCACCACTGCTATTTGCAATATTTGTCTCAAGCGTATCTCGCGTGGCCAAAACATCAGCCGCTTGGGCACCACAAGCATGAGCAGACATATGTCGACCTGCCATGCAGCTCGTTGGCAAGCACACATAAAAGACCCACACCAAAGAACAAAGCGGACCTCTCCTTGCTCCTCATCAGCTGGGATCTCCATCCCCACTATATCTTCAGTCCTCTCTGAAAGCTGCTCTGAGAGGACTGAAGGTGTAGAATTAGGTGTGTCACAACCAAGTACTTGCAGTACACCGACGTCCGATTGTAGCAGGCAAATTTCCCTGCCCCAGCTGCTGGACCGTCGAAAGAAGTATACTCCCAGCCATCCACATGCCCAGCGGTTGAATGCTAGCTTGGCTAAATTGCTAGCACTTCAACTGCTGCCTTTTCAGTTGATAGACTCGGCCCCCTTCCGTGAGTTTGTTCAATGTGCGGTTCCTCAGTGGCAGGTTCCCAAACGCCACTTTTTCTCACGGAAGGCGATTCCGTCTCTCTACTGGCATGTGGAAGGCAATGTCCATGCCTCGCTGGACAGGGCGGTCAGCGGTAAGGTGCATATTACCGCTGACTCATGGTCCAGCAGGCATGGACAGGGACGTTATCTTTATTTCACGGCCCATTGGGTCACTCTATTGGTAGCTGGGAGGGATGCAGGACAAGGTGCAGTAGTGTTGGAGGTTGTTCCGCCACCACGCCTCCAAAATGCTACTACTGGTTGTGACACACCTCTCTCCTCCACCCCCTCCTCTTCTTCTTCCTCCATGTCCTCTTCGAGTGCTCTGTCCTCGGAACCAGCGGTGCTCCGTAGGCGTACAAGGGGCTACGCGAGTACGCAGGCAAAAAGATGCCATGCCGTGCTTGCGCTGGTGTGTTTGGGGGACAGGAGCCACACTGGGCCAGAGGTTCTGGCAGCTCTGCAGGGGCAGGCCGAGAGGTGGTTGACGCCACGCCAGCTTAAGCCAGGAATGGTCGTTTCTGATAATGGCACCAACCTCCTCTCCGCCCTGCGACAGGGGCAGCTCACCCATGTGCCCTGTATGGCTCACGTCCTCAACCTGGTGGTGCAGCGGTTCTTGGGCAGGTTCCCAGGCTTACAGGATGTCCTGAGGCAGGCCAGGAAAGTCTGTGTGCATTTCCGCCGATCTTATAATGCCAGTGCTCGGCTGACTGAGCTGCAAAAGGAGCTGAACCTGCCCAAGAACCGCCTAATATGTGACATGCCCACCAGGTGGAACTCAACGTTGGCCATGCTGCAGCGACTGCACACGCAGCAGAGGGCCATCAATGAGTACCTTTGCGACTACGGCACCAGGACAGGGTCAGGGGAGCTTGGCTTTTTTTCCCCACGCCAGTGGAGCATGATCAGGGATGCATGCACTGTCCTCTCACCATTTGAGGAGGCCACGAGGATGGTGAGCAGTGACAGTGCATGCATCAGTGACACTGTACCTCTTGTCCACCTGTTGGAGCATACGCTGCGTGGGATAATGGACAGGGCACTTGTGGCAGAACAGAGGCAGGAAGAGGAGGACTTCCTTGTCTCTCAAGGCCCCCTTTATCCAGACAATGTTCCTTCTGTCCCACCCATCACACAGGAAGAGGAGGAGGAGGAGGAGGAGGAGGAGGATTGTGTGAGCATGGAGGTGGAGCCTGGCACTCAGCATCAGCAGCAGCAGTCTTTTAGGGATGATGTACAGTCCCAACAAACCAGTGGACTTGTATGTGGCTGGGAGGAGGTGGCTGGCGATCATGTCATCCTCAGTGACCCAGAAGACTCCGGACCGAATGCCTCAGCTAACCTACGCTGCATGGCCTCCCTGATCCTGCAAAGCCTGCGGAAGGATCCTCGTGTTCTTCGGATCAAGGAGAGTGACCATTACTGGCTGGCCACTCTCCTTGATCCACGGTACAAGGGTAAGGTTGCGGACCTTATCTTGCCGTCGCAGAGGGAGCAGAGGATGAGACATCTCAGGGAGGCCTTGCAGAAAGGTCTGTGCAACGCGTTCCCAGAAACTGGGAGGTTACAAACTCCTGGTCCTGGACGACAAGTTGCTGAGGCTTCGGTCAGTAGCAGAAGGAGCGGTGGGGAAGGTGGACGTCTGACCGATGCGTTCAGACAATTTTTTAGTCCGCAGCCCCAAGGTATGATCGGTTCCAGCAACCATCGCCAGCGTCTGATATACATGGTGCAGGAATACCTAGGGGCAAGGTCAGACTTGGACACCTTTCCCACCGAAAATCCTCTGGCTTACTGGGTCCTGAGGATGGATCACTGGCCAGAGCTTGCACAGTATGCAATTGAGCTACTGGCCTGTCCTGCATCCAGCGTTCTTTCCGAACGCACATTCAGTGCTGCTGGAGGATTTGTCACCGATCATAGGGTGCGCCTGTCCACCGACTCGGTTGATCGACTGACCTTCATAAAAATGAATCAGTCTTGGATCACCACCAGCTACCAGACACCTGAAGCGGATATAACGGAATAATTTATAATGTCACATCCCTTCAAGACTGCCTATGCTGATGCTGAGTGACTGTCCTGTTATGTTCACTGACTATCCTCTTCCTCCTCCTCAATGATCCATGCCACCACACCAGTGCCTAAGGCACAATTTTTCAGCCCCTGTATAACAGGGGCGTGTAATTACAATTTTTTAAAAAGATGCTTCGCAACAGGTGTGACTGCTGTGCTCAGAGTACAGTATCTGTGAGGGGTTGCAGTGTTGTGGCACCAGCACCAGTGCCTGAGGCACAATTTTTCAGCCCCTGTTGGGGCGTGTAATTAAAATTTTTAGGCAATGCTTTGCAACAGGTCTCATTGCTGTGCTCAGAGTACAGTATCTGTGAGGGGTTGCAGTGTTGTGGCACCAGCACCAGTGCCTAAGGCACAATTTTTCAGCCCCTGTATAACAGGGGCGTGTAATTAAATTTTTTTAAAAAGATGCTTCGCAACAGGTGTGACTGCTGTGCTCAGAGTACAGTATCTGTGAGGGGTTGCAGTGTTGTGGCACCAGCACCAGTGCCTAAGGCACAATTTTTCAGCCCCTGTTGGGGCGTGTAATTACAATTTTTAGGCAATGCTTTGCAACAGGTCTCATTGCTGTGCTCAGAGTACAGTATCTGTGAGGGGTTGCAGTGTTGTGGCACCAGCACCAGTGCCTAAGGCACAATTTTTCAGCCCCTGTATAACAGGGGCGTGTAATTACAATTTTTTAAAAAGATGCTTCGCAACAGGTGTGACTGCTGTGCTCCAAGTACAGTATCTGTGAGGGGTTGCAGTGTTGTGGCACCAGCACCAATGCCTAAGGCACAATTTTTCAGCCCCTGTTTAACAGGGGCGTGTAATTACAAATCTTGATCTAATAGTTCACAGCAGGGCCCATTCCTGCGCCCACCAAGAGTAACTATGAGGGCCTACAGTCTTGTGGCAACACCGTCCACCACCACCACCACCACCAAAGGCCCAATTTTTCTGCCCTGTTCAACAGGTGCATGCAATTACAAATCTTGATCTAATAACTCACAGCAGGGCCCATTCCTGCACCCACCAAGAGTAACTGTGAGGGCTTACAGTCTTGTGGCAACACCGTCCACCACCACCACCACCACCACCAAAGGCCCAATTTTTCTGCCCGGTTCAACAGGTGCATGCAAGTACAAATCTTGATCTATTAACTCACAGCAGGGCCCATTCCTGTGCCCACCAGTCTTGTGGCTACACCAACATCTAATAGGGCAAATTTCTGCAGAGTATATACGGCAGGCCCCTACTTTCAAACATCCAACTTACAAACGACTCCTACTTGCAAACGGCAAGAGAAAACAGGAAGTGAGAGGAAATCTACCCCTAGGAAGGAAAATTCTATCCTGTTAGATTTAATTTGGGAAAAAGGTATCTCCTCTCTACTGATGCTTTATCACCAATCCTTGTTTCAATTAAAACCCCACTTTTCCAAAAACATTTGTCATTGGGACGGAAAGTGAGGTGACATGTTCTGAACAGATGTGCAAAGACAGCAAATGTTACAGGGGTGATAACCCCTCCCTATGTTCTCCAAAAAGCTTAAAAATTGATTTTTTTGGGATGTAGCTACACTTCATAATGTACCTGTTCAGATTCTACTTAAGAACAAACCTACAGTCCATGTCTTGTTTGCACCACCTATATACTGCTGTTCAGAGTATATAGGGTTGTAGGTATAGGGTTTTATTTTGGGTGCGGGGTCCCCCTTAGTATCCATACAAGACCCAAAGGGGCTGGGGTGGGGGGGGGGGGGTGATGGGGTAGCCATGCCATTTTTCTCAAGGATTTTCAGCCATATGGCGGCCAGGACAAGACATGACATTAAAGCCGCAAGTGGTTTTAAATGGCTTCTTTTTTTCCTTTACAAATGTCATTTTGTGCAAGGACAGTTCTAAACACGGGAAACACATGCCACTTCACAGGCATACTTTAGACACCCCCCAGGTACCATATTTAAAGGAAAATTTCACTTTTTTTTTTTCACTTTATGCATCATTAAAATGACTGCTCCCGAAAAAACTTTAGTTTTTAAAATTTCTTTTTGCATTGATATATGTCCCCTGGGGCAGGACCCGGGTCCCCAAACCTGTTTTATAACATTAACATGCATATTGGCCGTTGTAATTAGCAATTTTGATTTCGAACGTTCGCGTCCATTATAACGAATAGGGTTCGAAAATTCGCGCAAACTTTCGGTCCGTTCGAAGGTTCTGGTGCGAACCGAACCCGGGGGTGTTCGGCTCATCCCTATTAGGGAGGTGCCCCAATCCTCTACGGGATTCTCCCCCTTTGAGTTACTGTATGGGAGACACCCAAGAGGGCTGTTGGATATTGCCAAGGAAACTTGGGAAAGTGAGAGTTCTCCCCACAGGAGTGTGATTGAGCATGTCGCCCTGATGCAAGATCGAATTGCACAGGTAATGCCCATCGTGAAGGAACATTTGGCCCAAGCGCAGTTGGCACAGCAGAGAGTGTACAACCGTGGAGCCAAGACCCGTACCTTTTCCCCGGGGGATAGGATATTGGTACTTGTCCCTACGGTTGAAAGTAAATTCCTTGCCAAATGGCAAGGCCCCTACGAGATAATGGAAAAAGTGAGCGAAGTGAATTACAAGGTCAGACAACCAGGAAGGCGAAAGCCCGAACAGATCTATCACGTTAATCTGTTGAAAGCCTGGAGGGATAGAGAGTCCCTAGTCGCAGAAACTTGGTCACCAGCTCAAACTGGTTGCGTGATTCCGGAGGTTGGAATAGCAGCCACCTTGTCACAACCCCAACAACAGGAGGTTAAGGAGTTTGTGCTTCGCAACAAGGAGGTGTTCTCTGAGCTGCCGGGACAAACATCTGGGGTAGAGCATGATATTATTACCCCGCCCGGTGAAAGGGTGAAGTTAAAACCCTATCGGATCCCAGAGGCCCGACGGGAGGCAATACGGGAGGAAGTACAGAAAATGATGAACTTAGGGGTGATAGAGGAGTCCCAAAGTGATTGGTCTAGTCCCATTGTGTTGGTGCCTAAACCGGATGGGAGCTGGCGATTTTGTAACGATTTTCGTCAGTTGAACAAAGTTACAAAATTTGACACCTACCCCATGCCACGTATAGATGAGTTGATCGACCGGCTGGGAACAGCCCGATACATGACGACTCTTGACCTCACAAAAGGGTATTGGCAAATTCCCCTGGCCAAGTCGGCCAAAGAGAAAACAGCATTTGTAACCCCAGACGGGGCGTTCCAATATAAGAGAATGCCGTTCGGGTTACAGAATGCGCCGGCCACATTCCAGCGGAAAATGGACCAGATACTGAGGCCCCATCGGAAGTATGCTGCGGCTTACCTGGATGACGTAATTGTCCATAGCACAGATTGGGCCTCACATCTGCCAAAAGTGCAAGCAGTCCTAGACTCTATCCGGGAAGCGGGGTTTACGGCTAACCCCAAGAAGTGTACCATTGGGCAGGAGGAGGCCAAATATCTTGGGTACACCATTGGCAGGGGAGTAATAAAACCCCAACTCAACAAAGTCGAGGCCATCCAGAGTTGGCCACGTCCCAACAGCAAGAAGCAGGTACGAGCCTTTCTGGGAATCGCGGGTTATTATCGGCGCTTCATTCCCCACTTTGCTTCTAAGGCTGTGCCCCTAACCAACCTGACGAAAGGGAAAGGGTCGGTCATGATTAAAT
This sequence comes from Rana muscosa, assembly GCA_029206835.1. Lineage (NCBI taxonomy): Eukaryota > Metazoa > Chordata > Amphibia > Anura > Ranidae > Rana > Rana muscosa. Next base: position 214,657,692 of record CM055124.1, on the reverse strand, counting down.
GGACCCCCGAGGCTGAGGCAGCATTCCAATTCTTGAAACAAGCCTTATGTAGCCAGCCAGTGTTGTACTCACCCGACTTCTCTAAAGACTTTGTCGTAACAAGTGATGCGTCAGATGTGGGGTTAGGAGCAGTATTGTCCCAGGTCTGGAACGGGGAAGAGCACCCAGTCATTTACCTCAGCAGGAAGTTGAAGTCCCATGAGGTAAATTACGCCACGGTTGAAAAGGAGTGTTTAGCGGTGAAGTGGGCTCTAGATTCCCTTCGGTACTATCTGCTAGGTAGGCACTTTGACATGGTTACGGATCACGCTCCGTTAAAGTGGATGGCTCAAAACAAGGAGACAAATAGAAGAGTAAATAGGTGGTTCCTGGCCCTACAGGAATTCAACTTCACAGTAAAGCATCGCCCTGGCGTTCAAATGGGGAATGTGGATGCTTTGTCTCGAGTACATGAATGCCTGATTGCTGGTGTTCCAACCCCAAGGTTAAAACAAGAGGGGGGGGTATGTGACAGCAGGAAGGTAAAGTCACCTGGTTGCATCCAGGGGGGTAGGTATATTTCTCCCAGATTCAGGCTTTATGCCGACTTATACAACTAGGGAGAGAGTTGATGAAGCCCAGCTGAGGCTAGTGGGCTCATGGATGATTCATACCTCTAGGGAGAGTGCTGGGCGTCGTGCAGGCAGGGAGTTGATGAGACCAGCTGAAGCTTGTCAGCTCGTTTAAGGCCTCTATAAAAACTCCCAGCTTCATTAGGTGTTTGCTCATGCCTGGACCCAGACCTGTGTGGACTGTCTAGGGAGAGTGAACCCCTGTGCGGTGAGACAAAGCCTGTGTGGCTATTTGTTTGGACATTTACTAAACCAGGGACTTAGGGACTAGGACAGCACCAGGCTGATCCCAGTTGTTAGTTAGGGAAACCTGCATGTTTAGTCAGAGGTCAAGCTGACCAGGATTTATTTTGTTTATGTTTCTTTTTGCTTTGCTATGTTTTTGTCACTGTAAATAGAGAAATAAACCGCACCTTTTGATCTTGAAAACCACAACCTCCGTCTGCTGGGCCTGTTTTTGTGTGGGGAGCCCATCCAGGGGGTCACACACACCCGCTACCGAGCTAACCCCCTCACAGCCTGTATAACATATTTTCAAACATCTCCAGATCAAATCTGTATGAGGATGCATCATGTCCTTGATTTGTTATAACCATTTTAGATTAAACTGAACTCCTCCCATGTCAGAAGTCCCGCTCAGTTTTTGGTGAAGCCCCATCCATGAGATGCCAAAAGTCAGAAGTGTTAGAATGTTACTCAGACATTTCCACAGACAACACACTGTATTTTTAAAAATGCTGACCCAAGGGCAGAGCTGTATTTGTTAGGCATGGCAATTCAAAACCAAGAAAAAATATATATATATATATATATATATAATTTTATTTTTATTTTTTAAAGATTCGCATTAATATCTTGCATTGGCAATTAGGTGAGCATCTCCTTGTTTTTCAAAAAATTACAATAAAATGTGTTCTATCCTTTCTTACATGCTAAACGGTTATCAGCATGCCTATTTCCAGTTCCAAATATCAAACCCCACTAATTAAAATCTATTATATCCGCATGTTACAATTCTATAAAAATAACATGGTTAATTTCATGTCACTTTTAAAAGACAACCATACATTAACCTTTGAAAGCCCCTCCTTTTCATCATCCCCTTACCTATCCATGCTCCATGGATAGTTACTCTGTTTACCAACTGGAAGCTGCAGACCCGCCACTTCAAAAATCTCATGATTCGCTCTTCTTCTTCTGTACATGCAGGCTGCAATCTCCCCTTAGTCCTATGGACAGGTGGTCTATAATTGGGACAACCATGGAGTGTGGAAAGGTAAATGGAACACATAGGGAGGTCTATGGGTGGGGGTAGATAGTAAACTAGCTAAAATTTTAATTTTTACAGAAGGGAGATTTAGCATGCCAAACTTGATTTCCCTGTGCTGTTTTGAGATTCAGCTTGCTGAGAAGGTCAGAACTTTATTTTTGTTATATATGTTCTCCCCTGCCCTGACATGACAGTTCTCAAGCTTGGCAACTGGTTTTTCAATCACCAAGTGCTGCATTTCTTCGCTGAAAGCATCAGGTGTGTCTCAAGGCTCTTATAGTCACTCTTTTTTAAGCCTAGCTCTAGCTGTGTTGTACATTCATCTGTCACCCTCTTCTTCCTCTGGCATTGGGCAGGTCATAAATGTTGCAAAGAGCAGCACTACGTAAAAACATGATGCAACTCTCTGCAGCATTTTTCTATGAATCCTAGGTGGCTTGATGACACCTCCGAAGGTGGTGGGTCTTTAATGCCCTGGGCTCACAAGAAGTAGGCTGAATGATGATGGCCACCATTCAGCCTGAAAGAAAAATGGAATTGGGTGACTGCAGTGGTTATTCTGCAAGGGGCAGCACCAAAGTGAAGGAAAGCATTGCTAAAGCTACATTTTTTTTATTTAAAGAAGGCCTGGGCTACTTGTTTCTTAAAAGTGATGCTTGAGTTGGGCTTCAAAGTGAACCCGTTGGACAGCAGGACCGCAGAGATGAACTATAAATGTATTACAGGCTGGTATGCCACACCAGATAAATTGAGTAAATTTCAAGTAAAACAGAAGGCAGAATGCTGGAGAGAATGTGGGGGGAGGGGAACAATGGCCCACATATGGTGGCAATGCCCTAAAATTCAAACTTACTGGGAAAAGATACTGGAAATGATAAAAATAATAACAGAGAAGGAGATTAAAAAAGATCCTTGGATAGTTTTATTCCATGGAGGGGATGGAGGAATGAAACAGTATAAAGAGTCACTGATCCCACATTTATTAAATGCGGCCAAAAGGTTGATCCCAAAAAAATGGCGAAAAGTGGAAAGTCCATCTATATGGGAGTGGGTAGATTCCGTGGAAGAAACATACAGTATGGAGGGACTGAAGTACGGCGTAGAGGAGGAAAAAAAAGGATTTAAAAACAAGTGGGAATGTTGGAAAGATTTTAATAAAACATGGAGCTATGCAGAAAATCTGAGAAAGTAGTAGAGAAATGGTAGAAAATAAGAGGTAGAAGGGGGGAGGGGGATATAAAGGGGAAAGGGGGGGGGGTGAAATCGAGATTTTAGAAATGTGAGTATAAGGAGAAGAGCCAGGAATCTCTTAGTACTCAGTATTATTTTTGTATGTTTATTATCTTGGCTGGATCAATGGAAATGTATTGATGTAACACAATTGAAATCTTGATAAAACAAAATAAAGAATACAAAGTGAACCCGTTGCTCTGCCTAGTATTGAAAAATTATAGACTACTAAAATGTAATAACCTATAATAGTGGGGGTATGGGTGGTGAGAGGAAGTTTTGACTCCTTAGATAAAGTTTGTATTTGAATAAAAGAGTGCCTTTGGGCCCCTAGTTTTCTGTACAAGATTTTGGAGTTCTGTCTATTATACTTCACTCTCCATTTCAGTTTAAACTTAAATACCATTCGATACCAAGAAAAGCTCCTGATGGTAGGATTTATAGGCGTTCATCCTGGCCTGGACCATTTAATAAACAGTGTCTTGCTTTGCATTTAGACCAAAGTTCTTCTGTAATTTGGGTGAACATATGCAGAATACGAATGTTGGTTTTAGCTATTATACAGCTCTGCCCCCTGGAATTCAGGAGCCATCAGTACGTATATATTTCCATGCTATTTAATACTGAGATTTCATGCAGTCGAACTGCATGAAATCAGCATGACAAAATGCAGATATGTGAACAAGACCTTGGGTCATTCCTCCTGAATACCCATGATTATAATACAAGTAGCGTACATATAGTCACAATTATTTTTTTCGGTCTTAAAACAAGTTAATAAATTGGACGTTTACAAATGTGGCGTCTTCTTCTTGTGACTAATAATGAAGTTGGTTTCAGGCTGGCTAGCAATTATTGAATATGTCAATGCCTTCTTTTACCTAGCAAAGAATTTAAATCGAGAGAGACAGCCTTTCCAACTCACAGAGAAACTGCTACGACAATGATTTTTATTCACAAGGGAGCTATACTATGACTGACAACACGAGAGGGAAGAATTCTGCATTTGCCAATTACTGTCTCTTTAGTATTAGAATTTGGTGGCTGCTTAAATTGGCATTTGACCTGTGGATGGACGGGAATAGCTCTGAAATGTCTTAAATGTAATATAGTCTGCCAAGTCTCCTTAAAGTTCATCTTACTGTTCCATATAAGCAGTACGAATAGTAAATAGGCATTTCATTGGATAAAAGTTTTTCCTGGCGATATGGGAATACACTACGAAATGTTACAGTAAATATAGTTCAGTGTACATCCATTCCTACACCCTGGATATCTAAGTGGTAAAAAAAAAAGTAACACCTACAGGGGAGGACTGGAAACCTTTGACCTGAGAGGGAATAAACAACTAATTAGCCCTTGTGGGTTAAAGAAAATATAAAATGCAAAGTATACAGTAATAGTGATAGACCAGAAACAAACAAAAGTTCAATAAAAGCAGAAAATATCAATAAAAATATATATTATATGTACATGTGAGTGTACACATATATGCAAGAGTGTCTCTGAGTGCTCAGTCTAGATAAAATGTTAAAATCGATCAAAAGTAACTGTGGTTTCCAATGGAAGCTAGGCAGCCTGCACAGGGGTCTGGGAACCCACACTGAAACAGAAGAAGGGAGGGGGAGAGAGGGGCACCAGGCAACCAGTAGTGTAGCACAGCTTAATAAGTAAAACCATGTAAAACTAGTAACAGGTTCAACTCACAGGATAACAGTGCTGGCAGTTAGTGCCCAAGTGGGCTGTGGTGAGGATCCCACACGTAATTGTGGAGTAATCCTTGCCACAGCGGCTGAGAAAGGAGGCGCAACTAGCCTCTGAAACGCGTTCTGATTGGTTGGTTCTTCTTGTGGCTTGACAGGTGCCATCTGGCCCACGACTGCTCGTGTTCACAGCGTCCTCACCCCTGTTTCACAGAGCTGCCGCTGTGGCAAGGATTATTCCACGATCCTGTGCGGGATCCTCACCACAGCCCACTTGGGCACTAACTGCCACCACTGTTATCCTGTGAGTTGAACCTGTTACTAGTTTTACATATTTTTACTTTTTAAGCTGTGCTTCACTACTGGTTGCCTAGCACCTCTCTCTCCCCCTCCCTTTTTCTGCTACAGTAATAGTGATGCAACTTCAGTCAGGCCCACTAGCCCAGGATATCTTATTAAAAAGGATTGGGGGCCAATCCTCCACTGGTCCCCTAGATCAGTGTTTCTCAACCTTTTTTCAGTCACGGCATATGTCTCCAAGCACCCCATTCTAAAATGCAAAAAAAAACTATGCTAATACTTTTACATAATGCAGCAACATCCACACACATAGAACACCCAACTTTAGAGGTGATTTTTTTCTTCCAAAGCAAATACACCTTTGCAGACTGGTATGGCCTAGTATTCCAATGTTTCTCTTCTCCCTCAGTTTCGCTCTCTCACTCTGCTAACCTGACCCCAGCGCTGACAGAGGGGGCAGGGGAGGGGCAAACAAGGATTCTGTGCAGATGCCTTATGTCCTCCTTATCAACCGATGAAGTCACTGGTTGTTAGGACACCGGCAGTCTTTTGAATGGAACAAACGCGGTGACGTCATCGACTACGACGAGCGTGCGCTCGTCACATTCAATGCCGTCGCCGCCATCTTGCTACACCCTACCTATGACTAGGAAGCTACCGCGCATGCGTCAAAGTCATTTCGAGCATGCGTGGGTTTCCACGGTGACAGGTAAGCGTGCACACTCTCAGGTTTCTCGTCGGGAAACAGGCCGACGAGAATCCCGACGAGAAAATAGAGAGCAGGTTCTCTATTTTTCTCGTCGAGATTCTGGCCAGTTTTCTTAACGAGAAACCTGAAAGCCTCGTACACACGCACGGTTTACTCGGCAAGAAAGCTCTGCCAGCAATTTTCTTGCTGGTTCTTGCCGAGAAAACCGGTCGTGTGTACGAGGCTTGAGAAGTGAGACAAAGCCAGGAACACTAGGACTGCATTTCTAACTCCAAGGCACCTTTTACTTTACCATTCTCATAGCCTAAGGTCCTCAAGGCTTCAGTTATTGTAATATAATGTAAAAATATATATACATTCACATGCAAAGCAAGCTTGTAATCTTTTTGACATTCTCCAATCTTCCTGAATACTTACAGAAGGAAAAAGTGTGGTTAGTGAAGCAAATATAAAACCGCCAGTTTATCCCTCACCTTAAGTGTTGGCATCTTAGACCCAGGTTTATCCAACCTTTCATTAAATACAGTCCTTGACATGGAAGTTTAATAAATACATTTCTTTTTCTGCAGCAGTGTTGTAAAATGAAGCTAACAAGCTCCAAAGTTACATCTTTTTTTTTATTGCATATGAGTATTTTATCTAAGCATACACAAAACTTGCCTGGCAAGATAGTATGGTGAAAGGTAGAACTTACCACTGATGCTAAAGGAAGGACATCATTCATGCATAATAATATTGTTATAATCTCCACCCACACTACAAGGATTAACTGCTGATTTAGGCCTAGGGGGCATCAAAAAGTACATTTACTCACCTGATCACTTTCAGGCTTCTCAGTGCTGCTATGCTGGTATATGGATCCTCCTCCCCCATATACACCAGCAGTCTATATAGTCTTGGTATCCTCACCTACATAGCTCTGCATTGGAGGTGAGGAAACCAAGGGACAGTCCAATTCCGGAGCATGGGGGAGTCCTGTCTGCTTGGGGAGAGGAGGATCAAGTAAGTAAAAATGCTTTTACTGCCCCCAAGACAAAACCCTTGAAGTAATTCATGCAAATATTGGAATAGCTTGTCCATAGTTCTTCTATTCAATCTATTATTATTAAAGTGTTCATTACCTACAAAAATACATACTCAAAAGGAGAAGACAGCGTAAAATGCTGTCTCTGCTGTCGATTAAATAAGATTGCATTAGTGTACTGTTATGATGTAGAAGATCAGATCACCTCTTAGAAACCATTCAAACTTGAAGTCAACCTATGTCTTGCCTATGCAGGGCAAAGCAACAGGTTGACTTTAAAGTAATATTAAAGCTTTATGTTTTTTAAATTCCTAATGCAGAGGTGAAAACTGACATGCGTTGATGCTTCTTGATATATTGAAGGTGATATTGCCACCCCTGCCTGTTGTGCTGGCCACACTATCCCGTTTGAGGGTGGCTCCCTTCTATCACAGGGTTCTATGAAGCCACGGTTCTGTATGCGCTACCAGGATCTGACTTGATGATGCTGCCTTCGTCTAACGCACAGGCAGCCCGAGAGGACACACACAGAAGACGCACCTTATACTCCTCCAGAGGAGCCTCTGTCTTAGGGGGCCCCTGTCAATCACTTCCTGAAGGCGCAAAATACCTCTCCTGTGTGTGAAGTCTAGGCTGCATGTTCGTGCAGGCACAGTCAGAGTCATCATGTTAAGGACATTTTTTGAATGCAGAGGCAAGCGTTCTCCAGGTTTCTGTGCGCACTCCCCCACTCAGAAATGAATAAGAAGTATTTCTGAGCTGTTAGGGAAATACTTGTTTATAGCACTGTGTAAAAATAGTCTATACAAATCTGTTTCTGTTTTAAAAGTTTAGAATTTAGTATTCAAAGGATATGTTCACCTTTGATTGTGGGTGTAATGCAGGACTCCCGCAGACTGTCAGTGTATCTATCCACTTGTACCTCATACAGGCAGGCAGGTATACTCTGACAGAAAAAGACAATGAACTATCTAGAGCGCTCAAGAGTGCTCTGGTAGTTCATTGAGATATACAAACTGAAAGTTGCAAAGGCTGTCAGTATTTGTAGTTCTTCCTTTCACAGAACTCTGTAAATGAATGATGCGGCCCAATTGATGGAGCCCCACATGGCCACGTTTTGTTAAAAATTGTGATAGCACGTTTGGGAAGAAGATCCCTTGCTTGCTGCCACTAGAGGTGGCGGGTGGGGGAGAGGCTGTAGCAGTGGAAACGTGTTACATGTTCCACCCTAAAAACAGCTGGAGCATGTAACATGTTCCCAAAGGTGAACTCATCCTTTAATGCTGACCCTCCCAGATGCTAACAGCTTCCTTTCACTCTCCATTTGCTATGTTCAGTTGCTGGTAACAAGAATGGGAAGTCCTCTGTACCCAGGGTTGTTGACCCCTTACCCTTGGTGACAGCGATGGGTGATCGGTTGGCTATTCCCCAAGCAACGGTGCTGTTACATGGGAGGAAGTTGGCATACTTGCCTTTACCCATAAATACTGTGCATTTCTCTTTGCTTATGGCAGCTGAATGGAGGGGCAGAAGAGAGAAGAAAAACTATGTATATGTTGTTGTTGCTGGTAAAGCTAACCCTGTTGCTTTTTCCTGAAATCCAGAAGGTTCACAAACATTTTCTCATGACTGCACATCCCTTTCCATAACATATTATTGAGCTAAGAAATGTTATTACAGTAAAAATACTTTTTAGATACCATTTTTTCTGGTTTCCATAGAGCTTGTGTTGCTTTCTCTTTAGGTAGAAAATTGTTACATAAGTCATATCGTGCAACATGACAGCATTGTGATGTCTAAAATGGTAAGCCCTGGAACAAGGCTCATACATTTTACTGTCACTTTGGAGGGAAGTAAATGCTACCAAGATATAGAAGAAATACTTTATTTAAGGAATATATCCTACAGAGGCAGCCTATGTGCAGTTTTACTGTTTTTGTGAAATTAGAACCTCAATCTTGCTTATCTAGCTGGTGTCTGGCTGGGAATGCTGGGAGATTTGGTATAGTAACAGTAGGGAAGATACAGTTAGATAAATTTAATATAATAAAAAACAACAAAGTCTGGAGACGTCACCGTATTTCCCAAAATGTTATGGTTAAAGCGCAACTAAACTCCGCAATTTTTTTTTTTAATGGGCCATCAGGAGGTTTATGCCATAAGACGCTACTATGCACTGCGTGTTATCACATCATGGCAGACTTATCTGTCAATGAAACCCTCCAGCTAGCGGTAAGGTGTTAGCAAACCAGCTGGTCCCAGGTGCTTGTATCTTTGCCTGGTCTTCCTTCTGGGTTTCCTCTGTTTGGCGTCTTGAATGGCCATGCCGCAATGACGTCACTAAAGCGCATGTGCACAGGAGTCACTTCATTGTGGTAAATGTTTTTTTACATTTCAATTTTAATTCCACTTTAAGATAGGAATGGATATGTCAGTAGCAAACTATAAAGCTGGCACCAAAATGTATATACATATTGTTTAAACCAATAAAAAAAAAAAAATGATGTACAATGTTTACTCAAAGTACCTGCAAGATGCAGCATGAGAAACATGTGTACCATAATATAATGCTTGCTATTAGTGCTTTATAAAAGAACTTAAAGCAGAACTCCAGTCAAAAAAAGAAATAAACACGTACATAGCAGGATCTCATTAAAATATTAAAGGGGATGTAAACCCTCATGTTTTTTCACCTTAATGCATTCTATGCATTAAGGTGAAAAAACTTCTGGCAGTGACCGGCCCCCCAGCCCCTCTTTTTACTTACCTGAGCCCCGAATTTTTCCAGACGGAGACACGCTCTCCCTCTCTGCACAGGGTCACGGCTGTTGATTGGATAGATTGATAGCAGTGCAGCCATTGGCTTCCACTGCTGTCAATCAAATCCAATGACGCAGGCGCCAGGGGGACAGGGCCGAGTCTGGCATTGAAATTTTTTCACATTTTGTCATGTTACAACCAAAAACATAAATGTATTTTATTCAATAGACCATCACAAAGTGGCACATAATTGTGAAGTGAAAGGAAAATGATAAATGGTTTTCAATTTTTTTTACAAATAAATAACTGAAAAGTGTGGCGTGCATTTGTATTCAGCCCCCTTTACTCTGATACCCCTAACTAAAATCTAGTGGAACCAATTGCCTTCAGAAGTCACCTAATTAGTAAATGGAGTCCACCTGTGTGTAATTTAATCTCAGTATAAATACAGCTGTTCTGTGAAGCCCTCAGAGGTTTGTTAGAGAACCTTAGTGAACAAACAGCATCATGAAGGGCAAGGAACATAGCAGACTGGTCAGGCATAAAGTGGTGGAGAAGTTTAAAGTAGGGTCAAGTTATAAAAAAAAATATCCCAAGCTTTGAAGATCTCACGGAGCACTGTTAAAAATGCATTATGTTAAAAAATTACTGTTAAAAATGCATTATGAAAAGAGTATGGCACAACTGCAAACCTATCAATACATGGCCATCTACCTAAACTGACAGGCTGGGCAAGGAGAACATTAATCAGAGAAGCAGCTAAGAGGCCCATGGTAACTCTGGAGGAGCTGCAGAGATCCACAGCTCAGGTGGGAGAATTTGTCCGCAGGACAACTATTAGTAGTGCACTCCGCAAATCTGGCCTTTATGGAAGAGTGGCAAGAAAAAAACCATTGTTGAAAGAAAGCCATAAGAAGTCCCGTTTGCAGTTTGCGAGAAACCATGTGGGAGACAGAGCAAACATGTGGAAGTAGATGCTCTGGTCAGATGAGACCAAATTAAACTTTTTGGCCAAAAAGCAAAACACTATGTGTGGCAGGAAACTAACACTGCATATCACCCTGAACACACCATCCCCACTGTGAAACATGGTGGTGGCAGCATCATATTGTGAAGATGTTTTTCTTCAGCAGTAACAGGGCAGCTGGTCAGAGTTGATTTTCAAGATGGATAAAGCCAAATACAGGGCAATCTTAAAAGAAAACCTGTTAGAGTCTGCAAAAGACTTGAAACTGGGGCAAAGGTTTTACCTTCCAGCAGGAAAACGACCCTAAACATACAGCCAGAGCTACAATGGAATGGTTTAGATCAAAGCATATTCATGTGTTAGAATGGCCCAGTCAAAGCCCAGACCTAAATCCAATTGAGAATCTGTGGCAAGACTTGAAAATTGCTGTTCACAGACGCTCTCCATCCATTCTGACAGAGCTTGAGCTATTTTACAAAGAAGAATGGGCAAAAATGTCACTCTCTAGATGTGCAAAGCTGGTAGAGACATCCCCAAAAAGACTTGCAGTTGTAATTGCAGCGAAAGGTGGTTCTACAAAGTATTGACTCAGGAGGGCTGAATACAAATGCATGCCACACTTTTCATATATTTATTTGTAAAAAATGTTGAAAACCATTTATCATTTTCCTTCCACTTCACAATGATGTGCCACTTTTTGTTGGTCTATCACATATAATCCCAATAAAATAAATTTACGTTTTTGGTTGTAACATGACAAAATGTGGAAAATTTTAAGGGCTATGAATTTTTCAAGGCACTGTATATACCATAACCCTGCTCGCGTTTCGTCACTGAAGATTTTGTCCAGTATGCTACATATAAAGCGGATCCCATGCTGTCTCCAATTGTGCATTTCTGCATTTGTTTTAATAAAATTATCACTACAGAAAGGGCAGTGCTATTATACAAAGGGATCATCAGTAGGTATAGCTAGGGCAGCATGGTGCCCAAACACTGCCCTGCTGAGTGTGAATAGTGTAGCTAGCCAGTGTTAAACTGCCTGCACTATCGTATTCCAAAAAACTGTTCCATTTATAAACACTCACACTCTACCCTCTATCTGAGCACTGACATTTAAATACCACTGCACTGCAAGGGTTAATTGATCATATAGATCTAGAGGGTATGAAAAATTTGATATTCTTTCCTGATCCTCTGCTCCTCCATGCTGCCTTGACTGGTCTGCACAGCCTCTTCTCCCCCACTCTCTAGCAGTCTAAGGTCCTGATGTAATCAAACACCATTAGACATGAGGATGCTGAGCGGCATCCCACCACCGTAGCATGGGGAGCGCAGTCTCCCTGGGAGTAAAAGTGCTTTATTCGCCCCTAAACCTAAATGAGCAGTTAAAATTTGCAGTGCAAGAGCAGCCTCACTACAATGGAGAATTTCCAGATTTCTTTGAGTTGGGCATTTAAGAAATTATTATATAATTATTATGCCCCATACACACGATCGTTTTTCTTGTCATTTTTTTTCTTGCCGTTTTTCACGTCGTTTTTTTTCATGTTTCCTCTCAAGCCTGTCTTGCGTACACACGATCATTTTAAAAAACGATCAAGCAAAGCGCAGTGACGTATACCACCTACGACGGCACTATAAAGGGGAAGTTCCGCTCGAATGGTGCCACCCTTCATGTTAGTAAAGTTTGTTGAGCAAAGATTCGCGCTTTTCAGCCTCGTGCTTTTCAGTCCGTTACTGCGTGATGAATGTGCTATCTCCATTACGAACACTAGTTTTACCAGAACGAGCGCTCCCGTCTCATACTTGATTCTGAGCATGCGTGTTTTTTTTCACGTCGTTAAAGCATACACACTATCGTTTTTCACGTCGTTAAAAAAAAACGACATGAAAAACGACGTGAAAAAAGAGAGCATGTTCGAAATTTTTAATGGCCGTTTTTCACGTCGTTAAAAATGCTCTGGAGCCTACACACGATCATTTTTAATGGCCATTTTTAAAAATGGCATTTTTAACGGCATGAAAAACGATCGTGTGTATGGGGCATAAGTATATAACAGTCACAATAAACAGAATATTCCCATGAAGTGATTGGAAAAATCTGAATGTTAGCTTTTGCTGCTACAAATTGCTTGCAGAGGTGAATGCAGAGTGATTGTCACCGGTGAGCTTGTCGCCGATATGAAATGCTGCACAAATGATTTTTTAAGTGGGAAAATGCTTTTTTTAAAAAAAAGAGGATCGCTGAAAACAAATTGCCCATCTGGCACGGCCCTTAGGTTGATGGATTTTAGCTTGAGTGCTGGTTCACTTTAACTCGGGACACAGTTATTTAACAGCTATAATCTGCTATCTTGTCCTGTTGACAACGATTGCCTTGCGTTAGGTCAAGCACAGGCCAGTTATTTCACTGATTAAAATCAATACTACAGACTTGTCCTGTAATAAAAACTATTATCTCTTATTGAGCCCTACTCCGCAATATATCTGGAGTCTGATATGTCCAGCCGTAGAGTCCAAATTATATTAATATTTTCAATGGCGTCCAAACTCTATCAGCATAAACACATTCTAAAAGATCTGGTCACGGAGTAAAGATTGATTTTGCACAGCTCTAAGAAAGTGGTTTGCCTTCTGGCATTTCATTTCTAGGTTTTTATTTGGTAGATAATCACGCTCATTCTGGAAATCTTTTTTAATTATCTATCACTGTCTTACGAGGCGACATTGATGTGACGAGGTGTACTTATGTAGGTCAATCTCCAGTGGCAGACAGATCAATACAGTCTCACTTTTGGAATAAAGCTCTAACACGGTGACAGAAAATTCTTGATAGGGAAGGCTGCAAGGAATGGCGATAAAATATTATGAGAGTATTGTAACTTTTCTTACAAATTGCTCATGGTGAGATCAAATGCATTGTTTCCAGCAGAGATGAAAAGGAATATTATAATGGAAAATCATTTACATTTATACTTATTTTAGTTTTGTCCTAGTTGTTCAACCTTACTGCCATTGGCCTTTATTTTCAGAAAGCAAACATAGTGGATCTATAGGAATACTCAAGAGGATGTGCAAACTTGGGTCTGAAGTAAAGTCTACAATGCAGGACAAAGATAATCATAAAATGGTATTTGTTCACAGGAAGAAAAGGTATTAAAAACATGAAGTGGACCTTTACCTAGTAACTCATTTGCTTCTTTCCCGGTACCATAATTGGATAAGGCACCCCCCCCCCCCCCATTATTTGAAATAGTTATCACTTTTTTTTAGTGCAGTACTGTCAGGGAAACGGCCGCAGAAGAACTGGCAATAGTGCCAGTACTAGTAATGGCCGCTTCCAGCACATCCCTGTGCGCACTGCCCCAAGTGTCGCGAACAGGTGCATGCACATGCGCAATGGAACCAACAGGCGTGCGCGCATGCGCAGGAGCGTCAATTGGCAACAGATGCAGCCACTTGCTGGCCTATATAAGACTGCCACTGAGCCCATCTCATTGCTTGATAGTCATCAGCCTTCCTGTGTTCCTGAGACTGTTAAACTGCTGTTTGGATTTCCCGTTGTGACCCGGCTTGTTCCTGACCCGTCTGATTTGCTCTCCTGGTTTGACCCCCTGGCTTGCTTTACCGCCTTGTTGCCTTCTCCTACACCTTATCCCGGCTTGTTTCACGGACTTTGCCATAGTCATCTGTTCCTACCTGTTTCTTGTTACCAGACCTTTGGCTTGTCTCCGTTCCTGCAACCTGCCTCTTCCTCCTGCTGGATCTACTAGGTTTGACCTTCAGCCTGGCTGCCACTACTACTCCTTGAGCGGTGTCCTGCATCCACCAGTGTTCTTCAGGATCCCACCAGCTCTGCTCTCCTGGACCCATCTGGCAACCTGTGCTTCTCTGGGCACTACACCCTCTGTACCCAACCTCAGAGGTGTACTGCACTCAGCTGCAAGGGGAGCCCTCTCGGCATTTTGGCCTCCAACCAGGTACGTGACAAGTACCATACCACCTCCACCTTGCTCACCTCGGCAAGAATGACCCCTCTGCCTCCTAAAACGTCCACATAAGGAGGCAGTGTTTTTTGGAGGGGTGCAAGTGGCACACCTGCATACTCATGCCACAGGTCTGTACAAGATTCAACTTTGGAAACAAGTGGCATGTGTACACATGTGTGGAAAACCCACAAATGTGCCAGAGGTCTCTGTCAAGTCCCTAAGACCGGGCAGAGGACTGTGGCACAACTGCTCATTCGCAGGATGTCTAAAGTTGGCGGTGCGAAGGGGGGGCAACAGTATTCCTTGAATAGGTCCTAGTTAGTTGGAAAGTTCATTTTTAAAGCTAAAGTTTAATCTGCCTATATTTTTCCTTCCCTGGTTCCTCTTTATCCCCTCATCAACATACTAATACAATTGATATATAAAACCTTTTCATTTTCATTACATACCTAATTTTAGGCCAAGTGATGTCCTCACTGGGTCTCTGTGTTCTCTATATAATACAGGCAGAATGTAGCTGGTAGGAGAGTCCAGCCGGGTTCTTCATGAAAACATCACAATACCCCGTCTCAGTACTCCTCTGTAGGGCCATCAGCCCTGACGCAAGCATGGGGCTTGCTCTCGGGAGGTCTTATGCAAATATCAAAATGCCTTGATAGGTTAATGTCAGTCTAGAGGTGTTTTTGAAAGCATATGCACACAGCATATCCACATTTTATGCTGAGCTTTTATAATTGCAAGAACAGAAATCCAAAGAATAAAAAGGTGTGGGTCAGGAATGGTAAAGCTAAGAATGAAATGGTTTGAAGATTCTGGACAACCTTCAGCCACGATATGAGACAGGCTCTATCTGACTTGCTACAGCTTCTATCGCACACTGTCAGAAGCTTACCCTGTTCAGTGAAATCAGAGTAAGTACTGTATTTATTGGCGTATAACACACACTTTTTTTGAGGGAAAATCATGGGTGCGTGTTATACACAGATATACCTGGCAGCCTCGGTGGGAGGGGGGTGGAATAGGGAGAGCCTCCGGATTACACAGATGGATCTCCTGTTTACTCGCTCAGTCACACACAGTCCCGCCTCCTGGATGGCTCATAGGATAGATGTCACATGTCCCAGCATTGGACCGGTGTTCTGTCTATCCTATGAGCCGTCCAGGAGGTGAGACTGTGTGTGACTGAGCGCAGAGTAAACAGAAGATCTATATGTGTAATCCGGCAATGGTGAGGCTGTGCTGATGGGCACTTATAAGGCTGCACTGATGGGCAATAGAGAGGCTGCAGATGGGCACTAATCAGGCTGCAATGATGGGCAATAGAGAGGCTGTGCTGATGGGCACTTATCAGGCTGCATTGATGGGCAATAGAGAGGCTGCAGATGGACACTAATCAGGCTGCAATGATGGGCAATGTCAAGGCTGCAGATGGGCACTGATCAGACTGCATTGATGGGCATTGTCAAGGCTGCAGATGAGCACTAATCAGGCTGCATTGATGGGCAATGGAGAGGCTGCAGATGGGCACTGATCAGGCTGCAATGATGGGCTATGGCAAGGCTGCATATGGGCAATGATCAGGCTGCAATGATTGGCAATGGCGAGGCTGCAGATGTGCACAGATCAGGCAGCAATGATGGGCAATGGCAAGGCTGCAGATGGGCACTGATCAGGCTGCATTAATGGGCAATGGGGAGGCTGCAGATGGGCACTGATCAGGCTGCATTAATAAGCAATGGCAAGGCTGCAGATGGGCACTGATCAGGTTGCATTAATTGGTCACTGATTCTTATTTTGCTTTAAAGTTCTTTATTTAAAATGTAAGTTTTTTCCTGAAACTTTCCTCTTAAAATTAAGGTGCGTGTTATACACTGATAAATACGGTATTTTCAGTGAACTGTGCAAACAATGAAAATAAGGATGGAGTAGAGCAGATACTTTGACTGTTCTCTCGGGAGAGGAGGAGAGGCAGGGCAGTGATGTCTCACCCTCCATCTCATCCAATCAGAGAATGCATTGCATTCATTGAGAAAATGCGAAACATTCTCTGAATGGCAACTGTGCCTAGTGGGAGACATCCTGTGTGATAAAAGACTATCTCAAGGAACTAACACAAATAATTAACTTACATACATACCAATGAGAGTACCAAACAAACACCCTAGAGCTAAAAAAAATTAATGTAGAGCTGCTTCAGAATAAAAAATTATGCGTTTTGGGGGCCAAACACAATACCCATCATCAGGGCTTAGGAATTGTGACTGTGCTTTAATGGAATCAGGTAAGCAGATACTAAATCAATTTGCCCTGTTTGTTCTTTTGTTTGGACAAATAGTTAACCATCAGTGCTGCATTTTTCTATATGGTGACTCTAATTTAGTAAAACTGGATAGTGCAAAATCTCTTCTCTGCATTGAAACCAATCAGCTTCCAGGTTTTTTGTCAAAGCTTAATTGAACAAGCTCACGATAGAAATTGATTGGCTATCATGCACAGCTGCGCCAAACTTTGCTCTCTCCGGTTTTAGTAAATGAACCCCTAAGTTCCATCTAAATAATAAAGAATTCATGTATGCTACCTACAAGATAGAGTACTGCAACATAGGAAATAGGGACAGAGTTTATTAATACACAAATGTTGACTTTCACAAAGGTTTGCATTTCCATAAAACCATTGTGGTGGCTGCAGCACAGGTCAGGACACCAGACAGGACTACTAAATAGTAAGCTATGTAAGTGAAGGGGTTATTCTGTATTTGCATCTCTGATGACAGGTGCACTTGAAGAACTTTACATTATGCCTATGATACCAGGTGTTAAAAACAAAGGCATTCAGTGTGGCCCCATTTGTTGGTCTTTATAGCTGTCACGCACTGGACAGGTTCTGAAGCTCCTACTGAGTCCTCCATTCTAACGCACTTTGGTGACCTCGGGGCTGATGGATGGCTTTACACGACCCTTTATTTGCTTGGGCAGCTCATAAGTGACATATCTAACCAAAGACTTATTTGTTTTCTTCTCTGCCAGAGAAAAGCTGCCAAAAACTGGGTCTATGATGGACATTAGTTGCAGCGAGCAGTGTCCCTGTTGTTCAAGACACTGGCAGAGGTATCATGGGTCATTTCCACCGCTCACTAAACAAGGCTAAACTTGACAGTCTTCTCTCTGACGGTTTCCTTTCTTGGCAAAATTAAAATAAATCAAGCACGCTTCTGGTGGATTTGTCAGATATTTGCAAAGCCCCTGACATTTCTAAACACTGACAAATGAGATTCCCCTTTCAGCGTTTATTCCCTGGAATAAGCAGATCAGTCTCACTCTGCTCAGGAGGAACTATTCTCTACTTTACAATGTGACAAGTAAAATAAATATACGTGTAGGAATCCTAATAGATACAGTGTTCTGTTCATTTCCTCTGTGAAGAATAATGCATGAAAAGTAGCACATTATATTTGTCATTACAGGTAAGAAGTAGTATATGCACGTTTCTGTTTTTCCCTTTTTATACAAAGAATCTTACCTTTAACGTGAACGGCTGGACAGGTTCAATTTGGTTTGTTACAGGCTGGCTGGTTAGTGAGTTTTTGTTGTTTTTTGGACATGCATCGCCCTTTCATGTGCTGCTTGCTGCAAAGGCCAGTTATAGGTTCAGGTGGTTTCCAGTTGTTTGTACTGTTGGTGAATTGGTGAGGGGACACACTGGATGCCTTTGCTGACATTGTTCTATTGCTGGGTGTCCGGTGTGTCCCTATACCTTTAAGGAGGGGTGGGCTCCGTCCAGGCATACCTGCCTTTAATCTATCCATTAATATATGTGCGCTCCACCTCAGGAGACGCTCAATTTTCTAGAGTTAGGACTACAGTACACTGGGGTGCCATGACGTGGCTGCTGTAGCTTATGCATGTATTTGCAAGTGTGAGTAAACAAAACCCCTTGATTTTAACGTGACAAGGTCAATTTGGTATGTTGCCGGCTGGCTGGTAAGCGAACTGGGAGTTTTTGTTTGTTGTTTTTTTATATGTTTCTGTTTTTTCCTTTTATAGAAAGAACCTTAATAAAAAAAAGTCAAAGAACTTTGGGGTAAATATCTGGCTTGTACTCACTTCAGTGGAACCTCACATGTTGACCAGAACTACCAGCTATGCTCTGATGATGCTAGTCTGGTTCAAATGTTGCTGGCCTCCTTCTGAAAGTACTAGTTAACTGGCACTTTCTAAACGTCAATCCTGAAATAAGATATAGGACGACTTGGAACTTTCATGCTAGGGACAGATTTTTGTTGGCTAAAATACGGTAAGTATACCATGCAAAGGGTGCTATAATGTTACAGTGATTGGGAGAAGCTGGGTAGTACTAAAAGGATATGAAGTATAGTCACACGTTTTCACATCTTCCAGCATCAGCTTTCTTTACAGTTCTTGACATTCGGACACATGACATCTCACACACACTGTGATCACAGGTCTAAATGGGGAATAGAAAGCTTTAAATAGCCTAGCATGTATCACTGAGTGCAAGTTACATTTTGATCAATATCTGAATGGGGAAATATTTCCATTCAGAGCCATCATCCCAATATATCTTATTAACATTGACCCCCTTGGCAAATGATCACTTACCCCCATCCCAGTCCTCCAAAGGGAACAAACACACATTGAGTAAAGCAAGATCCCTGTTCTGGATACATATTATGGTTTAGGGCAGGGGTCTCAAACTGGCAGCCCTCCAGCTGTTGCAGAACTACAAGTCCCATCATGCCTCTGCCTGTGGGAGTCATGCTTGTAACTGTCAGCCTTGCATTGCCTCATGGGACTTGTAGTTCTGCAACAGCTGGAGGGCCGCCAGTTTGAGACCCCTGGTTTAGGGACTAAGAAAAGATTTAGGCAATTGATCAGCAGGACAGTCAAGAAACCATGCTTGTAGAGGTCCTCATTTAGGTTGTGGTATATCTATCTTGTTCTTGGACAATAACATCTGCCTTTCCATGGTGACTGGTTAAGGTGTCTGCACTACCTGTCTGGATATAAATTCTTGGGTATTTTCCTGACATTCATTAGATCTAAAGAAGTGGCTCGGATGAGTGGTGAAATGACTTTAGCATTACAGGACAAGTCCAGTCAGGCAACAAGCGTTTTCAGGAAAAGTCAGCAATAGAAGTCTCCACATATGGGGGGAATACAAAAGGGTTCCAGGCAAGAGTGTAACTAAGCCATAGCAGACTATTGCTATGGTGCCCACAAGTGCAGGGAGACCTGCTTTGTTGGACTACACAGTAATTTATGCAGGGTAGGTTAGGATTTGGGATAAAATTAATGAGTTATTCCTTCGGAGACCTTTATAGAGTTGCACTGAAAGCCATTAATTATCTGTATTTCTGGGAGAAGTAACTTTGAGATGGAGATTAGAGGGGAGAGTTCCCTTAATTATTTTTCTATAGGGCCCCATCGTACAAACTTCCAACCCTGCTGCCTTGCAATAATGACATTTACTCCGAAGTCCTTTTTCCTTCATTTGCATTTCTTAGGGAGTTTTGCTTAACATCTCTTAACCTGTACTTTGTACTTCATTGAAGTACATTTTAATGGAAATGAAACATTTAAAAAGCAGCGTTAGGTAACACGTAAAGTCAATCAGAGAACATAAAGGTGGAACTGAAGGCACAGGATCCTGCTACAAAATGAAAGCATTAACAAAAAATCCCTTTGACTGTCCTGCTCAGCCTTTTAAGTACTTCTGCTTAATGAAACAGGGTCAAATTTCTTGTAGATTTTCACGACTCTACAAGAAGCAGAAAAAAAGGCAGATAAAAAAAGGAAAAAGAGAGGGAAAAATGAAATGACCTAAACAAGGTGAGCCAACACTGTATCCTGGCCTAGGCCAACAAGGCCCAGGCCTAGGGCAGCACTTTGCAGGGGGGCAGCACGAAAAGAGTCTCCGCAGGCTTGCGCTACACTGTTAGTGTTGCGTCAGTCTTATGGGGAGGACTGGGCTGAGAGGCAAATTAGTCTAGCGCCCCCATAAAGCGGCCACACTGCTTCTGGGATGTGGACGGCCAACATTCTGCAACTGTGTGGGGGGGGGGGCTGCTTCTAATTTTGACTGTCCTATCATCCTGGGCCACAAACCTTCCTCACTGTGCTATAAGTTTTCTGCTGCACCATTGGCATGGTTATATCTTCTTAGTCCTCTCCATAAAATTATCAGAAATTTGTGCTTAAAGTAGAACTATAGGAAACACTTTTTTTTTGCCCCCACTTGAAAATTTCAGGGCGGGTCCTAAACAGAAAGGGGTGTGGCCTTGAAAAGAAGGGGTGGGACATATTTAAATTAGGGGGATGCACGAGTTTAGTCAGGCCTAGGGCAGCACAAAACCTAAATACACTACTGGGGTGAGCACACTCTTTAAATATAAAGGGAGGCAGCCAGGGGCCATAATAGGGACCTCTGCACTTTCTCTAATTGTGGAGTTGGGAAGTCAATTCATTTTCTCAGAGATTTTTAACATAATCAAATAAATTGGTATTGAGATTTATTTTAAGACTAATAATGGAATGTGGGAGGAATGACAAAGTGCCTAAAAATAATAGTCTAATGTTTTGTAATTTAACCACCTCAATACCTGACACTTTTACCCCCTTGCTGCCCAGGCCAATTTTCAGCTTTCAGTGCTTTCGCACTTTGAATGACAATTGTGCGGTCATGCAGCACTTATTGAAATTTTTATCATTTTTTTCATACAAAAAGAGCTTTCTTTTCATGGTATTTAATCACCACTGGGCTTTTTATTTTTTGCTAAATAAATGAAAAAAAGGCCTAAAATAAAAAAAATAAAAAAATAAAAAAATATTCTTCTTTGTTTATTTTGCAAATAAATAATCTTTCTTCATAAATTTAGGCCAAAATTCTGCTACAATTCTTTGGTGAGAATAACCCAAATCAGTGTATATTATTTAGACCGCTTTCACACTGAGGCGCTTTTCAGGCGCTTTCACGCTAAAAAAAGCGCCTGAAAATGTATTTCCATTAAAATCAATGAATGCTTTCACACTGGGGCAGTGCACTGAAAAAACGCCCCTCTTCATTGAAATAAATTGAAAGCGCTCCAAAAGCGCCTGAAAATCACTTCAAAAGTGCTCAGTGTTTTCTGGCAGTTTTTCAAACGCCTCAGTGTGAAAGTGGCCTTAGTCTGTAGGAAAGTTCACAAACTGTCTGAAGATTGATCAATCCTGATGTACTGATGGCCTATATCATTTCTTAAGGCTTGAAAATGCCAGGACAGTACAAATATTCATCAAGTTACCCCTTTTTGGAAAATAGACAGTCCACGGTATTTAGTAAGAGGCATATTTTTAGAAGGTGTAATTTTTTAGCACATTTTTGGGGAAAATTAAAAATGTAAAGAATAATATTTAGCATTTTTTACATACTGTGAACAGTGCAGTACAGTGTCATCATATGACTGTTGTGGCAGTCAGCAGGGACACTGACTGGTGATAGTATGTAAAAAACAAAAAAAATTAAAATATTTTTTTCTTTTTTATTTATTTATTTTCCTTTTTTTACATTTTTATTTTACATACTGTGACCAGAGCCATACCATAGTAACACTGTACTACTCTGAAGAGGTGATCAGGATTTTTTTTTTTTTACATACTATGATTGTTTATAGCAGTGAATTTCACTGCTTATGCAAGCATTTTTACTGAGTGAAATAGATTCATTCAGTGTGTATTGTTGTAATTAGCTGTGATTGGCCATAGCTAATCACATGGTACAGATGGGCTGTGATTGGCCCGTCTGTACCATGTGATCACTGTGATCAATCACAGCTAGCAAAACAATTTTACACAATGAATGGCATGAATCAAAGCCATTCATTGTTTACAATTGTCATGCGATCTGCTGTGATTGGTCACAGCGATCACATGGTACCGGCGGTGGTCCGGTACACTGATTGTGCCGGAGCAGGCCCGCTAGGCCCGTACAAGGTGAGTTTTGAGAGGAGCATCATTTGATGTCCACCTAGAACAATAGGGCTCCCACTCGGGAGTCATTTTACAATGGCCTAGGGAAGCAGTTAAAGTGTATAATATTGTTCCTAGTTCTCTCTGTGTACTAGATAATACGCCCTCCCATATTGTGGAGAAGAAGAGAGAGAGAAGCATTCTATAGTACACATATGGATAGTGACAACACCGCTCCCTCATTGATACAGTGCGGTGAGAAAGTGTTGTCTCCCTGAGAAAGAAAGTGTAATACTGGCAGAATCACCAGGGGAAAATAAAGGGGGAAAAAAAGTATTAAAAAAATAATGCAGCCATCATCTAAGAACTGTTGAGCTGCAAGATATAAAAGTGTTGTTCTTGGGTTAGATTAAAGGAATGACTGTTGATTGTTCCAAGTATCCATGTTGTTTCTACACTAACTACGTCAAGCTCATAAATAATTGAAACAATTCTAAGGGCTGCAGGCTGGGAAAAAAAACTAAAAATCAAAAAAGACTGAAAACAAATGCTGTCAATGTGAGAAAAAAAAAACATGTATTACTCACACAGACATGTGTTGAGTAAAATCACTCAGAGGCAGCGGATAAACCAGCCTTGTGCAGGTCTGAATTAGCAGCACCCCGCCAGAAAATCCTCTCACTCAGCACAATGTACTTGGTAGTTGAAGCTCACGGCAGATGTTGCCATTTATGTAATGGTTTACCTTAGCTCAACACAGTGCGTGTCAATTAGGAATTGATTGGGCTTATGTTAATAAACCTGTCAGCAAAACTTACATTTCAATTAGTTGTTTCCAGTAAAAAAGGTGGAATGCTGGTAGGATGAAGACTGATGCTGTACTATATTAAGAATTTCATCAGCGATACTTGAGAATTTGCAGGAAGATTACCGCATTGCAATTAGAGGCTGCGTTAGGGAAAGCTTACACACATTGATAGGGGAAAAAACTGCTAATGTAATAATAATTCTGCATTCATTGCCGATTAAAAGGGTCTTATGAGATGCCAGATAACCTCTAAACCACTGATTCTCTCTAATTCCACAATCAGTCATCGGCTAATAATTAAAAAGAATTAAAAAGAAAAAAATGATATTCTGGCCTATGCAGTGGCCACTGCTGAACTCAAAATGTTTCCTGTTATGCCTTGTACACATGATAGGAATTTCCGATTGAAAAAGTCAGACTGACGGAATTCCTACCGTGTGTGTGCCCCATCGGAGAAATTCCGATGAATTCCATCAGAGTTTAAATATAGAACATGTTCTATTTTTCTCCAATGGAATTCCGTTGTGAGTTTGGTCAGACAAAGGTCCGATCGTGTGTACGGGGCATCACTCTACATTTTTTCTGTCACTGTTTTCTAGCCTTTTAGTTTATTACACAGACCTACTTCTTAAAGTGGAAGTAAACCCTCCTATCATTTTCAGGCAAGGAAGCTGCCATCTTTGCCTCCGTTTAATCTTCAACTGCCATGATGTTGCACATGTGATCAGTTATGAAACCAGCCATTGGATTGTTTGACAGTTTGGTTGAGATGACAGCCAATGTGACAGTTGGCATTCCCGGCATGCCGGGAATGTATCTGCTTTTTGAAACTGTTAAATCGATGGGTTTACTTCCGCTTTAACAAACTTCACCTATTTAACAGTCCCTCTTCTTCTCTTACCAAGATTAGAAAAAAGTGGGTAATACTTCCCATGTGGTAGCTTTGTGTTCTTTCCAGGTACAGGTGAGAGTTGTGAGCTGCCTGATCACAGATTTGACCCCTGTCCATCCCAGCCCAAGCCTTAGTGCCCCATAGAATCCCAACCTCATACCCTAAAATAATCTTGAAGTATGGACCTTAAAGTGGAAGTAAACCTATCCGTAAAACAGTTTCATTTCCGGCACGTGCCGGAAATGTAACACTCCCATTGGTTGTGCTCTCAACCAAACTGTCAAACCATCCAATGGCGGGTGTCATAACTGATCACATGTGCAGCATCATGGCAGTTGTAGATTAAACAGAGGCAAAGATGGCAGCTTCCTTGGCTGAAAAGGATAGGAGGGTTTACTTCCACTTTAAATCCATTGCCATATCATATAGCTTCAGTGTAGATGCTGTCAGATAAACTCCCAAGAGTCAAAAACATTGTACAGTAAAGATCATTGGGCCCTTTCTTATTCATCCCAGATCACTGATGCTAAATGTAACACATTCTTGCAAGCTTATAAATTGCCATTTTATTTCATGTTTTAATGAAGAAAATGTTTATTTCCCCAATAAACATGTAATTCCCATGCTACTTGTTCTGAAAAGTATTCTGGATTTTCTAAATTGATAACACAGCACCAGTTTTTCCCTTTTTAGAAGTCTTTTTTTTTTATTATCTCTACTGGTCATGTTTAAATTGAGCAGGCAGAAAGGAGAGAAGAAGTAAATTAATCCTTCCTTTGACACATTTGTACTTTTTTATATTTAAGGCTTCGTTCACACTCCGCATATGGGGGGCAACAATTGTGGTAGAAACGCGCAGATAGAATCGCGGGATGACCGTCGCCGAAAAGAAGCTCCTGTATTTCTTTTGGGCGACGGGCATCCCGTGATTCTGTTTGCTCGTTTTTACCACGATTGTCACCCGACGAATTGCGGGAAAATTGCAAAGTGTTTTGGGTGCTATTAAAATCAACAAGCATCACATCGGGAATGCATGGAAAAAAACACTGGTTGCTTACGGAGGTGAACTCGATCTACCCATACAAGGGTTCTTCAAAAAGTGTCCGCACGTTTTTTAAACTCTATTAGGCTCCGTTCACATCGCCGCGTTCCGAATTGTGGGTGGAATCCCATCGATTACGCCCACGATTCGAAGTAGCGGCAAATCGCGGGTGGAATAGCTGGGACATATTTACCTGGCTAAATTTTTTTTCAAAATGGTCGTTTTTAGTTGTGAACAGGAGACATTAAATACATTTGAAAACACTCTATGTTTCCTTTTATCTGCCCCAGAAAGCAAACAAATCACTATGTTCTAGCTTTCAAAATGGACTCTGGGGGTCACTGATGCCAGTACTTTCAGTTTATTTGTCTCATCCACTGGTAAACCTCGAATAACTATACTATTTAGACAAAATATTGTGGACACTTGACCATGACAACCATATAAGCTTTTTGGACATCCCATCCTAAACTATGAATATTGCCAAGGAAAACCTTACCAACCCCCCACCCCCTCTCTTTTGAATAGGCATTCCCAAGATTTTGGAGTGTGTAAAAGGAATGTACCACTGATGTTGGGACTGGCTTACAATCAGTACAATCAGTAAACTCCTTACTCCATATCTTTGGACCTGGCATAGTGCTTTAGGGACATAGCCATACTGGAAAATAAAAGGGTCTCTCCTAAACTGTTGGTACACCGTTAGAAATTCACGGTTGCCTAAAACATCTTTGTATGCTGTAGTATTAACAGTATCCTTGCATTGCTATTGCTTGACTTTATGTAACTATTAGCAATGGGTTAAAAACATGAAATCAATAATTTGAAGGGATATCCGCATTATTTGGCCATATAGTTTACCTGCCACCATAAGCCACATACCCTTTTACATAATACCATGTAGTCTGGATGGCCATGAAAAGCCCTGACTTGCAGAAGTCTAGAACTTTGGAAAGACTTGTGAGTGTTGTAAGACTTTTCAGCTTAGTTTCACCACCTTACACTGGTAATAGAGGTGCCAGCATCTTTATTATTCCACGGGTAAAGAGGACTGAAGCAAGGCTGAATATCATACATCTCTTTTGTGTTATACATTATAGGCACATTAGATAAAACGGAGTTTCCTGGAATGCTGGGTGAAAGGAGTGAATTGAGCAGATACATATTATCAATCAGACATGTTACTTAGACAATCTAAGGAGGCTGACAGAATAATATAGAAAGCAGAAGCATTCATCTCCCATCATAGGTGCACGAGACAATCGTTTGCTCAATTTACACTGCCATAATCCATTCCTCCTCTACTCCTTATGAGTTAAATTGTGTTCATCTGAATGGTAAAAGCCTGTAATGAAGTTTAAAGTGAAACAGAGCAAGACTGCATTATGCAGATAATAGTCAATCATAAAGAAATGGTTTTCCATGCCACACAGGAGGCTGTTGACAAAGAAGGTAATGAAAGTGGGCATATGGTGCTCTTCATGTACATCTTGCATGATGTGAACTAGACTTTGATTTAAAAAATTACATCAATGTGCATTAAATAGAAATGAGGACAAGATGGAGAAATAGAGCACAGCACAGCCAAAATGATCTACTAGATTTTTGATTATTAAAAATGAATTTGTTGCTTTCCTTATGTTAGGCAAAGTATAGCTGTAAAAATTGTCACCTATCTTCTCTCTGTTCCCACCATCTCAACTGGCAGTGTGGCACACATGAAAATTCCTCTGTTCATTCCACAATGCCACTTGAGAGGTCTAAGCAGATCTGGCAGTACACACTGCTTAACACTTTCCCACCCACAATTACTGTATTGGAAGAGGTCAGGGCCGCCATCAGGAATTTTGGGGCCCCTTACACAGCGCGGGGGGGGGGGGGCAGCCGCGAATTGAGAAGCGGGGGGTACCACGAATTGAGAGGCAGGGGGGTGCTGCCGCCGCAAATTGTTGGGGTCGGGGGGGCTTTGGGTGCTGACGAACAAAAAATAACAAAAAAAAGGGGGGTTGCCATCCGGGGCCCTGGGGACCTCCGGGCCTCTGGGGACCTCTGGGCCCCTTGCAACAAAAAAATGATAAAAAAAATGATAAAAAAAAATTATAAAAAAAAAAAGGGGGGTTGCCATCCAGGGCCCTGGGGACCTCTGGGCCCCTTACAAAAAAATAAAATAAAAAAAAATATTATTATTTTTTTTTCAATAAAAAAATACATAAAAAAGGGGGTTACCATCCGGGGCCCTGGGGACCTCCGGGCCCCTTAAAAAAAAGGGGGGTTGCCATCCGGGCCGCTTACGGGTGTACTACCTTTACCCCACTGATGCGGCCCTGCAAGAGGTTAATAAACATCATCCCTTTGAAAGCTACCAGCCAACACCTTGAATTTGCTCTCTCCTATTTTTGTGCGGTTGGGTTCCCTGAGTCTGGAAGCTGCTCCATTTGTGGATCGGCATTTGTCAATAACTTTGTAAGTTGCCAGATTTATCTTGTACCAGTTAATTATTTTCTTTCAATATTTTTGTTCTCAATACTTTATCTGTATCATATACTAGTTTGTTAATACACAGTTTTTTGTAGAATTTACCCCCTCAAGAAAACATTAAATGTTGAAACACGTTGGGGTGTAATTCCACACTTTTATTGATGTGGTTTTCAGGGATATATTTATATATGTGACCCATATACACTAGGGACCTATATGGTTTTACTCTGTGTAATTGTTTTTAAACATGATGTATAATAAGCGTTTGCATTTTACTTTGTTGTAATATTCTTTTGGTGCCGTTAAAATCCCACCCATTATCTCTATATTTACCAGCCAAGACTTTGTGCAGCTGCTGTCTCTCAAGCCCAGCTAGCAGCAACAGCTTCGATCTCTAATAATGATTAGGAACCAATCATAGATCAACCAACCAAAGGTTCCAGATTGTGTGATCACTATGTCAGCTATGACATAATGATCACACTCACACTGAAGGCTTAAAAGATGGTTTTAGCTTAATGAGTCCACTGCAGCCTGTCAATGGCAGTGTGCCTCTGTTTAATATTGTAATTTACTTATACATTTACAATATTTAAAAAATAGTACAGCTATATCTATACTGTATACAGTATACAGCAGTATATATATATATATATATATATATATATATATATATATATATATATATATATATTACTGTGCTCATCCATAGCTTGAAGTGAGCTAATAAAGAGGTCCTTCACATCCCATGCCAGTTCACTTTCATATGGTGCACAGGATGCCTAAATCCTCTCTGATTTATGGTAAGCGAGTAAAGTATGCCATTGCATACTATAATGCTGTGACATTGGGGGTTATTTACTAAAGGAAAATTCACTTTGCACTACAAGTGCAAACTACAAGTGCAAAGTGCACCTAAAATTGCACTGAAAGTACACTTGGAAGTGCAGTCGCTGTAGATTCGAGGGGGACATGCAAGGAAAATTAAAAACGGCATTTTAGCTTGCACATGATTGGATAATAAAATCAGCAGAGCTTCCCCTTATTTCAGATCTACCCCTCAGATTTACAGTGACTGCACTTCCAAGTGCACTTTCAGTGCAATTTCAAATGCACTTTGCACTTGTAGTGCAAAGTGGATTTGCCTTTCGTAAATAACCGCCATTATCACCAAAATGTCATTATCTGGACTTTACTAACGGTTAGCAGAGGACTCGCGTGTTACAAGGGCGCACTGGTAGAGTGACATTGGAGGCAAACACAGTTTATTGTGAATATCAAACTGCTTTGAAACTAGACTGATTTACAGCAAATCCATTCTCTCATCTGTAGTCTGTGCTAATCTCATGCTACACATTAATACACCAGAATAGAAAAAATAAGGGTATTGCATAAAATAGTTACCGCTTTCCTTCATCTCCTTGCTTTAATGTACACTGGCCCTTTCTTCTTCATGATAAGGCCTCACTTGCACTTTATTCTCCCTGCATTTCCTCTGATCCCTCCTGTGTATTTATATATTATTCATTGTGTAAGATGAGCAGCAGCAGCAGGTGGACAGGGCTGCAGACTGCAATCAATAATGTATCTGCTCATAAACTGTACATACATCCTGATAGCAGACCTGTAAACTGCACACAGACCTTTTTATTTATTTACATGTTGGGCAGAGATGATGATGTATAGGATCAGCATCACTTTAAGATACAAATGGATCAAAGTAGTGACTGTATTCACCTTTTGCAAAACAAGATTTAAAGGTACACTCAAAAACTGAAATGTATTACTAACCCCAGGACCCTGCATTCACTATATCTGGTCTCTCACAGTACACAGAACATGGAAATGCAATTATTTTAGTAAATAGAAACGGCTAAATACCTTTTCTCATGAGCAGTATAGAGCAGTTTTGTGACTTCTATCAGTGTCTGGTTAAAGCTTGCGGGAGATGTTTTCATTCTACTCTGACTGTCCTTTGAGGCTGCATGACCCCTGACCCTGCTGATTGGCCCTGTGCCAATCACATACACCCTCCCAAGAAAAAAAAACCTCTCTAGCAATACACACCAAACTAAGCATGTGCAGAGTGCCCCAGAGGCTCTCTTCTATCAGGAGATGGATTGGGGACTGTGGAAGAAGGGGAGGATCAGAGAAGACAGCATGAAACAGCCTTTTTAAACAATGCAGAGGATTAACCCCTTAGGTTTCACAGTGAGTATAACAAGCATGCTTTACTGCATATACACACTGATTTTACTGTTGTGGGTTTAGTAACACTTTTTAGTTCATGTAGAAAATGCTGCTCACCTGCTTAGGACTTTATCCAGCTGCTGGATTGTGCCAGCTCACCACACACCCCTTTGGGGATTATCTGGTGATCTGGGAACCTGTTTTGTTTACCTCTTAGTAATGCAGGAAATACATTCCCAAATACATGTCATGGTGGGCAGAGACATTGATTGGAGTAAGGTAAGGAGTGGCAGACTACTACTTTCTATACCGCCAGCGGTAAGGGGAACCGGGGAATTAATCGCTCAACTCTAGGAAAAGTGATTCAAAAATCACCAGCAGGAGTTTGAAACAAAAATGTGGCTTTGGCTGCAATACCTTTTCTACAGCACTGATCCCCACTTTAATCTTTTCCACCCCTAGATGTCCTTGGACTTCCAGGTACAATAAAGGCAGAAAGCATGGTATCCCATGAGTAGTGGTACACTGTGTGTGCAGGACTTCATAGAACCCCCCCTTCAGGGAGGTGTCACCATGGTATCTCTGCATTCACACACAATGATGAAGAGGCACTGAGGTCCTCATGAAAAAAATCCCAAGAACAAAGAGGAAAAGCACTGTGTACATCATGTGGCCAGCCTGAGATATCTGGAAAAGTTAAGCTTAAAAAATAAAAACAATACTGCCAGGGCAGGGGGTGTTTGTGGAGACTGGTGATCGTGTTCTAAGCCCAATCGCTTCAATCACATTGAAAGTGTAAAGAAAAAAACCCCAAACATGTTATACTTCCCTGCTTTGTGCACTGGTTTTGCACAAAGCACCTCTGATCTTCCTCTTCTGTGGTCCCCCGCCGGTGCTCTGGGCCTCCCCCCCCCCCTTGCCAAGTGCCCCATAGCAAGCCGCTTGCTATGGGGGCACTCGTGCATGCTCGCTCCGTGACTGGCTCTCTGTGTCCATAGGACACGGAGAGCCCCGCCCCTGCTTCCTTCTCACTGGCTGTGATTGACAGCAGCGGGAGCCAATGGCTGCTGTATCTTAGCCAATGACGAGGGAGAATCCTGGGAGAGACGCTGTTCTTGTGCACAGCACTGGATCGAGATCAGGCTGAAGTAAGTATTAGGGGGAGCTGAGGGAGGAGCTGCACACTGAAGGTTTTTTGCCTTCATGCATAGAATTCATGAAGGTAAAAAAAAACTTTAGCCTTTAGAACTACTTTAAACTGTAACATGTCCATGTAATTCCTAAAGCTGTTTTCAATCTTTTTAATCTGAAGCTTTCATTAAAATAATACCTGATGATCTTGTCACAAAGATCTTTGTTCATTCCATGTTATTGGGTGACAACCATCTTCTGACTGTGCTACTGAACTCCCTGGTTGGGACTACAAGAGGCTGTGCAGACATATTGCACAGGCATGGGCCACCCTTGTAGACTGTGCAACCAACACCAGAGCAAGTGCATATAGACATACATCAGGGACACTAGCACTAGGGGAACATGCCATTAGGTCTTCTTGTGTGTATCCAGGTCTCCTTTGCAGTAAATGTGACCTTCATTCCAAATATGATAAACATACTTTAATCTTTGCTGAACTTTGGTTGTGAGAGTTTTGTATCTTGCATATCTATTCTCACACCCTAAATGGTACCTAAATGTTTTACTCTCAGTTCTTTAGAATTATGTAAGACAGATTTCAAGAATCATCCTTTTTTTACATATGACTGAGTTTCCCCTTGATTACAGTTAATGTACAGTTGTATTATCATGTTCACATTTTCATCTATTTCAGTGTTTTCTTCAGAGGTTTTTAATTTAGACAAAGGGAGCTGCAAAGCAAGCTTCGTTTGCCACTCTGTCTCTATTGCTAATCTGTATTGCTTAGGGAATCCTTTGTCATTTAAGACATTTTGTAAAGATTGTATCTATTGTATGTGATACAAAACTATACAACACGAGTTTAAAACATATACACTAAAAAACACTAAAACAAAATCAACCTCAAACCCTTATTATTTTTCTCTTTAAAATAGTATTAAACCCAAAAACTAAAATATATGAATTAATGGTATTATTGTATTACTATTATTAATTATTTGATGTAGTGGCTGTGTTAAATCAATTTTTCCTTTATTTTCACCTGGTGACTTGGCCAGTAATCTGTAATTTTTCAATGTAACCAAAGAAATTAATTGCATGCCAGAATGGACTGGCAGCGGCTTAGGCTGCAATATATTGTATTATTTAGTGCTATGTACAGTTAGCGGCGTTGTATCTGGGCAGCAGTACCAGAGACTTCCTCTCTACCGTCAGATGTAGAAAAGGGCAGTTGTATGGCATCTCTGCCATTTAGAAGAAGCCTTGTATTTTTTAATTGAATACAGGACTTCTCCTTATTGGCCAAGGTGGAGAGGTAAAAGATTTACATCACGATCTCTGCCACCAAAATGTAAGGCTTCTCATGAATGGGCCGCTTACTGTACATAGCACATGTTACTACAGTATATTACAGCCTAGGCAGCCTTCAGTCTGTCTGGTGTGCAAAAAATGAATTTGGTCCATGCTGGCCCAAACAAATTATTTAAAGTGTCAAGAAACCTGCAATTCTCTTTTAGGCTGGGTTCACACCATTGCGAATTGGATGTGAGATCCCCGCATTAAAAATTTGCAATAGCAGGAGATCTTTACCGGCTCTCTATGGAGCCAGTTCACATATCTCCGCAGCGGGTCCGGTGCGTCTTTTGGTTTGTTTCAGGTCCGAATTCAGCCCAAAATTTGGGCTGAGATCAGACCTCAAACGGTGAACCAGGGTGCACTGGACCCCTGCTGCGAGCCGCATGTGGCTCATATGTGAACCGA
Organism: Rana muscosa; assembly: GCA_029206835.1. Taxonomy (NCBI): domain Eukaryota; kingdom Metazoa; phylum Chordata; class Amphibia; order Anura; family Ranidae; genus Rana; species Rana muscosa. Next base: position 214,624,857 of record CM055124.1, on the reverse strand, counting down.
GCTTTCAGCAGGAAACTGGAAACAAACATTGAAGAGACAGAGAAGACGGCAAAGAGAAAACAGATAGGAGAGAGAAGAGATAACATAGAAGGGACAGCATCACTTAACTTATTATTTTTATGGTATAAAACCCAAAAACATTCCATTCAAGGTGCCCAGAGCTGCCCCGGGTCCTTTGATAATTTAGGTCATCCCTGTGTACCTAGTACTGACACCCAAATGTGCCTTTGATTGCTGATTAGGTGACCTGATGCTGAAAGATAACCCAAGCTTCTGTACTTCTAACGATCAGCCATCCTTTCATCTCGATCAGACGAAAAGCACATTTTGAGTCAGAAAACAGTCTAATTTTTGTGTTTTTCAGCTGGGTTGGCACACAACATGTTCATCAAATATTGGCTTCACCAGCTTTGAGACACACAGAAAACTATCTGCACGTTAATTGGCATGTCAAAACCAAATCAATTCCTCGCAGTGGATTTATTTCCACATTAGGTCTAAACTTATTCCTGTATATCATTTATTTAACTGGTTCCTTGTTAAAACAGCAGGAAGGGGAATTGCATATCACATTGTTTTCAAGACAGACTTTAGATTTAAAGGGGAATTAGATATCATAATCCTGGTAAAACAGACTTCAGATTTCGGGCTCATTCACACCCGCTGTGTTGGGACTACACTGGATGATCTTACCCATCGCAGACCCACTGCAAGACAAGGCAATTAGCTATGTTCCCTATGAGAGTCGTTCACACCACCAGTTCACCAGAATTTCACAAGGAATTGTTGACCCAAGGATTATCTGACTGCCTACTGGAAGATGAGGAAGAAATTTTTTAGTCCATTGGATATTGTTTCATAGTTGGTGGGTTAAATAAAGACACTAGTCCATCCAGTCCAATCTGTATAATGCCTTGTACACACGATCGGAATATCCGATAAAAAAAGTCTGACGGAATTTTTTCTTCGGATATTCCGACCGTGTGTGGGCCCCATCGGACTTTTTTCCGTCGGAGTTTAGAAATAGAACATGTTTTATTTTTTTCCGATGGAAAAAAATCCTATCGGAAATTCAGATCGTCTGTGTGGAACTCCGATGGAGAAAAAAATACGCATGCTCAGAATCAAGTCGACGCATGCTCGGGAAGCATTGAACTTAATTTTTCTCGGCTCATCGTAGTGTTGTACGTCCCCGCGTTCTTGACAGTCGGAATTTGGTGTGACAGTGTGTATGCAAGACAGCTTGAACGGAATTCCGACTGAAAATTCCATCGGATTTTATCCCATCGGAAATTCTGATCGTGTGTACAAGGCATTATTGCTTCATTGTTTTCTCTCTGGATCACTCTGGATCAACTGTAGGCATAGGCATAAGATAGTGGATATGCAGTTTTTTTTTTTTTTTTATTCTTTTTAATATTTTGCTTGAACTGGATGAGCTTGTGTATTTTTACAAGCTGAACACAGCTGCAGTGGGATGCACTTTTTTTTTTTCAGTGCAACAGGTTGTGACTCAATCTACCACACGCAACGTGTAAATTTTTTTTTTAATAAACTGTCACTTTGTGGTGACATTCATTTTGAATAAATGGTGGCAGAGCACTGCAACTCACATGCTTTTTAATGTGCCACAGCACACAGATGTGGACCATATGTGTAGTGTGGTGCACTGCAATGTATATAATGCTGCAGGTGCATTATAAACTGCATTATTGTGCATTGCTGACAAATTAAAATGTATAGATTGCTTTCATGTAACACATGTTTTTACATAAAATAATGCACCACAAAGCAGCAAAGTAGTGCGATTCTGGCCTTAAAATGGAACTTCACTCTCCCAATCAACACTGGTTATTTTTAATCCTCATGCTGCTAGCTTTAGTAAATAGATAGGAAAGTATACTTACTCAGTTACTTCCCAGTTTCTTGCCTAGGCAAATTATGTCATACATCCCAGTAGTCTTCAGGAGGGGAGGAGAGGAGGATGGGTTTTCTCAGCTATACACACCCTCCTGTATGCATGCTTGAGCTAAGGGCTGATGGATGCCAGGAAGTATATTCTACATGAATCATTTGCCCTTACTCAAGATGGCCACTGCCGGAAATGCTAGGGGGGGGGGGGGTGTTTTTCACAGTGATTTCTCAACAAAATAAAGCATGGATACATGGGTGTATTGGTTTGAATAATACAAATTAAATAACCTCCCTGGCAGTATTCCCTAGTGTGGCTCAGGGTTAAATTTCAGTACCATTTGTGGTAACCCCGAGCCACACTCAGGATTGCATCTCAGGATCCTGGTGCAGTGTACTTACCTTGTCACCAGGATCCTGCGATGTCCCCCCGCTGTGTCTGCGGGCTGTGTCCTCCGCCCGATGCTCTGTGCCGGGCTCCGTTTCCTGCGAACCTTGCGACACATGGGGCGTTGCCTGGTAGCAAATTCAAAAAGTTCAAAATTCATAACACATACAGTACACTGTAATCTTATAGATTACATTCCTGTATGAAATCATTTCACATCCCTTTTGTCCCTAGAGCTTTGTCCAGTACCCTGCATGCAGTTTTATACAGTATTATATATATACTGTTCTTTCTGCCTGGAAACTTGAGATTGTCCATAGCAACCAAAAAGTGTCCCTTTACGTCAAAAGTGGTTTGGGACCAGCTAGAAAACAGCGATAATAAATTAGAACACTTGCAGAATTGAGCGATTCTGAATCGTGGGGAAATTCATTTTATTATTATTATTATTTTTTTTTTATAATTATTTATAGTTATTTATTATATTATAATTTATGATTTAGTGTTCCAAACTTTATCATACCCGGGATGTCTACTAGACTCTTGTTTGGACAGATTACTAAGAATTACAGGCCTACAATATAAAACGCCAAATTTCTATGCAAAAAAAAGTAACTCTTTGAGACGCAAAAATTTGACATTATCATACCGCCAGGGTGGTTAAATAGTATTTTTGATTTGGTGTGCTCAGATGTAGCTGATTGGGATGACAATCTACTGTCTGTAGACAACTGAAAGAGGATATATCCCCTAACTTTGAAGAGATCTCCTCTAAAGCCCTGTACACACGATCGGATTTCCTATGGTTTTTAAACCGATGGATTTTTCCATCGGAAAACCGATGAAGCTGACTTCCATCAGTCTTGCCTACACACCATCAGTCAAAAAACCGACCGTTCCAATCGCGGTGACGTAAAACACTCCGATGAGCCGAGAAAAATTAAGTTCAATGCTTCTGAGCATGCGTCGACTTGATTCTGAGCATGCGTGGGTTTTTTATCCGATGGAGTTCCCCACAGACAATAGTAATTTGCTATCGGTTTTTTAACCATCGGATAAATTTAAAACATGTTCTATTTTTAAACACAGATGGAAAAAAGACTGATGGGGCCCATACACGATTGGTTTGTCCGATGAAAACAGTCCATCGGACTGTTTTCATCGGTAAAATCTATTGTGTGTACAGGGCTTTACTTCCTGCTTTTTCTGAAACAATAAGTAAGCAGAATATTCTCTGATTAAACATAAACAGCAAAAAAAAAAAAAAAAGGGGTCACAACATTTTCTTCTACATCCAAAAACTAGGGAAAAAAATCTTATGTTATTACATTGTGCGTTTACAGTATATATTTATTCACTGGAGGTGGTTGCAAGCGTACAAAATGTGTTTTTTGCACTGTAAGTATTGATGGTCTCTGCTTTGTCTTCTAATATGATTAATGTATACAAAGGGTAGTTCTTTTATCTAAAAATTTTGCTGATAGAAAGTATCTCTCGTTCCCATCTCAAAAAGCTCAGAGGCATGCTGGAATGAGCCTAGCACTTATATTTATTTATGTTCATAGAGATGCCTTTTCTTTCAACCATTGAAAAATGTTAGCAACTTCCAGCACTGAGCCTTTGTGTGTATTTCTGGAAATGAAAAAAAAAAGGTATAGTCTTATATTTTAGCATTCTCAACACGTTTGTTAATCAAGCTTTATAGAACTTGTTAATAAATCATAATTCATAATATGGGAGGAGGTCCAAAGAAATCAATCTAAAGGTTTATAAGGGTATTAAGGAGCAAATCCAGACAACGAGTGAGATCAATTAGTGGACTCCTTATATTATTTAGAAAACACTGCAGCTCTGCTTATATCAGAAAGTTCATAAAATGTACTGTAGTAGTCTGAGTTTATTGGAACCAACAGCACACGCAGTCCACCTAACAGGGTCTGTAGGGTGCAGCAAGATTGGATTTTTAAGCCTAGTACACATTCCTTTTTTTCCCTTCAACCCAGAAAAGCTGAACGAAAAAAACAAACTGACAGCTCAGGAGGAGCTGCTGTACCAACTGTGTGATGTTAGTACCGTGATCTGCCTTGCTAATGTACTGTGTTCTGCCAGAACACTCCAGTCAGCGCTCCTAGCCATTGGCTGAGAGCGCTGATCGGGAGCCAATCGGCAGACCTTTTGCGGTCATGCCCCTTCGACAGAAGTCGGCCAGAAGGTCTATTGAACCGGCCAATGCCGTCCGACATTCAGCCCGCGTGTACTAGGCTTTAGACAAGATGTGCTGTGTATTCTCCTATCTCTCTACCTATTGCATCACCAATCAATTTAAATCTCTAAAGCTGACCCCATACTCTAAAATCTTATTGTACAATCTCCTTTAGCCCAGGTTCACACTGGGCTGCGGGAGTGAAGCCGTGCGAGTTCAGCTAAACTCACATGATTTCACTCCTGCCTGTCAGTCCTGATTTCGGACGCGATTACAGGGACATTTGTGCAGGTTTCTGCACAGATGTCAATGTAAATCGCGGCCCGAAATCGCATAAAGTAGTACAGAAACGACTTTTTGAAATCGGTGCAGCGCCACAGATGCGGCGTCGCATCAATTAGGACGGTTCCATTGCCCACAATTTGCGGCAAATACCGGCGTTTTGACATGCGATTCAAAACACACCAGTGTGAACCAGGGCTTAGATCTACCCTAAATTAGGGAGTAAGGGCCTACCTGATTGGATACAGCCGGCAGGTCTGGCTGTCAAAATATAGTAGCTGCAGCAAGAGATTCGTCCATTTGTGCTGTATATCATGGATGAAGTAATCTGCAGGCTGAATTTTTTTTTATCAGGCTTTCCATATATGCAGGTGTTTCAGCAAGAAACTAACATCACTAAATTACCAAAAATGGGGAATTAGTATGGACTGGTACAACACCTCGATGAAAACTGAAGAACTGAGGAGGTAGCCTGTGCATCTCAAGGTGTCATCTTCTATTTCAGCATCAGCATAGCCATATCTGAGGTTTATATAAACGTCTTCAGACTCAGCTCCTGCAACCCCCACTCTTGTGTTTGTAGGTGGGACTACAGCCTCTTGTCATATGTAGTTGGGCTTTTTCTGTCTGTCTTTTTTTTTGGACTGCGTGGGGAAGGGTAAAATCATGCGTCAGGTTATTATTTATGGTCTGAGTAAGATTTCCTCTGGGACAGGAAGTAAGGTGAAATTTCTTTATTGGGAAAAAATGAAAAATGTAAGTGGTTGTAAAACTCTGAAATAAAAAATACAACAAAGTATTTATTTATTTAGCATGTACTTGCCTCAATCCAAAGCACCTAGCGTAATGTCTGTCTACTTTTACATTCCTCTGCTATTTCCTTAAGTCACTTCTGACAGTCTATGTTGACACCAGACAATCCCAGGAGATCACCCCCCCCCCCCAGCACACAGCAGGTGTTTGACAGCCTCATCTGCAAATGTTTCCATATGAGACTGTGTAGAGGAGGGTGTGTCCATTTCCCCCACTCAGGTAACAGATTACACTCAGCTCCTTGCTCTATACTGTGCAGTGTGTGATATCAGAGCCCCGCTCCCTGCTTTCTGGAGCTGAGAAATGCTGTGTAAATTCAGGACTTTGAATGGCTGTGGAGAAAACAGAGCCGCAGATAAACAGATACAACATATGTATAAGGAATTGGTTCATTTCTGTTTATCATCTGAGGCTAGTTATTTCAGTGGGTATATGCAAAGGTTTACAACCACTTTAAACTTTTTTTTTTTTAAGTAAAAGGTAGAAGACTTTATGGCTTTGTCAGGTTATCATTGTTATCTATTCCTTCCCAACTCAGTGACCAATGATACCCTTGTTTCTTGTCCTGCTTTCACCAAGAAAGAAACCCAATGAGTTTTCATGTAGCAATAAAATCCAGACACGGGTTCAAACTCTTTCCCATGCTATCTAAAGCAAATATAGAAAAAAGAAGAAGTTTTGGCTTTAGGAGAGAACTCTCGTTAAGTTTGTTCCATTGTGTGCATTTCTTCTTTTTTGAATGGAGTGTCCCTTTAAAGTGTACCTGCCACTCCTACTCAATAGAGGCAATCAATCTATAAGCTGGAATAAATGCTCAGACATATTAATAATAAACCTTTTTTCTGCATATCTTATGTTTCTGATGTTTATTACACTCGGGGAAGCACCAGGCCACCAGCTAATTTGCTAATGTTCTTCTGGTAAATGCATATAATGATGCTTATAGAAAGGTGTAGTTACATCTACATAGCTGCAAGCCAGTTAAATGATTTTCATAATATGTTTCAAGTTTGGCAGATGCATTAGAGTGCATAACCTGTTTACTGTAGCATGTACTTATAGCGTTCATATGGCTCCCCCCATGGCCTTTCGGCCACATGAACTCACTAAAAGGCATTCGGCAGTGCCCACAGCTAGAAATGTTTAGACGCATACAGTAAACGAACAGATTTTTTACTAAAGGGCCAATTAATTCACTGACCCAAAAGTAAGTCCATCGCTAGCCATTGTTGGCAGTGCTTTATAGTCAACAAAGCAAAATTCAACATATTCATGGAGATGGTTAGACTAAGTCCTAAGCATGGCTATAGCACTGTGAATTGTCTACTCTTTATCTGTCTACAACCAGATTTAAAACTTAAATTTAATCTACTCATATTTTGCCTACCCTGGTTCCCCCTTGCCACATTATCAACAGGCTAATCACATTTCTGTTAATAAAACCATTTAATTTCCACTGCATTGCCTATTTTAGACTCATAGATGTCATCACTGGGCTTTGTGCTTCTCTATGCCATGCAGGCAGATGGTTGATAGGAGGGGACGTCAGAGTGCTGTATATAGCTTCCTAAGACCTTATAGCACCCTGCCCTAGTTCTACTCTCAAGAGCCTTCAGGCTGAAGCAAGCAGTGGGCTGGTTCTTGGAAGGCATCTTGCAAATATGTAAATGCCTTGATGGGTGGATGTCAGTCTGGAGGAGTGGGTATTCCTAGTCAGGCTGTGTTTGCATGCAGACTGTCCTAAGTAATGATCCCATGTGAAGCTGAGCCTCCATGATCAAAAGAGCCAAATTCCTATATCACTGGGCCAGGGACAGTTAGGCAGGGGAGGAAAGAGCTAGATCAGGGGTGTCAAACTCAATTTCATCGTGGGCCGCATCAGCATTATTATTGCCTTCAAAAGGGCCGGTTGTATCTGTAAGATTAGATGTCCAGCACATCCCCTTCCGATGTTAAGGGCCACCCCACTATCAGAAGTTGAGTCCCCCACTCTCCCTTACATCACAGTTCACCCCCCTTTCCTTATACTGCTGCTGGGAAGAAGCTGGATGCATTGCTTAAAAGCAGAAAGTAAGGGTCTGGAGGAGGACCAGAGGAAGGCTGGAGCTCTCCTGCAGCTGCAGGAGAGGTGCGAGGGCCACATGAAATGGCCTGGAGGGCCGGTTTTAGCCTGCGGGCCTTGTGTTTGACACCTGTGAGCTAGATGAAGTGAGATGTCAAGCCAGGGAATGAGGTGGGCGCTATCTTATTTGCTGCAGCTTCCAATGTACACTGTGAAAAGCGTACTGTGTGCATTGAAATCAGAGTAAGCAATTTCAATGCAGGAGAGGAATCTATACAACTGTGAAAGATAAGGCTGGATGTCAGTGCTTTGGTGATATATTCAGCTGTCTATGGCCCCTTATACATGGGCGGGCTCTGTTGTATTCCACCTGCTCAGCTGAGAATCTGTCCGCTGATCCCCATTGAGCAGGGAGATAGCTGTTCGAGTCCACTCTGCTTATGCAGAGCGGACACAAACACAGCCCTCTCGCCTCTATGGGCGGTTGGATGTAAATGGACCTCCTACCCGTGGATGGGGAATGGATCCCTACTGTTTTTAGCAGACAGGATTGGATCAGATGTTGGTGGTTGTCAACGGACATGCCACTCCATACAGGAGACTGGAATGTCCGATTGGGTCCACCTGAAAAACTGACAGGACGGACCCGATCGGTTCACCCATGTGAAAAGGCCCTAAGGCATGGAAAAATATCCAGGTATATTTCTAGGTGAACAAAATATATGGAAACCTACAACCCACAATATCATCAGGCAACAATGTATAAATAGATAGATAGATAGATAGATAGATAGATAGATAGATAGATAGATAGATCGAAAATTGAAAGAATATGCTAAATAGTCTTTTGCTGGGGCTTAATAACTGACTTTAAAGTGGAGTTCCACCCAAAAATGGAACTTCCACTTTTTGGAATCCTCCCCCCCTCCAGTGTCACATTTGGCACCTTTCAGGGGGGAGGGGGAGCAGATACCTGTGTAATACAGGTATTTGCTCCCACTTCCTGGCATAGATCACTGCGGTGATCGCGGTGACCTACGTCATATCCGGCGCCTACACTGTCCTCCCCCGCTGTATTCTGGGAAACACACAGGTCCCAGAATATAGCAGGGACCAGTGAGGACGTGCAGTGCGGCTCGCGCATGCGCAGTAGGGAACCGGGAAGTGAAGCCGCAAGGGTTCACTTCCTGATTCCCTCACCGAGGATGTCGGCGGGGGCAGCCGAGAGCCGAGTGATTGATCGGCTTCGGCTGCCGACATCGCGGGCACCCTGGACAGGTAAGTGTCTATTTATTAAAAGTCAGAAGCTGCAGTATTTGTAGCTGCTGGCTTTTAATAAAAAAAAATTTAGGCGGACCTCCGCTTTAACTTTGACCCATGACTTAATATTAAATCTTATGATTTATTCTCCTCTGCAGCTTTAAAATCTACCTGTGGCAACCCTAGTGCTAAAAATCAACCGATTTGCATAAAACCTGTCTGTATAATGTATGTGTGGCAGAAAATGTATACATGCTATTATTTTTACCACCTATCAAAGCACATTGATTGTGCTTTACACAATCCTCTTGCCTCATTGCTGGTCTAGAGAGACACTTCTTTTAGTATGTTCTTTATATGGCATAAACTTCCTTACTATATGTTTAGCGAGTATGCCCACTGCACTGCCCGTGCCTGAAGTAAAATGAGTCCCTTCTAGCTATGATTCTGCTCCTACACATGGCAGCATGCATGGTGCTGAACACATGTAGGTGTGAATTGGCCCATAGAGTTTACTTTTGTCTTTGGTGCTAAACTTTGGTACGTAGTAAGCTAAGAATGAGCTAAAGTTCTGAGTTTATCCCAAACCCATGGAAAACTGCCACATACTAGCTGCAGCCTTGGGATTCCCCACCCTGCAGCCACATGTAACTGCGGGGATGCTGGTGACATCACTGATCTAATGGGGCCGCATGACCATAATAGGTCAATGACAATGCCCACATATAGCCATGTAGCCATATTAGGTCAATGATGTCACCAGCATTTCTGCCCATGCAACTGAATGGGGCAGTGGCCTGCTATCATGTGATAGTTTCTTGTGGGTTCAGATCAAACTCAGAACCTTAGCTCACCCCTAATGTGAACCAGCCACATAGGAAAGAATTAAATAAGATCAGGGAGATATATCACAAGAAACAAGTAAAATGTAAAAAGCCAAATTAAAATACATTTACATACAGTATATTACATTAATAAACAATATTGAGTTTAGTAATCACTGAGAACACAAGGCGTCTTCCCTTCACATAGGTGCAACATTAGTAAGCCGTAGACTGAGGCCTCGTACACACGACCGGTTTTCTCGGCAAGAAAACTGCTGGGAGAGCTTTTTGCAGAGAAACCCGTTCGTGTGTATGGTTTCTCATCGGGAAAAGTGCCCAGAATCTCGACGAGAAAAATAGAGAACCTTCTCTCTATTTTTCTCATCGGGATTCTCGGCAGCGTGTTTCCTGCCGAGAAAACCGGTCGTCTGTATGCTTACCTGTCCAAGGTAAGCCCGCGCACGCTCGATAAGACTTTGACGCATGCGCGGTAGCATACAAGGTTAGTGTGGGGTGTAGCAAGATAGCGGCGACGGCATTGAATGTGACGAGCGCCGGCTCATTGTAGTCGATGACGTCACCGCGTTCTTGCCATTCAAAAGAACGGCGGTTCTTTTGAATGGCCGTCAGTACACAGGGCTTGGCAAGACAAGCTTGCCAGGAATCCCGTCGAGAAAACCAGCGTTTTTTTTTCCCGACGGGATTCCCGCCTGTGTGTACAGGGCTTCAGACATTTGTGCCTCCCTGCATTACATAAGCTGTTGGAAAAACTGTGAGCCCTCGAAGTTAAGTTTAATGAGCTGACCATTAATAAAATCCACTATTGCATATAGCTAATATTCTGTACGGGCAAAAAAACTGCAAATTAACTAGGGACAGCAGGCAATCCTGTCCTTAACATCAAACATATCATTTTACAGGGCTGCTGCTCTTTGACTCTTGAAGACATGTATTTTTCAGTAAGGAAGTCTCAATTAGCGCTGACAATGTTTCTGGTGCAGACAAGCCAGGAGCGGCATGGTTCATTGCAGATTAAAGAAGTGAATCTACAGGAAGTTAAACTGGTATGTTACTGGGGTGCAGAGAAAAGAATAGCGCCTGAATAGAAATCCTGCCTCATTAATCTACAGACAGCGGGAAGGCGAATGAGACAGATAGGAATGATTGTTGTACCAGTCACATGTCTCGTGTTTCTCCACTTGGTGCACAAGGGAAATCATTACTATTTTTAAAATATTTCTCCAAGCGTTTTATTACAAGCTAGGTAAATGAAATACATTGCTGCCGCAGAACAATTTTTTATGGACTCTACTAGTTGGTTTAACTATTTATTCAACGGAAGTTTGTCAGAGATCAAACACAGGCACTGCCATTGTTGACTTGTCTCCAAACTGCATGGTCCAAAGCTGTCATCCTTATTTGTTCTTACACTAATGAGTAAGCCACTAATTGACGGCCATATTTGGTCAATGACAACAGCCAACTTCCCTGACCCCTTTGTGTATATTTAGCATTGGCCGGGGCATCTCCCGGCCTGCAGCTTAATAGGGTTGGGGATACTTCATTGGTTGCTAGGATGCTGGCAGCCACCATTGTCCTAACAACAAAGGAGCCATGTGTGAGATGATGTCACATGTATGTAACTGAAAGACCTCCCAGGAGTCAGAGTTTCAGTTTGGTGGGCAAACATCCAGGGTTCGCAATAAACCCTAGGTTGCCATAAACCCGATCCCTAATCATAGGAGGCTTCAGGACCCACAGGATGCCAATCTCATGTATGAGCAGCAGCTCTTCAGCAGGGGGGCAGCTGTGAGAGATCAGGAATGGAAGGCCAGCTCCTGAATCCAAGATGATGGTGTGGAAGAAAAGAAACACTGCAAAGACTTTGGGTGTGAGGAAGCCACTGCTGGGCTTTATGGGCTGGTAAGTGAATGTTTTTTTTCCTAATTATTATTATTCAGCAGTACCTTTAGCTGTAAAGTTCAAATGACTGGTACCCATTATCAGGTATGGGCAGACACAGTATGAAGGCACCATATAAGAGCTGAGACAGAATTCAGCAGGCTGCAACAGCTAGAAGAATGGGGGAACCTAGAGTGTGATAGCTTATGGGCTATTTTAATGAGGAGGGTGAGGGGAATTGGAATAAGGTCATTGTTGCAAAAGAACAGTTATGTTTTAAAAGGTAAGCATGAAGTGTATATTTATATGGATATAATAAATATATGTTTTAATGGTGGTATACTTTATATGGTGGTATATGTTTTTTCAAGGATCCTTATGCACAAGCATCTGAGCCAACATAAATGTCAGCATCTTTCCTCCTTTTGGACAGCCCAAAGGCAGCATGCAGCCTCTCATAGACTGAAAAGGCTGTGTTCTGCGTTTAGCATACGGGCATATACAAAAATTAGTAAATTTTGATAGCACCCCCATATACCTGACTACAGTAGCACAGTACAGTTCCACAGAACCATGGTTGAGAATGGCTGCCCTAAGCATTAGGTAAAAACAATTACAACAAAGTAAACACTGTCTGCCCAGACAAAGGTAAATGCTTCAATGGTAGGCAGCCACCGTTATAACAATTTACAGATATTTGTCTTGATTGAAGTTCTTGTTGTATTTAATGGATAGCACTCCAAAACGGACATCTACAATAACATTCATTTGTGACAGTAATGAGAACTGGTAGGTACACTTTAAGATTCCTTGCTATCTTACCTCTATCAGGCAGCATGAAAAGTACTGGGTTGAAGTGAAAAGCTGATATTAATTATGAAAGCAGAGAGCTTCTCTGTACGATATCACCTATCTAGAGATCAAATAAGGACATACTGTAGGATGACTCTTCAAACTGACCCCAAATACTACCCGACCTTTTGCCATTTTCACTTGCCATTGATCTGACCTGTTTTCTTCAGTTTGTGTCATCTGCCGATTTAAATGAGATACACCAAGAAGCTCACGCCATGATTTCTTTAATATCGAAGAAGACAAATATTCATCCCTTTGTAATGAGTTCTACTCCTCTCCAGCAGAGAAGTGAGAATAAATTATACTCCGTGCTCTTCGGAAATGTAGATAAAAGAGGAGGGGAGATGCATTCCACACAGAGCTGGAGATGTGCTGATAGATGTCTAGTGTTCTCTAAACGCACCTGTCATCAAATTGAACTAAGGCATGAAAATATACAGTATCAACAATTCTACCTTTAAAATATAAAAAAGTCAAAACTTTTTTTTTTTTTGATAAGTAGGGAGTTAAAAGCTACCTCTTTGGTGGGTTCTCTTTGCTTACTTTAAGAGTTATAGCCTCCAGAAAAATCTTTAGCATTGGAAACTTCCCCATAGGCTCAATGTCTGCATCTCCTGCCACATGCTGTGGTTCTATCTGTTAGCTCCTAGGTCACAGCATGACACAGTAAGGAAGTAGGGGACAGCTGGAGAAACCACAGTGCACAGTGGGGTCCAGGCCTACGACACCCCCAGAATAATTGGATGTGAAGATTTTTCTGGAAGCTGTAGCTCTTAAGGAATGCAAAGTGAGAGTATGCCACCTGCCAGAGGTAGTCTTCTTTTGCAGGCCGATGTTTTTAGAATGTGTGTAACAGTGTCACTGTAAGGGAGCCAGTCAGGGATTTGTAGGTTGAATGGTGGTGAAGGATGCAGTGGAACTTAAAGGAAACTGATACTGAGAGCAATACATGGACTGCCATTGCTTACCACCTTCTAAAAATGCAAAATACCACCTTAATAATGATTTTTTTCAATGGTTTGCATGATGTTGCTGAGAAGAAGGGGGGGTTGGGGGTAAGCATGGAAAGAAAGGAGGCCTGCTGACAGTCTCTGCTGTCAATCAAGCTAAGCAGGGCTGGCCAAGAGCTCTATTCATATATGGATATCTTTTGCATGGTGGTGTGGGTGGTTAGAAGTCATCCAGCCAATCCTTGTTGCCAATCAAGCCGAGCAGGAAGTCAAACAGGCTAACTACAGGGTCACAGACAAGCCATGCATGAGCACAGTGTCCTGTAAGTCAATTTAGAAGTTAAAACGACAAAAACTGATTACACTAACATGAATCTGCGTCTGTGATTAGCATGGTGAGGAACTTACAGGAGGACATAAGGGACGGGCAGGTCACCATGTATTTAGTGTAGATTCAATTCATTATATAAATAAAAGAAAACAGTATTTTGACAATGCGCGTCAGCTTTTACTTCTAAGACCCTTTCACATGGGCGATCCTTCAGTCCATTTTTGACCTGTGATTAGACAGATCAAAAATGGACTGCAATTTATCCCTGTGGGTGGCCATATGTAAACGGTTATGAATTGGCTTGTATCCAGGTTCGTAGGGCTAAACATAAAAAATTTGCATCTAGGTTTGCTTTTGTGGACCTGACTGGCCCCCCTATAGGGATTACATAGGTCTATTTTAACTATTACAAGTTGGAGGAAAAAAACAAATGGACAGAAATATCAAATGGGTCTGACTAGGATCCCTTGCTGAGACAGAATGAAGGACACCCATGTGACACAGACCTTAAGGTTACCATACACTTCAGGGTGACAGTGAAATATCAGTTGGCACTGTAAACATGGAGTTAGATGCCATGCCATGCTCCACCCAAAGCACAAGTATTTTATTAGAATTTCCCATTCTATATAAAAACAATATTAGAGAGTAACACCCGGTGACTTCTGTCAAACTGTCATAGGAAGATGGTGTCATCTACCTTTTTATATGACATACCACTTCAAGTCAATAATTTATTTCAGCTAGAAGGATGAGGATATCTGTGTATGCCAAAGTCAGAGCACACGTGCTGACATTATGAGACATTGAGGAATGACATGTTTTGTCTTAGCCGTCTTATTGGGCTTTTTTTCTACATAAAAAATGAGCGAATCTATTCTCTTTTTTTTTCCTGGTGTGACAAGCTCAACTATGATAACCAGTTTTTTTGCTATGAATCTGTCATCCTGGTAAAAGCACCCTGGTGTGTTTCAGACATCAAATAAGTCACTGTCAGGATTATAGTATGGTAAGAGAAGGTACAATATTTAAATAACCATCTTATATTGTCTCTTTCCTAAAAAAAAGAAATAAATACTTTCATAAGCACTAAAGTGCATAATGATATCAGGGAAGCAACTCTTTATGAAATGGGGTTTAAAAAGGACCATACAACGTAAGTGTATTAATAATTCTTTATTGTTTTATGTCAAGTTCTTTCCACATGTTGTAGCTAACTAATTAGGGCTGAGAATGGCACCAAACAAATTGGGCCTACTGTTGGGAGAGATGTAGGTGTCTGTTATTAACTTTGATATATTTTGTGCTGCAATCTAGTAAACCATTTGCTGCAATGCCTATAATGCTGGCTGGCAGGATTATGGATGGTGTGAATGTGTCATCTGAATTTCTCACATATACACATGGTGATAGGGCTCCTAGTTTTTTTGTTTTCTAAGAATGGTGAGTCATTTCCTGGGTCCTGGAGTCCAGAGACGTTGTAGAGCTTTAGATGGGATAAAGCCTCCAGTTCTAGGCCCACATCTTTCCTGGTAGCCAGACCTCATTATTATTCTCAGTTGTGCATATGCCTTTATATATGTGAGCTGACTGATGCTCAGGGCTCTTTCTCTCTCCCAGGCTGAGTGCTGTCAGAATACTAAAACGGTACAAGTGATTCCTGTTTGTTTGGGGGGGAATCCACTGTGGGGGTCACCCTGCTAGTCAGGAGATGACCTGAGTTTAGTTTGTGGCTCAGTTTCTTTTGTTTGTTTTATGCTATGTACTTGCTGTACAAAGTCCTCCTGCATTAATACTATGTTTGTTTTCTGCAATGCTGAACTAAAGTGCGGGACAAACTTGCTTGTACTGTTCCCAGGTGTCCCTGTCACATACATGGTCAGCACTGCTAATATCTTTACAACAAAAAAATAACATTGTATTTTGAAGTATCCAATTTGCCCAGTATGGACTGCCTAAACCCTGCTGGTACCCTGGATTCCCATCTATAAAAATGTTGTACATATTTGCATTGTGGGCAGCACAGTGGAAAAGTGGTTAGCATTTCTGCCTAGCAGCACTGGGGTCGTTGGCTTGAATCCCAACCACGACACTACCTGCCTGAAATTTGCATGTACTCCCCGTGCCTGCGTGGGTTTCCTCCAGGTACTCCAGTTTTCTCCAACACTCCAAAGGCATGCTGGTAGGTTAATTGGCTCCTGTCTAAATAGGCCCTAGTATGTGTATGTATGAATGTGAGTTAGGGACATTAGATTGTAAGCTCCTTGAGGGCAGGGACTGGTGTACAATACATATGTAAAGCGCTGTGTAAATTGATGGCACTATGTAAGTACCTAAAATAAATAAATAAATTGCTACTGAAACATGAAATTAATTCTAGTTTATGTACAACCTTTCTAATTATAAAACAAGGTGGCATACATACATTTTCTTGTTTATGAAAAACAACCTGTTATGTATTATTGCATGATAATGAAGATATGACTGAATTTATTTGGTGGGGTACGTGATGTTTTATATTCAACATCTGAGAATCCTAGAGCAGCATGGAGTCCCAATAATTCAGGGACAGTACACTGAGCTCTCCTTGGTGCTATGAAATGCTATGCAATGAATGATAGATTATAATATAACCTTTGCTTTGTTCAAGCATTCCATGCTGCGTTACTCTAGGCAAACAAATTCATGTGTTATATGAAAACAAAATCGCACATGCTGTACAATGTAGGGTATTCTTAAAGGACCAAAATCCTAACCTTCCTTTGGTGCAGAGTCTCATGTTATTTTACTATACGTACAATATTTAGAATTTGAAGCTGCACTTTGAGAAAATATTGAAATCATTATTTATTACAGTTGTATATGTCTTAACTAGTAAACACCTTGTTCATCCCTTCCACAGTCAATGTGGAGTTGAAGGGGTTAATGATCATCTTTCCAACCGTTCTTCACCAGAACCGGCATCTTCTCCTGTGTGCTTCATCGGAATTCCGACGGAAAAATCCATCGGATTTTATTCCATCGGAAATCCACTCGTGTGTACAGGGCATTAGAGGGCACCAGTCACCAATGGTCACAATTTGGGTTTATTCAGGTATACAAATATTCCGTTTTCATTCTAACTGAGCATGCTTTAGAGGTGATGCAGATTTACTTACTTTCGTCTGAACCTAACACTTAGCTAGCTTTAGTGCCAGGGGTCAGAAGTGACCTGGAGACTTTAGAGGTCCTTTCGTATTGTCTTTATTTATTTCATTATTATTTATATTTTATTTTATTTATTCACTTTATTGTATTACTACCACAAGGGGAAAGGCAAGTTTCTACATGATAGTATATTTTTTTGGGACAGGTGGCTTTTTAGAGTCATCAGAGGTCCATTAGACTGCTGATGTCTCCCCTGCACTGCTTACAAACAAAAAACAGTGCTGACTGCACTTGATTTGTTTACATTCATGGCTGCCACATCCCCGGGATTTGACAGCAGTGAACCCAGCTGAGCACATCTGGGTACACGAAAAGTGGGAGGATCAGTGATCTGATGTCCACGATCCTCCCTTCCCTCTGCTGTCTTGAAAAGTGGTCTCCTTTGTATTAACCTCAAACATTACTAGGGCTCCCAGATATAATATAAAAATGGTGGTGCTCGGGGTCATCCCCTTATACATAGAATTCCGAGCTCAAGAACCGTTTGGGGTTGACACTAAAGGGTTAAAAAAATGTTTTTTATTGGTCCTGATGAAGAGATTTCCTATATTAGTCACCACAATCACCGGATTACAGTGCGTAACCTCCCACTCTCAGTATGATCCATGCTGTGCAGGGAATTGTGGAAAACTTGACATACAGACTGCAGGCAGTTATAACAGTATTTTCAAATAAATTTAATGTTTTTTTTTAAATGAATATATAACTGGACCAAATGGTGTTTTTTTTTTTATATTTATGCTGGATTTAAGTTTTTAATTTGCCTCATACCCTCTCCGGCTGCACAGTAAAGTGAAGCAAAGCTCATAAGCAGGTCTTCACTAGCATGATCAGCTTCAGGTGTAAATGATGGAAAAGTGAGAGTGCGACGTGCTACATACACCATTGCTAGGTGATAAAATTTTAATGAAAGTAGCTACTCTCCCCAAGGTGTTCCTCAATTATTTATCCTCATATAAATTGGTAATTTTGTTTACTTCAACTAAATTCACATTGTAATGTATGGTATATAGTATATTGTATGTGCTGCCTTTAAATATTTTTTTGAAATCTGTTACTAATAATAACATTAGCCAAAAGCATCTAAAATAAAACTTCTCACCATCCAGCTGAAGGCATTAGGGAACTGTTGATACTAAAAACCTTTAAAGTGTATCTAAACCCTAACCAAAACATTTTCTTGATCGGTTCCTTTTGTTTAGGTGAATATACCATTAATTTTTTTTTTTTTCTTATATTTGTGTGATACGTTCAAAAAAATACCTGTCGATCCTCCTAAAAATCTTGTGAGCTGATAGCTTCCAGGACTTTCAGCCTGTGGTGACTTGTATCAGTTAAATGTTCTTAGCTTTGAGGACTACAAATCATTCTATTTTACTGACAATAGGAAGGGTGGTGTTCTGTGCTCCTATCTTGAGTCTGTTATCTGGATACAGAAGGGTGATTGAGCGTTGTCATCCTAGCACAGGAAGCGTGTTATTGGCAAAATCACCAAGTGAAAATAAAGGAAAGAAAGCCTGAAAAAATATTATTGCAGCCACCATATCTAATGCCGCGTACACATGATAATTTTTCCCGTCGGGAAAAATTAATTTTTTTCCTTTGGACGAGAAAAACGATCATCTGTGGGCTTTTTGTAATTTTTCCCGACGGGAAAAATGGCATTAATCACGACGAGAAAAATTAGAACATGCTGTAATTTTTCTCGTCGTGATTCCTGTCATTTTTTTCCGCGCCAGTTTTCCCATAGGGAAACACTGCTGCGGAGCCTACACACGGTTGTTTTTCTCGCCAAGATAAAAAATTACGGGAAAAACGGGCGTGTGTGGGGGAACAAGCCGTTCCCTCGTTTTTCCTGTCGCGATTCACGGCGGTGTTTTCACCACCGTGAATCACGATCGTGTGTACGCGGAATAAGAACTAGTAAGCTGCAATACATTCAATTTTATTCTTTTTGGGTTTAGATACACTGTACGCTTCTTTTATATATGTGTGTTTCTATTTCCAGTGTGTTTTCTTTTACACCTTTAAAGTGGTTGTAAACCCACTTTGACAACTTGCACCTATAGGTAAGCCTAGATTAAGGCTTACCTGTAGGTGCAAGAAATATCTCCTTAACCTACACGGTTAAGGAGATATTTGCAGAAAACACTGCACCGATGTCTACGGCGCATGCGCGCCGTAGACAACGGTGCAGGTGCACTGAGCGTCCCGGCATAATGAATGGGATCAAGCCGGGATTATGACGGTCCTGCGTGCATGCGCGGAAGTGACGTCATCGCCGCTCCGGCCAATCACAGCGCCGGAGCAGCGATACCAGGAAGAAGCTCCTAGGGGACATGGCGGCGGAGGGGAACGAGGAGGACTTCGGGGGCCTCGATTTCAGGTAAGTGCCACATAATGAGCTAGTATGCTATGCATACTAGCTCATTATGCCTTTCTCTTGCAGGGTCTTATTTTATCCCGTTTTTTTAGGGGGGGTTTACTTCCTCTTTAATGTCTAGGGGACATTAAAACCATTGTAATCAGAAAAAAAAAAAATGTATGCACCAGTTTATTCAACAATACTTTTTTTTAGTTTTGGATATAGAGGTAGAGCGTTAAAACTCCTTTCAAGTTTTTCTGTTTCTCCAGAGAATGATGGGAAATACGTTTACAAGGACATTGACCATTCCCTACTCTATTCCAGACTAAAAAAAAAAAAAGAAATTTAAGTATACGTACATTTTAGATTATTTGATTTTTCAAAATAATAAATAAAATAAAATATAGATTTTTTTTTTTTTAAATAAGCAGAGAAATGGACAACATACAGGATAATGTTAAGTAACTATCACAGAGTCAGGACATAATTCAAAGTCTTTTTATCTCTACAAAAGTCCTTCCCCTCCTGTCATTCACACTTTCATGTCTTACTGTATATTGTCTAAGGAAAATGTACACAGCAGCATCTGACCGTCAGTGTTTCCTTCTCTTACCCAGCTCAGTGGCGGTGCGTCCATAAAGGGCGCACGGGCGCCGCCCCCTCTCTCTTGCCACCTCTCTCTCACCATAGATAGATAGATTCATGCAATGCATGAATCTATCTATGGTCGCCGCTGCCACCCCCTATTCATGTGCCCGACCCCTTTTCAGGCGCTGGGCACCTGAATTACAGCGACAAGGTATTTTTTGGAAGCACCTGATTAGAGCCGTAGGCTCTAATAGGCGTCCAAAAAGGTGAACAGCAGGCGCCATGTTGGGCGCTCGCTGTTCACTCAGCGTTGTGTTAGGAAAGCGAATGAATCGATTTCCAAACACTGAACCGCCTCTTAGCCAATTAGGTGCTCGGGTCTGTTACCTGTCACCGGATTGGCTGAAACGGCAGGCGCTGTGATTGGACGCCGCCTATCAGGCATCCAATCATAGCAGAGGACGGGAAGAGTGGCTGCGTTTGATGGGCACAGTGGCTGCGTTTGATGGGCAGAGTGGCTGCGTTTGATGGGCACAGTGGCCGCGTTTGATGAGCACAGTGGCTGCGTTTGATGGGCACAGTGGCAGCGTTTGACGGGCACAGTGGCAGCGTTTGATGGGCACAGGAGCTGCGTTTGACGGGCACAGTGGCTGCAATTGATGTGTTTTTTTTCAGTTTGTTTGCGCACCAGCCGCCACTGCCCAGCATAGCACATTTGCCATTTTGTAGCTCCATTATCCCTGTATTTTATAAGGCTTAGTTGTAATATAGGCAGCCAGTTGTCACTGCCTTAGTTGTAAATCAGAAGGTGATAGGTTAACTGAAGATTTCACAGGTTAGTCATATAAAATAATAGGAAATGCGTGCTCACTTCTCTTCCTCAGTACGCTGAGGATGTTTTCTCAGAATCTTTTAAACATAGAGCAGCCGCTGATTACAATCCTTTTCTTTTATATTTCTGCCTTCTGATGATAGCACATTACTGATTCCTCTCCCATCTTTGACATGCTAAAACGTAATGGTCCTGTCACACATAAAACAAACAAATAGCCAGACCATAAAAACTGTTTGACAGACTTTTTGTATCAAAATAATAACTTCGTAATTAGCGTCTGCGAAATAAAAATTGATGTCCTCGGACAGAATTCATTTTACATAGAGCTATTATCTATGAGCGCTAGTATTTATGGCGGTTTTTCTCTGCATTTGTGAAGCTGCCGGAGCTCGGTAGGGATTGATAACCTCTTCTCTGTTTAATAGAGTAGAGGCTGATGTCAGCACTCAGTTAAAAATACTTCACTGAGAAGTTAATGCATTGTTAAATATCCATTAACCTACTCGTCAACATGTTGATTAAGGGATGTAATTGTTTGCAAATTACTGGTGCGATGTCGAAAGAGAAATACAGAAGGACTTCTAGACTTCAAGTATATATACTGCATATACACACTCACCAGCCACTTTATTAGGTATATCTTTTCAATTGCTTGGTATTGGTAACACAAACTCAGTGACGGCCGCTCCATAAGGGGAGCAGGGGCGCCGTCCCCCTATCCATTAGATACTATTGTATGTGGCGCTTACTCAGTGAATGATGTGATAAATCCTCAAGTACAATAAAGTGCAAAATTCCAAAGTGACAGTGCAAAAAATAATGAATTACTTTTCTTCACACACAATAATTTATATATATATATATATATATATATATATATATATATATATATATATATATTCTTCATGCACCATTAAGGTGCCACAGTGTTTAAAGTGACAATGCAGTAAATAAACATGCCCAGTCCAAAAGTTCATAAATAAAAGTGCTTGTGCAAATTGATTAGAATCCAATAAATCTAAATCATATATGTTTCCACCATCCGTAGTGCGCCAGTGGTTTGCCCCAGCCTCTAACCTCAGATGAAGACCCCTACAGGTCTAGTTGAGCCTATGGATCCAAGCAATGGATTCCTCCTTCTTGGGCCTCCAGTCAGACAAGTTTAGAGGCCTCCACTGTTACCGATGATATCCTTACAGATCCCCTCTCCCCTCCATATACCGCTCACATGTAACATAAAAGAATCTCCATGGTGCAGTAATCCAATATATACGTATTTATTAAATCAGCAGCAAACTTACAGTTAAAAAAACATAATCGGCTTCACATATAACAAGACTTCTGGTCTCGGCCGCGACCAGAAGTTAAGTCACCCGGCTCCTCCCAACACGTTGTGTCACAGATTATGTGACTTTATCAAGGCTATCTGTGCATCCAGCCTCCTAATCTACATGCAGGGCACCGGCATGGATTCCAATGGAGGTTTTTTTTATTTTTGAAGCACGCAATTAGAGCCTGAGGCTCTAATAGGCTTCAAAAAAGGGTGGGCGCACCCATTTATGTGACAATAGTGAATTAATATTCGCTATTGTTTTCCTCATTCTTCTACTGGCCAATCAGGAAGCCCCTATTGTCCAGGGAGTCTTAGGACTCCCTGACCACCTGTGTCTCAGGACACACTCCCTGTTCTTGTGCGGCAGAGAGGAGAATGTGCTCGCCGGAGAATTGGTCACAGTGGCCCCGGGTCTTCCTTCCCCCTGCCTCCATAAGGTAAGGCAGTATTCTCATGGCACATTTACAGTGTCTCCCCCCCCCCCCCGGGTAATCGCTGCCATTCGTCTCCCGCAGGAGGGGTGGTGTAATTTTGTGCCATATAACCCCCCCCCCCCACCAAAATTTTGAGCACCAGCCGTCACTAATTTCTTATTGTTAAATTCACTCCTAGCTTAGAAAAGTCATAACTAGTCTTGTGCACATGCACGTGTCAAAGTTAATCGGGAAGTAGAATGTTCATTCTAAGAAAATCGAGACATTGACATGGTGCTTAAAGAAAAAGGTGTTCAAATTAGTCTAGCCCATGAAGGCACCATCGAATGGTCAGGTGAGCTTTTTTTAACGTTCTCATTTGAGCAAATGTCTACAAGTGTAAGGTCAGCATAAAACAGTTGTCACTAGAACATACAACCCCATTGGAAGATTTTCCCTCACCTTCTGTTCTAGTAACAAATACTAAATGATCTAAAAGTGTGTACTGAGCCAAATGGTTTAGTTGACATACTGCACCATGGTTAGGATGTGAGGTGTTGTGGTGTGACAGCCCAAATGTTATTTGCAGCTCTTGGGGCCTTGGCTTCTCCAATTCTCAGTCCCCCAGTCTGTTGAGAGCGTTGGTCAAAAATTATTAGCTGCCTTTTTGCGATCAAGGCATTAATCATTTATATATACCTGCAATGGGTTTCACTTCTGGTAAAAAGTAGCAACGTGAAATTAGATGCAAGGCAGATGAATACTCATGTCTCCTCTCATCTCCTCTCATTGCACATTATGTATTTTTTTTCCTATCCTGAATTCTCTATTACATGGGCACTGGTTAAGATGTTAAAAAACCCATAGCGCTATGTATGTTAGGTTTTTTCCATAACAGTGCAACAATGCATTCTGATAAACCTAAAATGTTGATACAAAAAGATGTTGATTCCCCTTCTTTATCTTCTAGCCGTACGCGACATTTTCTCGCCTCATTAAAAGAAGTGCGCATGCTGATTGCGCCCTGGTCTGCAGTAAATATATTCAGACTTTTACTTTGCAGTCAACAGCTTGAAGGTCTAATTTCATTTTTACTTGGTAAATAAAGCATCAACAAAGCCTCTGTAGACCATCCAGCCGATAAAAGGGAATTTTGCTTGAGATCAGAAAATAAGCTCAGGGCTCTATTTAGTAATGCTAATGCTGTCTCGGGAAAGAAGAGATTCCCCCAAAAATAAACGACTTCCAAAATCATTTATGTAAAGATAAAATGCTCATTTAGCATAATTAAATGCAACTGGTGAGAGGGGATAGGAAGAGAGGATGCTGGGAAACTGCCAATCGTTCTGTGGTTTTCTAAAGGGTTACATTTGGGAACAAAATGAAAAATGATTGAAAAGTGAAAATGAATACTGTGCTTCTGTGTCAAAAACCATTTATAAAGGAAATATTTCCAATTTAAATATTTAATAAAGGACGCAAAAAATGTCTACATCTATGGTTTTTGACGTGGGTAGAAGAATTTATGAATTTTCTTCTTCAGCCCACAGGTGGAATGAGACAAATCCAAGTGTGTATGGCTACAGTGTTCCTATGTCCCTTTCTCTGCTCACCTAGCCTTCCTGGCCCTCTGGCTCTCTTGACAGGTGATCTCCTGAAACCCCTGGCTCTTTCACTTCTCTGGGACCTCCAGATCCCCCCAATCCCCTGGATTCGCCTAGTCATCTCAGATCTCTCAGTCCTTCAGACTTGCTTAGCTGTCTTGACTCTCTTAGCCCTATGCATAAGGGATCTCTCTTCCCCGGCTTGGAGTGCTATATCTTGAGTGGAGCACACCTTTCTTCTAACAAAAGCCCCTAACTTTGCCCATGTCTGTCCTTATATAGAGTGTGCACATCTGTACACTCAGCCTGCTGGTTTTCTGCATTATCTGGACACTCTGGATCTAGACTTCTTCCTTAACAACTCTTAGAAGTCTCCAAACTCCAGAACCCAATTCAAGAATCTCTCTCTCTCTCTCTCTTCATGTATCACAGCAAATGAAATTGCATAAAGCTGCTATAAGTGATATAATATACAATACTGTCTTGTTCCACATTACCTAAATACCTGGAATTATACAATTAGAACAGGTTCTTTTCATTAGTTGGGCTGATGCCATGCAGCATATTTCTAGCTGAAGAAAAGAATGAACTTTTTTTTTTTAATCGGCGGTAGTAAAATAGCCTTGAAAAAATGGAAATATATCATCTTATTAGAAAGCCATGGGTAGAGCAATCAAATGAGCCACAAGAGAGTCTTTCACAGCAGTGGCAGCAGTAACTGTTATTTATTTTACACAATGAAAAGCCATTGACATATTTAAAATAGCAACTTCGGTGAAAAAAAGAAAAAGGTATAATGGTCACTGCCTGCCTGTATCTTTACTTAATTTTCTATGCAGTGAGTGACAATTGATGTTATTTACAGCATGAGGGATAAGTCTGAAGTGTGAGACAGCATTTTCTCAGATGACAATTAGAATAACCTCATCTCCATACACATCTGAACTCTTTATGCTGCATAGAAACCTGCCATAATCTGTACCTGAAACTTGCTCCTGTTAGTGTTAGTATTTTGAAAGAAAACCCTAGCTAACTACATTACTACCGAGAAAAATGCTTGTGTTAAGGGTTTGATAGGGTTCCACTATACATCTGAGTATAGTGATGATGGGCGAGATGCAGAGGCCATTTAAAAGGTCAGTTAGGGTGGTGGGTATGTGGCTTAGGAAGGTGGAAGAGCCGAACAGATTAGAGAACCTGGTGTGGACAGGAAGGCAGGAACAGGTGAAATATAGGGAGATATGGTCTCTCGGGAACCTTTTTATCAACTCAGATGAGGAAGAGACTCTCATTGTTGAGGACTTAGAGGGTTGAGGAAAATATACCGTGAGGTTGCCGAGACATCGAGACAGGAAGTGTTGTATGTAACTGAGGGTGGACCCCGGGGAGTGGAGGGGGGGGGTGAGGAGGAGGAAGAGAAATATTAGCATTATTATTATTATCAGTAGAAGAGATAATGTATCTCCGGTCGGTCGAACCCCCTTTTATGCAAGATGCAGCATGACTGGCCGCTACTGCTCTCACCTGCTTCCCTCAGGACACTCCACTCTCCTCCAATTTCTGCCAGTCTGCGAGGGAGATCCGGAGAGAGTGACAGACAGGTGAGTGAGGGCCGGCGGGAGGAGCCAACCGCACAATGTGGGTGGGCGGGGTCAGGTTATTGACATCTCCTAACAGCCGACTCAGAGAGGCTCAGGCCTTGCGTTCCACCGTGGGACTGGGACGTGTCGACTCGAGAAACCGGAAGTGAAGCGGTTCCGCTTAAGGCACAGACCTACATGGGAGTTTCCGGGGCGCATTGCTCTGCGCTCCAAGGACATTCTAAAGGAAGCCAATAAAGCTTCTCTGCTGCAATCACGTAATGTCAAAAACGTTATGCTTCCCATAGACATCTGTGTATTTGCCCCCCCCGCACACACTTAAAGAAACATTTTTGGGGACTAGCTTTAAGGGGGGGGGTCCCTGTGCCCCCTGTTGACGGGCAGCACTTAGTTCCTTGCCTAGAGTTCAGATGCAAGAAAGAAAGATGGACTAACAACAGGGCAGTTTATACATAAGTTAAGGAGTATTTAGCATCCAGTAGGTAAATTTAAGTTTTCACAGTTCTCTGGAGTTTTCCAGCAGTGTAACAGGATTGAATCATCGTAGGCAATCAGTTGGTTTCAACGTTCAGAAGCTGCTCATTAAATTACAGTGACACCTTCTTCAATGCAGGAAGACACCAGCAAGGCCCCCTACCCTCCTGCGTTTTACATTTCACAGGAAATATCTTTCTAATGGGATAAAACACAGCCATGATTTTCTGGTGTTCAGAAATCCTTCTCAAAGCTCCCCTTTTTAAATAATTTCAAAGACCAAGAGCATAGTGAAAAAAAGCATTGAAGACCTTCTGTGACCTGCATATTATCAACATACTTTTTTTTCCCTTTTCTGCCGCTCAGCAGAATTCAGATCTTTGATGGTATCATATGAAAAAAAAACCTATACAAAATGCTGAAATATGCCGGTTTAATGCAGAAATTCCAAAAGGTTTGAGATTGCGGAGATGGGTAACCCAGCGGAATAGATTAGTACCTGACACACAAAGGCTTTGTATTAATGGGTGATACATTAGGCAGCACAGTTGGGGGTGTCTGTCTGGTTTTGCTGACGATGGCTAAATGGCAGCTCTGGCATAATTTGAATATGCCATGTGTAAAAAAGGAAGTAATAAATACTACTGCATTTAAAAAGAAAAAAACATCACAGTGTATTGTTTGTCTTTAAAAAAACATACAATACAAAGTGGAACTTCGGGCACACAGCTAAATACACAGATGAAATGCATATGGGAGCTGTTTCTCTTGCCAAAGAATTTTTATTTCTGTCTGTTTATCTAGTCTTAAGATTTACACAGTCCTGACAGACAGCACAGCCAGGTAAAAGACACAACTTTCAATGCCCGTGGTTTGGGCATTGATATGTGTGCCCCCTGGCAAAGTACCCACCTATATTGAGGACATGTGGCCTGGTATGGTCCAGGAAGAGAGGCCCGCGCTTGCCCTCCCCTTTCCTGGTCTGCCAGAATCTATGCTATGATAAGGGTCTGGTATGAATTTTGGGGGGTTCCAATGCTTTTTTTTTTAGCATTCATTCCCCTTTAAAAATGCCTTTGAACTTGCTAGAAAATAAGACTACTCCAGGAAGAGTCAATTTCCTAGCACTGCCCCTCCTTACTGGCATGTTATAGCTCCTTCCACTTAAGTATATGTTTGTTCTCCGTGCTGGCCCACTAGTGATCCTATCAAAGATAAAGCTGTACTATTTTTTTCCTGTTCTGGTGACAACACACAACTTTGAACTTGTTGAGTCCTGTTGAAAATTGTGTATTCAGACTGGTGGCCCATAGTTAAAGGGTTAGTTCACTATATAGAAAAATTTAAAATTGTGGCCTTTGAAGGCACATACACGTGAAATACTTTAAAATAATTTCAAATTTTTATTGTTATCAATATTAAAAGCTTGTACTAAACAGCAATTGAGTATAAAATATACCGGTACTCTAAAATGTTACTAAGTACTATGTATCACAAACAAAGTGTGACCCCCTTTAAAAGGTGTATACCGCACACATGGAGGCTATGCTCCACATGTTTCACGACCTAGTCGCTTCATCAGGAACCTTTATTACATCTATTTAGAGAGAAGAATATATTATAACATTTTAGAGTATGCTGATGTTAGTAACATTTTAGAGCATATTTTATATTCAATTGCTATTTTGTACAAGCTTTTAATATTGGTAACAATGAAAATTTTAAACAATTTTAAAGTATTTCACGTGTATGTGCCTTCAAAGTTGACAATTTTCGATTTTCCAATATAGTGTTCCATTTTTGGGACGCGGCACATAGTGTACCCATGGTACCACCCAATGGGTACTATACATACATTTATGCCAAAGTTGGTCTAGCTAAAAGATGATATTTTATTTCTAATGGTAGAGCCTGGTGTCTTATGTGTCTTAGAACATTAATAAGATCTCCCTACTGTAATTCCCAATTCTGTTCTTGTCCATCTGGGCGCTGTGGATGTTTACTCCCACTCTTATGTGTTCCAGCTTCTTCTGTTGCATTCTCCATAGTAAAAAAAAAAGGATACAGCAGGAAGAGTAGGAACCCCTCATAATGATATAGCAGGGACATAGATCCATAAACTTAAGCACGAATATCTTAACAACCCCAAGAGATAAGAAATTGACAGGTAGGTAAACTCTTCTTCACCTACCAAAATCTATAATATTAGTTATGAGTGGACAGACCCTTTAAGAACCACCCAGGGCCCATATAGGATTTCACTCACCACTACAACTGGCAACCTCAGTTCAATTCAAACAGAAAAATATATGTATTACTTTACCAAAGAAGGATCTGTATTTGTCTTTCTCTTCAGCGTGTATCTCTTTCATAGATGACCTTTGCTATTTTCCATACTCTAGAGAGACCTGACAAATGGATCACATTACCTGACAGCCTGATTTCAACAGAGATTCAGATCATATACCAGATAACTTGCCCAGTCAAGATGAACTTGTGAGTTCCTTATCATTCACCAGATGCCTTCTGTCATCCTTGTCTATAATGAGAAGGCTAGGACTTGGCTCGTGCTCTGTCCTCATTGTTCGGCTACATTCTAGTCTCGTACGTCTGAGTCCTATTCTCGCTTGTTTCTACCACGAGACACAAAGTTAATCAAAAGTACATACTTATTACAGCTTGAAAAGAGAACTTTTCCTTAAAAAATCTATTTTGAATATGTCAGCTGTCAAGCTAATGTTAGAAGGTCTTTGCACCAGGAGCAAATTTATAAAAAGTGGAGAAGATGATGTCTGTCTTGTTAATAACAGCTGTCTTGTGGGGCATGTAAGGTGAAATCTAAATGCTTGTTATGGGCAATTCAATTTTTTTTGTTATAAATCTGCCCCAATTTGGTTTACCATGCTATCTTGATGGCAAGAAAATACAGTTTCTTAGAATCAGAACCCAGAAAACTCCAAACCCAAGAACAAAAATTTTATATTTTGCAGTTTACCAGCCCTTAGATGTGGTGGCTGCATTATTCTTGTTTTAGTTTTTATTTTCCTTCATCTTTAATGTGGTGATCCTATCTGTAGATCTTATCAGTAACACAAGTTCTGTACTTGGATGGCAACGCACCCTGTACTGTATCTATGGAGAAGTAGCATTGTAATTCCAGAAAGCTCTGTTAATTTGGACCGCAAACACAGCTCCTCAACTTTCCCCCATAACGGAGAGGAGAGATTTTGCAGTCCCCAAGGAAAGCTAAGCTAAGCTAATGTCACTGATAAGGGTGCAGAATGGGAAGTTATCAGCTCACAAGATTTATTTTAGGATAAATGGGTATATTCTTGCACCATTCAAATTGATATATTATAAAACCCTATAAAATATTATATTGTACAGACTTACAGGAACCATATACAGTATGAGAATATACCAAAACTCTTTCATTGGTATATTTTAGAGACTTATACACACGATTGGAATTTCCGATGAAAAAAGTCAGACGGAATTTTTTCATCGGATATTCCGACCGTGTGTGGGCCCCATCTGACTTTTTTCCATCGGAGTTTAGAAATAGAACATGTTTTATTTTTTTCCGATGGAAAAAAATCCTATCAGAAATTCTGATCGTCTGTGTGGAACTCCGATGGAGAAAAAAACACGTGTAGCGCCCTGCTCCTGATGATCAGGCGCTATCTTTAAATCTAGTGGGTATCTGAGCCGATTACTGGCTCAGATCTGATTAGGAAGACTAAATTGGCCTTTGACAGCTGTGGCTGTGTTGGAAGGACATCCCACTGTTCGCCTATAGGTGGCGATACCACCACGGGCCAGTGTTGAAACACAACCAAGCCAGAGCGGATTGGGTGTCCTTCCCCGGGAACAGCTTAGTGGGAGTGGTCTCCACGCTGAGCATGCTGGGGAAGAGGTACTTAAGGGGCAGACGCCATTGTTCTGGGCTTGTTTTGCCATGTGGCCCTCCTGGCCCAAGGCGTGTGTTACTGCCTGTCTCATTTTCCCACCTCAGGGCCTGCTCGCCCGAGGCTGTGCACCTGCAAGGTAGGCCCAGATGTCCTGTCTGGGGCCTACGGCTCGGGGGTGGTCCTGTGCTGTCTGTCCTGAGGGAGGAAGCCACTCAATGGAGGAACCGGGGGAGGACACGTCTTGGAGAGAACCCAGCGGAAGGCTGATATCTCGGGAGGAGGCCTGGTGACTCTATTGGAGGATGCACCCTTGCCAAATGCTACCCTGCAGTATCGCCGATCCGGCTTAAAGGCTCTCATACTGCTCGGCTGAATACTTGTTAAGTCCTTTGGCGGAGGACCAAGTTTCAATTTGTCCACATCGCCCAATCCTGTGGCAGAGGATTGTCTACCTGTTTTACTTCCATCAAGTCTGTGGCAGAGACTTTGGGCTTGTGCTTCACCCCGACTGCTAGGCCAGTGAGAGAGGTCTATCCGGGTGAGCAATTTCCACTCGAAGGAAAGTGGTATGTTTACTTTGTTTAGTGTCGCTTTAAAACCTAAAATTTTCCTAGTGGTCTGCATCATGTGCCTGAACTTCCCCTAACCCGCCGTTCTTTCTTCCCTGCAAGTTGGTGTGAAATAAAAGCAAAGAAAAGGATTTACAACTTGTGTGGACATTGAAGTTTCTCCTGAAGTGTATAGACTCTCATCCCCTAGACAACGAATGGTGGGGTAACGTGCAAGGCCCAAATTTAAACCAGCAGCTCTTACGGGGGTAGTGCTACACACGCATGCTCAGAATCACGTCGACACATGCTCGCAAGCATTGAACTTTCTCGGCTCATCGTAGTGTTTTACGTCACCTGTTTTGGACGGTCGGAATTTGGTCTGACAGTGTGTATGCAAGGCAGCTTGAACGGAATTCCGACGGACAATTCCATCGGATTTTAACCCATCGGAAATTCCGATCGTGTGTACAGGGCATAAAAGGAAACCAATACAAGAAGTTAATTTTTAGGTTTACATACCCTCATACTCTTTAAAGTGAACCTTATACTGAGGACCTTATACAAAAAAGGCAAGTGGTGGCAAAATAATTAGTCAAGCTATGTATTGCCTATAGGCTTCTTGCAGCTGAACTTTGACCCAGGACTATATTATCATGCCCTGTTCTGCTCTGTCTACCCACTCACAGTGATCGGTCTAATCTAATTTGCCCAAGTGTATTGCCACGTACACACGCTCGGAATTTCCGACAACAAATGTTCGATGGGAGCTTTTGGTCGGAAATTCCGACCATGTGTAGGCCCCATCGGACATTTTCTGTCTGAATTTCCGACAACAAAAATTTGAGAGCTGGTTCTCAAATTTTCCGACAACAAAATTTGTTATTGTAAATTCCGAGCGTGTGTAAACAATTCCAATGCACAAAATTCCATGCATGCTCTGAGTCAAGTACGAGATGGAAGCGCTCGGTCTGGTAAAACTAGCGTTCGTAATGGAGATAGCACATTCGTCACGCTGTAACGGACTGAAAAGCACGAAGATGAAAAACGCAAATCGTCTCTCACCAAACTTCTACTAATATGAAATTAGCAGAAGGAGCCCAAAGGGTGGCACACTTGGTATGAAACTTCTGTTTTATTGTGCCGTCGTAGGTGCTGTATGTGACCGCGTTCTTGACGTTCGCAATTTCCGACAACATTTGTGCGACCGTGTGTATGCAAGACAAGTTTGAGCCAACATCTGTCGGAAATTTATACACGGTTTTGTTGTTGGAATGTCCGATCGTGTGTACGCGGCATAAGAGGAAAGAATGAACTTAATCAGTCTATACTGCCCATGGTAACCACGTTCGGATGTCTGGTCTCATAATGCACAGGGCGAGTCCAACTGGTTACTTTGGGCCTCACAAACTGTCTTCCCCTAGATATATGAGGCCTGACTTTAAGTTTTTCTCCAAGCCTCAGCTCCCCAGCACTTTGTAAAATCCTATGATAGCAGTAACAAAGCATAGATCTATCTTACACCATCTATCTTTATATACAAACGGCTAAAGCATGGCAGATTTTCACAAAAACCGTTGTCAGACTTGACAAGACATTTTTAGAGGCAGCATAACCAGTAGATTAATTAGCGCTGTAAAAGGTCTCCCATATGGCATCTTTATTTGTCGAAACCAATGACACATTAAGAAAGCTGATTGTGTACACTGGATGACAGACTGAGGCACAGTCACTCGCATCAGAACTGGTGCCAATAACTAAGTATCAGTGTCACAACAGATAATAGAGCCAATGTGTTAAACTATTAAAGATCATCTACAGGTATTTAGTCAAATCAATCAATGTACAGCTAATGAAATCCAGTGAACACTGTATCTGTTCTAAAGTCATAAAATACATTCAGTTTGCCTGTGATCCAATGTTTATATAATCCACTGTAGCCAGCCTAAACAAATTCTCACAGTGCTTCAAGGTGGGTCTGCAGACTCTTATCACATGATCCTTTAGTGTGCTATTCCTGTTCATATGCTGCAGTGTGCGTGGACCAAGCTACAGTGGGCTCAAAGAAGGGGTTGATGCAAGTACTAAACATACGGGCTAATGTTCCCCATACATTAAGCGAAAAATCCTTATTTTATTTGTAGGGAAGGTGATCAACTCACTGCTGTGTGTGGCTTTAAAGGTACAGTTTACTTTTTTAATAGTAATTTGGAGTCATACATTAGGAGCGCCATTTATTTCTATATAAACTAATAATTACAACCAATAGCAGCAGCGCTTACTTGCACCAGTAAACGCGCGCCGCAGGTTGCCGATCCCTGTTCTGTTAGATAACCTGACCACTGCCACAATTAGCTAAACAGTAAAACGTGTGGTTGCAGCTTCATACATGAAGCAAGAATTCATGGACATGAGGTTCAGTTGTTTTTCAACCAAACATTAGACTGAGGAAGATATGTCATCTATCTGAAGGAAGCTCTAATGCCCTGTACACACGATCGGATTTCCGATGGAATGAAATCCGATGGATTTTTCCATCGGAAATCCGATGAAGCTGACTTCCATCAGTCTTGCCTACACACCATCAGTCAAAAATTCGACTGTCTCAAACGCTGTGACGTAAAACACTCCGAAGAGCCGAGAAAAATGAAGTTCAATGCTTCTGAGAATGCGTCGACTTGATTCTGAGCATGCGTGGGATTTTTCTCTGATGGAGTTCCCCACAGACGATCGGAATTTGCTATCGATGGGGCCCACACACGATCGGTTTGTCCGATGAAAAAAGTCCATTGATCTTTTTTCATCAGAAAAGCCGATCCTGTGTACGCGGCATAAGAGAAACAAATTCAAAATGAATCAGAGGACATTACTACCTTTAGCATCTGAGTGTAGGCGAGAGCAGTCTATTGTCCCACTGCAGATGGCGCTCATCCGCAGCGTCAATGCAAATGGGGGAGGAAGTCAAGAGGAACTTAGTTCCTCTATGGTTTCCTTGGTCACAGAGTGGTGGTGCCACTCCTGTCAGCTAAGAACAGAAAACTGAGGCTACAATTCACACAGACTCACCAAACTTAGATAATAGATGATTGGAAAACATTGCCTGGTCTAATGAATCTTGATTTCCGATGGTAGGGTCGGAATATGGCATAAACAACATGAAAGCATGGATCTATCCTGCCTTCAGTGCCTTGTATCAACGGTTCAGGCTGGTGGTGTAATGGTGTGGGGGATATTTTTTTGGCAACTTTGGGCCCCTTAGTAACAACTGAGCATCATTTAAATGCCATGGCCTACCTGAGTATTGTTGCTGACCATGTCCATCCCTTTATGACTACAGTGTGGCTACTGATGGCTACTTCCAGCAGGATAATGCACCAGGTCATAAAGCTCAAATCATCTCAAACTGGTTTCTTGAACATGACAATGAGGTCACTGTACTCCAATGGCCTCCACAGTCACCAGATCTCAACCCAATAGAGCACCTTTGGGATGTGGTGGAGATTGATTTGTCGACTGCACAACCATGATGCTATCATGTCAATATGGACCAAAATCTGGGAGGAATGTTTCCAACGCCTTGTTAAATCTATGCCATGAAGAATTAAGGCAGTTCTGAAGGCAAAAGTGGGTCCAACCCTGTACTACCCTGATAAAGTGGCCGGTGAGTCTATATTCTTGTTACTGCACTTGCACCTGCCCACACGAGTACCAGGCCACACAGGTAAAGTGGACAGGAATAGTGAATACTAGAGATAATGGTCTTGCATAGAAGTTGTACTGGACCTGTGGGAGGTCAGGGGGACTGTTGTGCACAGTATTGTAATACTTAACCCTCATCATATAGAAAACATAGATCCTACTTGTCATAAAACATTTATGTGAAGGGTAATATTTGGGTGTTATACATTTCACTATGTTACACATGTTTATTTAAGTTAGGAGATATGTGAGATATGTGAGAGTTAAAGGAGAACATACTGACATTCACAAATGGAGACACTGATGTTGTACAGTGGAAATCTCGCCACAGGGCATGAATTATTAATATGGACATGTTCCTAATGCTCCTAATATTCTTGATGTATATTGAACAAGTAAAGCGTTTAGTGCCATAAAACACGCCAAAGAGAATAATACACAACTTGTATAGAATACAATTGTTTTCTATTAGTGGAAGAAATACAGATAGCAGACTTTATATCTCACTAGATGAATACTGATGTATTTAAATAAAACGTTTCTTTGCCATATTTTGCTAAAGCTTAAAAATATTATTTTTTTAAAGGGATCCTATAGATTAAATTTTTTTTTTAGATGTAGATGTCATTGTGATCTCTTGAATAGAAATAATCTTACCAATGCACATTAACACTGTGGAAAACTATTTCTTTGACATTTCTTTGAAATTATATATGGGCACGGAGGTAGCCATATTTGCACATTGAATATGCATGCTCTGTTTCTATCCGGTTTATGTTGCTTAAAGGGCCAGTTTTGGTTGGGGGCTTCTATTCCCTTCAGAACTGTTTCTCCTCCCATACAAGTCTATAGGAATAAAAAAGTAAATCAAGCATGTCAACAGCAACTTAAAGAAAAAAAAAATCTGATTTTTTTTTTTTTTAATCTTTTTTTTTAATTATTTAAATCAGATTTCTTTTGATTTTAATCGATTTTTGGGATTTTCTATCAAATGTATTTTAATAAAATGCTTTTGGAGTAAAAATCTATCTAAATATAGTTTTCTATTTAAGATACATTAATAATTAAGTTTATTCAGCATGAAATGGAGCTTAGTTATGTAGCATGAGGCTGTATATTCTGCAATATTTACATTTTTGGTAAACTCATTCAATGAATCCAAGCTCTGCAAACTGAGATAACATGCACTGCATTGATGCATTCACACAATTTCACAGTAACCATGAGATAAAACAAAGTTCAGGAATATTCCTTTATCCCATTGTTTTGTAAATCTATGTACACAATGATTGAATCGGTTCTGATATTGCTGTTTTACTAATCTGACAGCTTATTATTCTAAATAAGAAACCTTCATTTTGTTTGCAAATATTAAAGATTCTAACTACCAGTAAGAATAAGTCCTTACATTTAAAGAGCATCTGTCATTTCAGATCCATGATGGCAGCACCTGTTAGTTGTCATCCACTCACCTGCTGCCGCCACGTCCCTCACCTTGTGTGTCACTGCCGCATCACCAGCCGTCCCATTAAAGTGAATGGGACTGTCGGTGAGTCAACAGTGGGTCAGAGGAGGAGCCGCTGTGGGACAGAGATGACAGTTGCTCTTTAAAAATTATGATTTAAATCGAGTTAATTTAAATCAAGCCTTTTTACTAGTAAATGAAATCATGATTTAAATTGTGATTTAAATCCACTTGATTTAAATCAAATCCACCCTGGTCAGAAGCATTCTGCATTTCCCATTGAAGTCAGTCAACACAGACCCAAAGGCTATTTATTCTTTACTCTTGATTTTTACTTAAGGCCCCAGGAGACAGCTTGAATTTTGGAAAAATTCCTGCTGAATTGGCCAATTGGTAGGAAACGAGCTGCACAGTGGAGGTAAGTATAACATGTTTGTTTTTTTTTAAAAAGAAAAAAATTGCCTTTACAACCCCATTAATGAGCCTGTTGCACAAATCACTTTATTACACTTTATTTATGATATGTATGGCTGCTGCTATGCATATTTATATAATCCATATTGCGCACTATATTTGATTGGCTGCTTCTGCTTGGCACACACGCACAATCGCACATGATGATGACTTTAAGTCGTCATCATCGTGAAATTTAAGTGCGTGTGTGGCAGGCCCAAGCAGAAGCAAGCAGCCAGTTAAATATAGTGCTAAATATGGATTATATAAAGATGCATAGCAGCCATAGATATCATAAATAAAGTGTAATAAAGTGATTTGTGCAACAGCCTGTTGCACAAATCACTTTATTACACTTTATTTAATTTATTTAATATCTATCCTTTTCTGCTTGGGCCTGGCACAGTGGCACACACACATGCACAACGTGAACATCATCAAGAGTCGTACCTGCTAGGCTGCACTCAGTGCTAATCCCTGCTGGCTGCTGTTGCCTGGGGGTCCCCCTTCTTTTTCTGGTGGTGACGTCACAGACCCCCGCTCCTGGCCTGGGGGAGATGATGCCGGCCGCGCAGAGGAGGGTACCAGGAAGTCATTACGCGCCTGACGCTCCCGGCCTCCACACAGGCAAAGTGAGGGCTATGTTAGTGTGGGGGGGGGGGGGCGGCCGCGAGAGCCGAGAAGTCGCCACAGGAGGACAGGGCTGGGGCCGCTGGTGGCCTTGTCAGGAATCCGGCCCCGCCCATGCAACGTCACTTCCGGTATCGGTTACCGGTATCGGAGCATTTTCACGAGTACCGATACTTGTGAAAATGCCTAGTATCGGCACCGATACCAGTATCAGTATCGGTGCATCCCTAGTTTCAGATGTTTGACATTCATGCAGTTGGTTGTGCTTTTTACTGCTCTGTGCATACTCTCAAACTTTGTGTGATATGCAGGGCTTTTTTTATAAAAAAATAGGTGCAGGAACTCAATCACGACCCCCCCGAAACCCCCTCAAACACACACACACATACCCTCCAATCCTCATCACATAGTGGGTTAATAGTGTGGTTAAATTTCACTAACAGTGGAAGGGTCTTAAGGGGCATTAAACACCAGGAGTGCATTGCATACATAGTGTAGAGTTCAGTGGTGCACTACAAAGAGAGTGCAGAGTTCATCCTTCTTCCACAGCCGCTTACCTCTTCATCCCCCACCCACATCCCACTTTCACCCATCTTCAGCTTTGACCTCTCCATGCAACCCCCCCCTTTCTTCAAAAGCTCCACCATCGTCCACACATCTTACTTTTGTTGCTGTATTAAGCTGAAGCACCCAGCCGGCTCTAGTACCTCCACTGTAGGGGACTTCTGTGTTTACAGGTGATAGTGCTAGGCAGAGAGCTTGAGCCAGAGGTGGTGGAACCGAGTTCCATCAAGTTCCAGCTGAAAAAAGCCCTAGTGATATGAAAAACACAGATGTAATCATGCAGGACTACAGTCCACTGTGAGAAGAGAGTGACATTGCTGCTAGAACTTGAACAGAAATTTTCCAGCATTGTCAACCCTCTCCTGGAAATGAAATAATTTGCTTTAAACTGACAGGATCGGCAAATAAAAAGCATGATTTCTTTAAAATTCCATTTTACAATAGAATTTTTGCAATTATGGAGCTATGTGGATTTAATAAGGTAAATATCCTTTCAGCATGGAGTTCCACTTGAAGGACCTATGGGACCAGAGGCAGAAACTTACCCAAAACTGTAATAATGATAACCAATTTCAAATGATTCGAAATGGCCGTGGCCCTTTATTATATTTGTAAAACGAATTTACAAACAATAAATTACAGAACAATATTTTATATAATTAAATGAAAATAACTGTAACATACAGCTCAAATAATTACCAAATTTAATACCAAAATACTTCCCCCTTTTAGAGGAAAGGGATGAAGATCACATAACAATGGCCGCATCAATGGGTGTCCAGCGCCGACTGACAGTTTACTAAACTATTTATTTTCTTTTACAGATAACAGCTCGTGCCAGAACCGTTACAATCAACATGTGACCCAATTACAGCCAACCAACAGAAAGTATGCCAATTACCCGTCACTGCCACAACTTCACAGAAAATTCTGGGTCTGCCATAGATGGCCAGGGTGAAATTTGTGCTCTCATTTATACTACTGCTCTTATTGTGATGTTTTTTTTTGTTATGTTTTACAAGCTATACCTAAATCTTTAATGTAGTCATCCATAAATCTTATCAAATCCTCCTTTCAATAGACCAGGTTGGTTTAATGTCCTCTTTTTGTTAGCCATACATACTATACAATGAAAGTATCCATCCAAGACAATTTCAAACATCTTGGATGCTTAATTTGGCCACGATACATCGTATCAATTCCATGCGAGCTGAAGGCACACATTCCATTCAAGTGATTGCAGCACACACACAAAACACAATATGAATCCAATAGTGTTTCATCACTCTGTCTAAAGCGAAGAGAGAGAAATCTATTTTTTCTTTTAATTTTTCAAATCAGCATCACCTTTCTTACTACCACCCCCACTCACAGAAGTGTGTCGAAGAATGAATCACGCTTCCTTGGAATGTGGTTAGCCATATTCTAAAGCTTTGTGGGTACAATCTATTTCTGCAATAAACAATGACTTCTGTGTCATTGTCATTCTTTCAAAGCAACAGTGAAAGGTCTTGATATTCTTCACCTCTTGAGGCATCTTTGTTTGACTGTTTTACACTGATGGATGTTTCTGAGTGCTGTTTATTGAATACAGCTTTAAATGCACTAAACAATGGTCTAGAATGGAGGATACTAATGCTTTGTTTAAATCAATTACATCTCTGGAGTACATAGTTCTATTAGAGAGACTTTAAGATGAACCTGTACCCATGTGGGGCAAAGCAGCAGGTTCTCTTTAATGCTGCCCTTTTTAGCTGCACAATCTCACCTTCTCTTCGCTTTCCTGAGCCCTCAAGAAAAGACTCCCCATGGAAACGCCAAGTCACAACTTAATGACTAAATATCAGCTCAGACATGTGGGTGGAAGGGAAGGGGTTGCATTTTACCCCATACCCAGACTTTCAAGCTGGCCGAACAGAAAGTTGAGAGGCGAGTATGTGCCTCTGGCAGGGCCACCATTAAAGTTGACCTCCTGCTTTGCCCTACATGAAAAAAAAGCACAGATTTTCTTTAAGACAGTGCTCATTTGTATACATTTGATAACATACCCCGAATGCAGTGAGAACTTCTGGGTAATGCCATGCTTTACATAGCAAGCCTGTAAGTGAATAAATAATTTATAGTATTGGATGTTTAAGACAGTCCCGCAAACATCTGCCCTTGGGCAAAGCCAAAAAAGCTGAGTGTAGGTGTTCAGCAAAAGAATGGTCATTACAAGACACTCAACTAGACAAAGGTGATTGGAAGTGTTGTTATGATCTAACTTCCCTTAGGCACCACTGTCTTTCAGCCCTACCTTAGTCTGATGCAGCAACTTTGTAACCTTTGATAATCGTAGAACAAACTTGTCACCACCCAACACAGTGTTTTTGTCCTTTAACCCTCACATTTTGACTTCTTTACATTTAGGCATATTGGATAATTTAAACTTTGTTTCTGATCATCCAGAGTAAGCCCAGTTAAACATGCAAGTTATGTCTATGAGGAGAAGATGTTTGAACAGACAGCTTTGTAAGAGATCAGTAGGGATCAGTAGGGATCACTGTGATCAGACAATGTCCATTCAATTTTATCTTCCCGTGCATTGATTGGCCACGTCTGTCTGCGGATTCCATAAACATAAGCCGGTTGACTGGAAGACACTTATTTCTTGTTTATAGCTAGCTGCAAGCTGTCTCTAGATAAGGCCTGATATAACTAAAAATTATCGGCTCAGATAAACACTTTGCCTACTATAACATCTCTTCATGATTTTGGCAACATAAACAGATTTTTCAATATGATGGAAACTCTCTGCAAGGGATAACAGTTACCATTTCCAGTTGCAAATCTAGTTCCTCTCAAGATTTCATGCAAGCAACGTTGAGTTCTATTCGGCCCTACAGAAAATGATATTTTTTACAGTAAAATATAGAATAGGGTATTTTACACCTAAATGATGCATTCTAATGAGTACCTGACTCATTATATCATTTCTGAAAATATGATTATATTTTACTGTGATTATATTGCTTTTCTATGCCAAGTTCTAAACAATTTGTAAGAGAGTTTGTCACTGTCTCTGTATTCTTTGCTATAAATACCTGTAATATATCTGCTGGGATTAAAGAGGATTTATCTATGCAATAGAAACTGCTCTCACAAAAGAAAGCAATTTGTTCCAACTGAGAATGTATGCAATGCTTTTAGCAAGGTTTTATTTTGCACAACTTAAAGGGAAACTATAGCGTTTCTAATATATATGTAAATAACCTAATTATTGAGGTTGATTTACTGAAGGCAAATAGGCTGTTAACTTGGCAAGGAAAGTTGAACTTTGTATGGAGATTTTCCCCAAAGCTTAGTGAATGAGTTGAAACGCTGCTGATCTTCATCATCCAATTGTTTCCTTGAATAGAATTAGGTATTCTTTGCAAAGTAAAATTTCATCATATTCACTAAGCTCTGGGGAATAGTCCACTGCAAAGTGCAACAGCTTATTTGCCTTTAGTTAACCCCATTGAGTGTTAATACTACTCTGTTATTACAATAAGGAATGAAAATAAATAACCCTCCTGCAAAGAAGCCATGGAATACCCAACTCCACCACTTTCAATGCCAATGATCTTCACAGCAAAATAAAGAAAAATTCGGAGATTCGGAAATTCGTTTGCCTAAGCATTCTGTCTTGCTATCAATGAGTCAACTAATTTTGTTCGAAAGTTCATCCAGACCCGCTACTTGAATTGAATCCCAGACATATTAAACAAGTTTCTTTTGTGCCTAGAACACGTGCATTATAGTATGCACAAATTTTTCAGAAAAAAAGTCTATTTGGCTCCTTTTGATATTGCTTGTGTAGCACCCTGCTATTTTTGAATAGGCGCTATGAGTAAATTTAGGGGCATTTGAGCTGTAGTATAGCTCAGATAGATTATGTAAAGTTAATCTGCTTTTGTTCCAGTTTGGCTGTGTTGTGCATATTTCTCATTGGCCAGTAGGTGTCGCTGTCACCACAAGCCAGAATTACAGCAGGTCAAGTGCATTGAATATTCTTTCCCAGAAACAGCCCAGTGGGAGTGTTTTGCTGCTGTGCATTCTGGGAGAGGATATTTAAGGGACAGGCACCATAATTATTTCTCTCTGACCTCATGGCCCTCCTGGCCTAAGGTATGGGTCTGTGATTTTTTCTACCTCGGGCCCTGCTGGTTCGAGGCTGTACTACTACAAGTAGGCCCAGAAGTTTGTCTGGGGCCTATGTAACGGAAGGTGGTCCTGTGCTGTCTGTCCTGCGGGAAGAAGCCACTCAAGTGAAGACGATTCCAGGGGAGGACCTTGCTGGAGAGAACCGAGCTGAAGGCTGGTTGCTCAGGAAGGGCCTGGTGACTCGTTTGAAGGATGCACCCAAGTTAACCTACCTCACAGTACTGCCGGATGGCTTAAAGGTTCTGGTACTGTGCAGCGGACTTCTAACTAACTGATTGCTGATTACTCAAGTCTGTGGCAGAGACTTTGTCTGTGCTTCATACTGGCTGCTAGGTCGCTGTGAGAGGCCTATC
Organism: Rana muscosa; assembly: GCA_029206835.1. Classification (NCBI taxonomy): domain Eukaryota; kingdom Metazoa; phylum Chordata; class Amphibia; order Anura; family Ranidae; genus Rana; species Rana muscosa. Next base: position 214,582,848 of record CM055124.1, on the reverse strand, counting down.
CGGTTGTCGCAGATCCAGAGACAGAAAGCTGTTCTCATCTGGATCCAAGAACCTCATCAGTGATCTGCACTAAGGTATCTGAACTTCCCCTAACCCTCTACTGCTGCAAGTTCCTTTAATAAAGCAATTGAGAAAAAGACTGAAGTGACTGGCAATCACATCTATTCAAAACTACCTAACATAGACTCTTAGTTCTGGGACGGTGAAATGTGGGGTAACGGCAGGACCCAAATTTAATCAGCAGCCCTCTAGGGGGTATCGCTACACTTGTCATTATGGCCAAAAACGATTGCCAATTTGACCCCACCAACCATTGCAGAATTGAAGAAATGTTCCAAAAATAAGCATTTTCAAACAGCTTAAAGTGGAAGAAAAGCCTAGCACTAACTATTTTAAAGATTTTATGTGCGTTGGTGTGTGTTTTACACGCATTGCTTTTTTAAAATAATATACTTCATTTAAAGCAGTCTTTTAAGCAGTGTGTTGTGCATTTTCGCTGTGCAGAAAAAATGTAGTGCCTGCTGCATTCATAAGCAACCAATCTTTTTTTATTGCCATGCACCACAGCGCATCAGATTTGAATGACCCCTAAGGCACACAATAGATTACGCAATTTTCTTTCCCTCCACCATGGGTGGAGGGAAAGAAAATTGCTTGATTACCCCATGAACACAGTTAGTGTTCATAGGGCAATCCCTGCTGCAGCGCTATTGTGTTCTGCCGGCGGGGAACCCTCCCTGTTGACAGAACATGATGATTAGTGTTGCCTTGCTATAGCCTACAGCACTAATTGTTTGTGAAAAACACCAGGGTGCCCATACATTTGGCCACTCCCTGCTCAACCAGCTTAACTTCGATCCATATATGGCAGCTTCAAGGACAAGTTCACCTTTACTAAAAAAAAAAAAAAAAATGCACATTCTTTTGCAGATATAAAAATACACATTTACAATTTTTTTTGTTAGGAGCCTGTAAAGCATTGCATCCAGGATCCGCAGATAGTGGGTGTAATGCCTCGGTCCGGCAGACCATCTGTGTAGCTGTCTGCCAGTACCTCTGATACGGGCAGGCAGCTACTGAATGACAGGTAGCTCAATGAACTACCACAGTGCTCAACAGTGCCCTGGTAGTTCATTGAGAACTACAAGCTGACAGCTTGGGCACGGGGATCAGTGAATCATTGACACGGCTGTGTGTGACAGTGAGTGTGGGGAAAAGATCCCAGGCTCGCTGTCACAAGGAGGGGGGAATCGGTGGGAGAGGAGTCTGATGCTGAATATATTACATGTTACACCCTAAATATGGGTGTTACATGTAACATGTTTAGAATAGTGAACTTATCTGCTGAATTTCCCCTGTCAATGGGTCAGGTCTGACCCCACACAGCAGGCTCTGATATATCTCAGAAGTTGCTGAGAAGGTTGTTAAATCATATTTGCACAACTCCATATGAAACACATGTTTGTGATTTTTTTTTTCTGAGCCAGATTTAGAGGATTAAGCCATCTACCTGAGAAAAGTTATGTTATCATGCAGGATGACCAGATACTACACTTTTCTAATAGTTATGCTTTTTTTCGTTTTTTCATTTGCTGACTTTTAAAGAAGATAATTCACAAAGGATATGAACATTCAGACTTCAGTTATTGTAACTGTGCAGGCATACTAATGAAACCTTTATGTATGCCCTCTTGGCTTTACATACTTTGCTTGAGCCTGACAGCTTAAGTGTCAGGAATTGAAGATCACCTGAACTTTCCGAATTTCTGACTTTTGTGGTGGCTCTATTCTGTCAACAAACAGAGTCCTAAAGATTAGAGGAATATAGACGGTGCTTTTTAGTTCAGAGAGAAGCAACTGTCATGCCGCGTACACATGACCGTTTTTAATGTCATTGAAAAAACAACGTTTTTCTCGACATGATTTTTCTCAAGCCTGTCTTGCCTACACACGATCGTGAAAAAAAATGGTCGAACAAAGCGCAGTGACATACGAAACGTACGACGGCACTATAAAGGGGAAGTTCCATTTGAATGGCGCCACCCTTTGGGCTGCTCTTGCTGATCCTCGTGTTAGTAAAGTTTGGTGAGAGACGATTCGCGCTTTTCAGCCTCGTTCTCTTCAGTCCGTTACAGCGTGACGAATGTGCTATCTCCATTATAAACGCTAGTTTTACCAGAACGAGCGCTCCCGTATCATAACTTGCTTCTGAGCATGCACGTTTTTTTGACGACGAGAAAAACTACGACGTGAAAAACAACAAGAAAAAATAGAGCATGTTCCAAATTTGTAATGCCCATTTTTCACATCGCGAAAAATGCTCTGGAGCCCACACACGATCGTTTTTAATGACCAAATTAAAAAATTGCCTTTTTCTTGTCATGAAAAATGGTCGTGTGTACGCGGCATTAGGGTTACGGTGACTTCTGGCTCTTATGGTGGCCATACACTCTTCAATAAATGATCGATTTTCTTCTCTAATCAATCTTTTCCACTAGGAATAAACAATCTACTGTATAGTCGACAGCCCATTTGATCAATATACCACACGACGGTAAGTGGATTTTGATCGATAGTTAAGAAACAATTGTAACTTATGGTACCAAATTATCGATCACAACCGTTTTCATCATCTGATCTGATCGATCAAATAATGATATATTTTGGGTTACAGATTCTCCTTACTCACTAGGAAACTCTTCGCCATAATATGTCCAAAGGGTTACCAGGAACTCATACTGATGTAGCACCCTCCGAGATAGGTTGCTTGTTAGGTAACTTTAGTTCTTGTGGTTCTCCTGTAATCAGGAGAGCAGGGTGTGATTGTTTTAGGCTGCTCTGGGCTCTGCAGGCTGCAGGTTTGATGGCTTCCCCCTGTTTCCTGGAGGATTCTAGAATATAGTGGGTTGGAAGAGTCAAATAGGCAGCCTGAATATTCATGGGCCAGAAGGTGACTGGGAGAGTGCATTTATTTGGGCAGCAGGGTTCTTGTCCAAGTTCTCAGACTGAAAGGCTGCTGTGGCAGAGCTGGGTAGCCTATTCTGCTTCAATTTTCTGAAGATAAAAAAGGGGGATTTCACCTAGTATCTGATTTGGAGAGTCTGCTAAGGAAATGTTTGATTGACACTGGACCCAAATACCCAAGGACTTGTAAGTACAGATCTGAGTGAATGATCCTAGTGATTGTTGCTGCTGTTAACTCTTGGTGCACTAACACTGAGGCTTGCCTGGCCTGGAACATTACTTATGGTGTCCCAGTGCTGTCTCCCCCATTGATGAAGGGCCTATTCTAGGAAGTAGCTGCAAAGATAAGAGCATCCTCTCATTACTGTTCAGTGTTTTGGAGTATCCAACAGCTCCCCTAATCCCCAGCCAAATTGCTCAGCAATAAACTATGAAAAAGATAACCTCTAGACTATTTACTGAGCCAGAGAAGTGAATATTGCTGTTTGCCTAGCTGCTTTTACACTGGTGTGAAAATACTGTAACCTGGGACAACACAGGAGCCCCTGTGGGGGTTAGTGCTACACTGATGTCCTGCCCCTAGTCATATTTCAGACCTTTCAGAGTGTACTAACCCTATGCAGATAAGGCATAATACACATTCCAGCTTAACTAATTAAAGACTGTCCAGACGACACTTGTTTTTCTGAATATTTTACTTAACAGCTGTCGCTTTACTAAATCGGGCTAGTGCCATAACAGTTCATCTTAATGAAGATCACATTATCCTGCATTAAGGGGTTGGCTTGCCAGTACTCGGTTCCTGCGGTTTATTTCACAAGCCCAAGCTGGGGCCTACGAAGGGGGAAACACATAAAACTCTGACTATCACAAATGGAAGAACTTTATGGTTAATCCTTCCTATGTGCCCACACTAGCAGCTTCTCATTCACTTTTTTGTTACCCTAGCCATGAAACGGAAGTCAAGCTCAGACTAGCTGAAGACAAGGTGGAGACCACCTTTAAAGAGACTTTTAAGCCCTGTACACACGATCGGATTTCCTATGGTTTTTAAACCGATGGATTTTTCCATCGGAAAACCAATGAAGCTGACTTCCATCAGTCTTGCCTGAAAAACAAACAAGGCGCCTCTAAGTGCAGAAGTATAAAACTTTTAATATCCCCTAAAAGGGTTAAAAACACTTACAAGATAGTGGATGAAACAGGCATGTAGCAGGTAAGTGCGTCCAGGAGATGTTCCAGTGGCAGGGCAGTCCCAGTCTGTGATGGTAAAGCTTCCAGGAAGTCCACGGGATAACAGCTGATTGTGCTGTGAATGTTCAGAGGACACAGTAACGCTGGAGCCTGGGGATGATGTCAGAGGAAGCGAGACAGAAACCAGCATGGAACACAAACAGGAAGTGGACAGGGAGTGTGTCATAGAGGCGGGCCCCCATTACAACACATAGACTATAAGAAGTCTAGCCCTTATGGAACCATCGTCATTGGCTGATGAAGGAACCAATGAGCTGTTCCGAAACGCGTCCCGCCTCTATGACACACTTCCTGTCCACTTCCTGTTTGTGTTCCATGCTGGTTTCTGTCTCGCTTCCTCTGAAATCATCCCCAGGCTCCAGCGTTACTGTGTCCTCTGAACATTCACAGCACAATCAGCTGTTATCTCGTGGACTTCCTGGAAGCTTTACCATCACAGACTGGGACTGCCCTGCCACTGGAACATCTCCTGGACGCACTTACCTGCTACATGCCTGTTTCATCCACTATCTTGTAAGTGTTTTTAACCCTTTTAGGGGATATTAAAAGTTTTATACTTCTGCACTTAGAGGCGCCTTGTTTGTTTTTCTGTTTCCATTAGAGATTGCTTGTCTCCCTGAGTGCTGCCTAAAGTGTGTGAAGAAGTAATGAAAAATTAATTAAAACCCGCGCTTACAGACTGTGCAGTGGTAATTAATATATGAATTGATGGCTCCGCAGCTGCTGCAACAAGAGGTCTAACACCTCAAAAAGGATATAAATTGGGTATTTGCAGCGCTTGCAGAAAAGTGAATAAAGAAAATGTGTCACAAATGTCTAAATAAATAACTTATCTGACATAACAACAATAATGGTATAAAACAATGGTGAACAAACTTGTAGTACATTAAATAACGGTTGTATCACTCCTGGAAAAACTGAGTGTTTCCACACCAGAAATCAGTTAGTAGTTCCTAGATGGAAAATTCCCTCTAATGGCCCCGCTCATCAGATGGGAAAATAATAGGAGATCTCACCAACTCAAATCTAGGCAGACTTCATCTCATGTAGATGGGCTCCATAATGCCAGCAGCAAAGACATTTAAATGACAACTAGAGTCCAGGCAGACTTCATCTCATATAGATGGGCTCCATAATGCCAGCAGCAAAGACATTTGAATGACCATATGGAAAGAAAGGAAAAACATACATGTGAAGTACCGCTAGTAAACAGACAGCATGGCGCTGCTCACAAAGAGACTCACAGGACTGCAGTGATAAACGAGCGTCAGTGTTGTTTTCGCCCCTCCTCCAGGGCATCATCAAGGACATGTCTCTTTGTGAGCAGCGCCATGCTGTCTGTTTACTAGCGGTACTTCACATGTATGTTTTTCCTTTCTTTCCATATGGTCATTCAAATGTCTTTGCTGCTGGCATTATGGAGCCCATCTATATGAGATGAAGTCTGCCTGGACTCTAGTTGTCATTTAAATGTCTTTGCTGCTGGCATTATGGAGCCCATCTACATGAGATGAAGTCTGCCTAGATTTGAGTTGGTGAGATCTCCTATTATTTTCCCATCTGATGAGCGGGGCCATTAGAGGGAATTTTCCATCTAGGAACTACTAACTGATTTCTGGTGTGGAAACACTCAGTTTTTCCAGGAGTGATACAACCGTTATTTAATGTACTACAAGTTTGTTCACCATTGTTTTATACCATTATTGTTGTTATGTCAGATAAGTTATTTATTTAGACATTTGTGACACATTTTCTTTATTCACTTTTCTGCAAGCGCTGCAAATACCCAATTTATAAAGTGTGTGAAGATTTGCTACCCTCTCCAACACAGACCTTATCTGTCAGGATTCAAATGCCTGGAGCGCCCTGGATATACACATTTTTCTGCATCAGTCTTGCCTACACACCATCAGTCAAAAAACCTAACAGTTCCAAACGCGGTGATGTAAAACACTCTGATGAGCCGAGAAAAATTAAGTTCAATGCTTCTGAGCATGCGTCGACTTGATTCTGAGCATGCATGGGTTTTTTAACCGATGGACTTGCCCATAGACGATCGGAATTTGCTATCGGTTTTTTATCCATCGGAAAAATTTAAAACATGTTCTATTTTTTGAAACCGATGGGGCCCATACACGATCGGTTTGTCCGATGAAAAAAATCCATTGTGTGTATGCGGCTTAACTCTCTCTAACAGTGCTGTCAGCTCGCTACAGGAAGTTAGGCTCTCAATGGATTTCTAGCACATCAACTGGTATTTTTCAGTACTTGCAGCATTTCTAAAAAGCAATGTGCGTGTATTGCCAAAAATATACTGGTTATATTTTTATTTTATTTTGCCACACACATACTTGAATAAATAAAAGTAATATTTTTCTTTCCCCCTAAAAACTTTCTGAAAAAAAAAACAATTTGTTTAGTCCAATGTTTCCCCATAACCATAGCCACATCCTGAGTTCCTTTTCTCTTTCAGTTAGATCTACGCAGTTCAGTGTCCACCATTCCCATGCTAAGTAATCCTCCATCCCTTTTACTTATACAGTAACTTATACTATTATATAAAAGTATATTATGGAACTTTTTGGAAGCACATCCCAGATGACACTTCTTAATAATCTTTGGGATAATGTGGGACACTAAAAAAACATGAATGAAGGTCATTCTGGGATAATTCTGTGCTATAAATTGTCACAGCAGAGACACAGAAAAAAAAGTCACCTTGGATTTACGCATCAGTTCTATATATTTTCAATGCACGTTATCAGTGCTGTTTATCTTGCTGAGATAGACATGACAGTGTAGTCCTAGTAACATGTAATTAATGCCCAAATTTGTATACAGTATGTAAGGTGACATAACTGTGATATCAGCATTAAGGAAACAGGAAGAAACTAAGCATTGTGTAACTGAGACACAGAAACTTGTCATATTTGCAAATCAGTCATGTGGGATGTGATGTGCTTACTATGTGTGAGATGTTCTACATACATATTTAATGAAATGGCTTGGCATTTTATGTAAAAGTTCCAAATTGGAGCAGCATAGTACCAGTACATTTTAAGATAAGGGATTTATTTTCAAATCCATATATACAGTACATGCCCCTCACCCTCTGTCCCAGAAAATCCAAAATTACTGGTTGGAATTATATAGCAAACATACTCACAGAGGGTAGACGACCCTAGGAGATGTAGTAGATGATAATGGTGTGGAGGATCGGTAGGGATCGGTAGAGAAGAAGGAAGGTAGGTGGAGAGACCAGGAGAAAGGATAGCTGATGGAAACAGGAAAGGAGAATAAGATGGTAGTACTGCTACCCAGGGCACCAATTGATTGGCAAGAATAGAACTGAGAGAGATGTGAAGATGTAAACATGAAAGCTTGAAAGAGATTAAAGGGGGGCAGTGGGGCATCTTGGGGTTGATTTGCTAAAACTAAAGAGCACAAAATCTGGTGCAGCTCTGCATGGAAACCAATCAGCTTCCATTTTTTTTTTTTTTTTGGTCAAAGCCTAACTGAACAAGCTGAAGTTAGAAGCGGATTGGCTACCATCCACAGCTGCACCAGATTTTTGCACTCTCCAGTCTTAGTAAATCAACCCCTATACTTTTTTAGACAAATCTGAGTGATAAGGTTCATTTATACAAGCTCCACTCGATTCTGTCATGTGGTTATGTTAGTAGACACTAATCTAGAATGTGTGAGGCAGTATGCTGTCTGCTTTCATTTCAAGACTACTTTTGAACTGTACAGACCACAAAACAAATTACTCTACAGTTTTCTTGCTCAATTTAGCCATAAACGTCTAGAAGTAAACAGAAAAACAATACAAATTAGGCAAAAGGTTCACATCTTGAGGCTTTCTGCTGCACTCTCTAACCTTCTGGCTCTAGGCTCTGTCCTATCACTTTGGTTATGGTAAATATAGTCCTGGGGGGCAATAGAGAGAAGAAAAGGCAGCGGGAACACAGATTTTGGCAGGACAGCAGGTAGAAAGTAGAGAGAGGAACCTCTCAGAGCAGCAAGAGAAAAGGAGTTAGGCTAAGGTAAGCATAGCAGACTAAGGAGAAGTGTGAGAGAAAGAAGACAAAATATGCAAAGAAAGTAAAAGAAACGTGGGGCCACAATAGATAACAGAGCACAGAGAGACGGTCAGCCAAAGGGAACTGAGAAGCGAACAGCAGGAGACACTGGCCTTGACATAAAATGGAGGTTTGACAAAAGTCTTGTGTTGAGAAGAAGAGGATGTTATGTTAGAGTAAAGGTGTGACAGCATGGAATATTAGAGAGCAATGTAGGAAAACATGGGTTGGAAAGAATAGGACAGCAGAGACCAAAGAGAGAGATGAAGCAACAAACCTTATCCAATGTCTGTATTGGGCTAGCCATAAACCAATAGAATTTCATTCAAACATTCATTCAGAAATTCAGAAAAAATTGTTTGTCAAAACATTCGATCTTGCCATCATTGAGTCAACTAATTTCATTCAAAAGCCCTTGAAATTTCATCCAGACCTGCTATTTAATTGCAATCCCAGACAAATAAGACTGGTTTTATTTGTGCCTAGCAGGGATGAGCCGAACACCCCCCTGTTCGGTTCGCACCAGAACCTGCGAACAGACAAAATGTTCGTGTAAACTTTAGAACCCTAATAAATACAATGGACTCGAACGTTCGAAATCTAAAGTGTTAATTATAAAGGCTAATATGCAAGTTATTGTCCTAAAAAGTGTTTGGGGACCCGGGTCCTGCCCCAGGGGACATGTATCAATGCAAAAAGAAGTTTTAAAAACGGCCGTTTTTTCGGGAGCAGTGATTTTAATAATGCTAAAAATGAAAAAATAAAAGTGAAATATTCCTTTAAATTTCATACCTGGGGGGTGTGTATGATATGCATGTGAAGTGGCGCATGTTTCCCGTGCTTAGAACTGTCCCTGCAAAAAATGACTCGCGGCTATTAATGAATTGTCGGCTCCCGGCAATACATTCAAAAGTCATTGATAAAAAAAAAAAAAAGCGTGGGGGTTCCCCAGAATTCAATTACCAGGCCCTTCAGGTCTGGAATGGATATTAAGGGGAACCCTGCCGCAAATTTTAAAAAAAATTGACGTGGGGTTCCCCCAAATATCCATTCCAGGCCCTTCAGATCTGGCATGAATTTTAAGGGGAACTCCACCCCAAATGTGAATTGGTAAGGGGTACATTGTACCCCTACCATTTCACGAAGAAAGCGTAAAAAAATGTTTAAAAAAACACACAAACACCTTGAAAAAGTCCTTTATTTAAAAAAAAAAACATTCCAGCGATGAAATTCAGTGTCCCGCGGCAATTCCGATGTCCAGCGCTGTCCTTCATTGGTTGTGCCTGAGCGGACCTGATGGGGAACTCCCTCTCAGTATTTTAAATGTATAGACCCGCCCCTTCTAAAGTTCCCAATCAGGTCCGCTCAGCGGACCAGATGCGGAACATGAGAAGGGGCGGGTCTATACATGTATTACCAAAGTGAGAGCAGTTCCCCATCAGGTCCGCCCCCTCGGTATGTCGGACCCGCCTACGTCATTGGCTTGAGCGGGGAACTTCCTTCACTATGTAAATTTAAATTACACAGTGAAGGAAGTTCCCCGCTCAAGCCAATGACGTAGGCGGGTCCGACATACCGAGGGGGCGGACCTGATGGGGAACTGCTCTCACTTTGGTAACAACCAATGAAGGACAGCACTGGACATCGGGATCGCCGCGGGACACTGGATTTCACCGCTGGAATGTTTTTTTTTTTTTTTTTAAATAAATTACTTTTTCAAGGTGTTTGTGTGTTTTTTTAAACATTTTTTTACGCTTTCTTCGTGAAATGGTAGGGGTACAATGTACCCCTTACCAATTCACATAGGGGGGGGCCGGGATCTGGGGGTCCCCTTTGTTAAAGGGGTCTTCCAGATTCCGATAAGCCCCCCGCCCGCAGACCCCCACAACCACCGGGCAAGGGTTGTGGGGATGAGGCCCTTGTCCCCATCAACATGGGGACATCCTCCCCATGTTGAGGGCATGTGGCTTGGTACGGTTCAGGAGGGAGGGGGGCCGCTCTCTCGTCCCCCCCTTTTCCCCTGCGGCCGGCCAGGTTGCGTGCTCGGATAAGGGGTCTGGTATGGATTTTTAGGGGGACTCCACGCCATTTTTTTTTAATTTGGGGTGGAGTTCCCCTTAAAATCCATGCCAGATCTGAAGGGCCTGGAATGGATATTTGGGGGAACCCCACGTCAATTTTTTTTTAAATTTGCGGCGGGGTTCCCCTTAATATCCATTCCAGACCTGAAGGGCCTGGTAATTGAATTCTGGGGAACCCCCACGCTTTTTTTTTTTTTTTATCAATGACTTTTGTATGTATTGCCGGGAGCCGACAATTCATTAATAGCCGCGAGTCAGTTTTAAATGACTTTTTTTCTTTCAAAAATGACATTTTTTGCAGGGACATTTCTAAGCACGGGAAACATGCGCCACTTTACATGCATATCATACACACCCCCCAGGTACAAAATTTAAAGGAATATTTCACTTTTATTTTTTCATTTTAAGAATTATTAAAATCACTGCTCCCGAAAAAACGGCCGTTTTTAAAACTTCTTTTTGCATTGATACATGTCCCCTGGGGCAGGACCCCGGTCCCCAAACACTTTTTAGGACAATAACTTGCATATAAGCCTTTATAATTAGCACTTTAGATTTCTCCCATAGATTTTTCGAATTTGCCGCGAACACCCCGATTTGTTCGCTGTTCGGTGAACGGGCGAACAGGCAATGTTCGAGTCGAACATGAGTTCGACTCGAACTCGAAGCTCATCCCTAGTGCCTAGATATATATGATATATGATTTTCTCACGCAGAACCATATTCACAGTAAAAAAAAATCTTTCATTCAAGATTTTTTTTTTTCCTCCTGATTCCTCTAGTTTTATTATCATAATAATCATTAATTTGACCCCATTAACCAATAGAAAGTCAAACTAAACTAAACTTATTGCCCAAAATTCTATTAGCGAATATCCAGCTTTAGTCTGTTGGGTCTCGAGTTGACATGTAGGGTTGTGACTGATGGATCTGATGAGGTTCTTTTTTTAATGAAGATGGTTTATATTTGGTTATTTAAGTAAGTTCTAATAGATTATTTTTAACAGAGTTGACAGAGTTGACAGAAGCCTTCATCAGGTTCCCAATCTTAGTACAAGTATAACATTTTCTTCTCTAGTAAATTATGTCTGATTTATACAAAGACAAAACCAAACATCAAAGTATATACTTTTTTTAACTATGGATACGATTAAGAACACAATATCCTTGCTTAGTGTCTTTATCAAACCTCTTAGGCATTGCTCAAAGCACTATCTGCTCTAACAAATTTGTTTGGGAAATAATATAATTCCATGTAACATCCCATATGTTTAAAACATGTGATGTCAGTCAAAATGCTATGCTCTGCCATATGGACCTTTTTTGATGAAGAATGAATCACTTTCTATTTTAATTAGGAAATTTGGAATGTATTATGTAAAAAAATAAAAATAAATTACTTTTAACAATACAGGTTTCCTATAATAGCATCAAAGGATAAATAGATCTTTGAAATTAATTACTTGTCTTTAATCAGTGTTCATTATACATTCATCATGGGGAGATTCATCTCCTTGGTCATATGTAGATGAGTCATATACCTGGGCTTTCCAAACCATCTTTTGGATTGGTCTTGCACAGTTTTTGATTAAAACGTAACTCCAAATACCGGTAAGTCAGAGAAGGAGAAATGAAGAAGAGAAAGATGGGTAAGTAGTATGATATGTGAATTATACAGTCCTCTGTAAACTCAGTCTTTCAGTTGAATGCCAAGAAGTCTTGAGATGAGTGACATCTGGGTCCCACCATCCTACATATTAATAACCATTTACAAGGTGTTGACCCATAGACATCTTGTAAGCCTTAGATTCACTCAGACCATGCAATACAACTGATGGACCAATATAGGAAATAAAGCTGTTTAGTTCAATGATTTTCACTGACAACTGATTTGGGGTAATTGGCAGAAAGCACTGTCTTTTCATTGTGCCATTGGTTACTAGTTCAATTTTCCCTTCTCTAACAATTCCGACATTTTGTAGTATTCTATTTTAAAATTTTTGATAGGAATTCTAGTTATTTTGTTCAATCAGTGGTTAACAAACATGTGTTTCGGAGAGAAAATCCACATCACATGTTCCCTTGATGAGCCCTGAAGATGGGTCAGAGATTTGATGTTAGAGAGGATTAATTTGGCAGAGCGTGAATACACATTCTAACACAAATTCAAATGCTGCAATAATGACTTTTATACAGGGTAGGATTAAGTGACTCGCCTCCCTTCCTTATAAGCATCCAGTGATTTAGAGATTTGAAGGTCCTACTCCATTCTATTTCTCCTACAATTCCTGTAGAGAAGTGCTCAGAAGAGTCTTCACAGAGTTCTATGAGCAGACGAGAAACAACAGCATCTGGCCACTTCTAGACATATTTGGCTAAACTGAGCAAGAGAAATGTAAGAGTAAAGGTGTGCAGGGGATGTTAAGAGGTATCAGAAGGCTCTTTATAGTTCACTAACCATGAAACCATCTTTACGTTCTCATGCTGGGCGACCTGTACAGTTAAAAGGTAGTCCTGGACCTGAACATAAAAAAGACTCAATTTTGACTCCAACATCTCATTTTGAAATCTATATTTGCAGATGTAATCCTATGACACAAGGGAAGGAGCTTGTAAAAATGGCTGCCATTAATCAGGTCAACCAAGACAACATATGGTCCAAATGCAGCCCTGACTGGTGGGGCTTTGAAAAGTCCTTTTAATTTCTTGACTACTGGACCCGGGACAAGCATTGAAGTGGGCCTATTATCAGATAGTGACTTTTTTATCACATTTTAATACCTATAGTACAAATACACAATTCCAAAAGCTACCGGAAAAAGCAAGAACATTTATTGCTGTGTTGGTATCCTTGGACAATGACTACTGTTCAGTACTGAGACCATAGAAAAGTGAAGGGCAGAAATTACTGAATCACACAAATCAATTTTTCTAAAAGGGGGAATCAATCAGTCATGAAAAGTCAGTCTTCATCCTGCTGTGTCCTGTATGATTGCCATTTTCCTTATAGAGAACATCTCCGAGATTTTTGAATTTAAATCGCAGCAAGGTTCTGTGATATTACCTTTGGAATTCTGGTTTATTAGAACAGAAGCCAGAGGGAACGGCTGTATAGCAAACAAAATAAAAGTAAACACTATGAATACTTTTTTAAATCTGAAGCCTATTTCAGGGCCAGTGCCTATGTAAAGCCACCCGTGACTACTTTGTGCTTGCCTGCCTGGTTACAAGGGAGGAAGGGAAATGAGGCACATGTTCCCCTGCCTGCCTGAAAACGGCAGATATTTCTCTTTGTTGAACACAGCCGAACTGTAGTGGGGGTAGGAAAGGGTGTAGGGGAAGTTAGGTGAACAATCACTGTAGTAGTGGTGACTACTACAGTGAGAAAAAAGGAAGGCCCCAAGGGATTGTATGGGCAGGAAGCCAAAACAGGATAACAAAAAGTAAAGAATAATGTATAAAAGTACTAATTTAATGAAAAAAAATTGAAAAAAATATAGCTACATGGTAAAAACAATCATGGAATACACAACATGATACAAAAATACAGCCACTCAATAGTCGTAATACACAGTATACTGATAACAATCAGAAACAAGTGATCACGGCGTCAACCCTACGTTTCAGAAAAGCATAACAGGCATACTGTTCCTATTATGATGGGTATATTTCCTTCTTCAGGGGTTTTGAGTGCAAGCTTTGCTGGTATATTTCTATAGAAACAAATACAGGTGTATACAAGTAAGTAAGTACTACAGTGACTCTCTGCTTCTATGGCAGTCCGACACGTATGGGATATGCGTACTTACATTAGTCCAAGATGGAAAAATTTAGAAGGAAATTGCTAAATTGTGCATCACCACAGGGTGACACTGAGGATGCACCTAGTATAAATGCGCCAACGTCCCGATATTCAATGGGAGAATGTATATTTAAACTAAAGGTGGACTTTAAACGGCACACAGATAGATATTGTAAAAATTCTAAGGGTTTTATTGTTGGTAGAAAAATATAATTGAATTTAGGTAAAAAGTACATTAATACAAGACACTGACATTATGTGACAGTTATCAATAGTTGATATAGGGTCCCATTTACAAGACTCGACACATCTCCCAGGAATTACATTGACATGTAAAATACACAAAGTAGAATGGAATAATGTATAGCCAACAAACACCGTCCAACTCCTCATTTGTGTTTGTTGGCTATACATTATTCCATTCTACTTTGTGTATTTTACATGTCAATGTAATTCCTGGGAGATGTGTCGAGTCTTGTAAATGGGACCCTATATCAACTATTGATAACTGTCACATAATGTCAGTGTCTTGTATTAATGTACTTTTTACCTAAATTCAATTATATTTTTCTACCAACAATAAAACCCTTAGAATTTTTACAAGATGGAAAAATGTTACTATACAATAAAATTCAAACCTAGAGTTCAGCTTTAAATGGTAATAGATGTAGATGGAATGGATAGGAATGGAAAAGAGGAGCTGTAGCTTAGAGTCTATGGCAGGGGGAGACAGATAGGAGGTCTTTAAAAAGTTTATAGGGATAATGTAAAACTCAGAAATAGTGGAGAGATGTTTTAACAATTCACACTGTAGGCCCAACTTTCAGTTAAGAGTCAGTCCAGTTGTTGTTAAAAGAGAAGGCTCCTAAAATAATGAAGGGATATTGGAACATTTCTTAACCTGCATGAAACATATTGAACTCATGTTTCACCAACAGTAGGTTCTTTTTAAAGATATCCACAGACATTGGCTGAAGATTATCTAGAACAGTGGCTCTGAACCTTATTTGAATCACGGTCCCTCTTAAGAATCTGGTCACGACCAGGCAGTGGCAATTATGAGATCACTTTTTATAGCTTGCAAGCCTTTAGTTGGGTTTCACTCAACCCTCCTACCCTTAGGGATTGGATACGGGAAATAGATAAACACGTAATGCAGTGCCTCTCAGAAGTATGAAAAGATATGGAGAAAATGGATGGATTCATCACGTTGTAATTTTAATTCACAGTAAAGGTTGGGTATGTTTTTAGTAGAGTAGGATGGCTTATTACAGACAAGTTTTTATATACTATTTGCTCTGGAGTATTTTTGAATATTTCTAAAAAACGACATGGAAATGAATTAAATGTACTGATGCTAATATCGCTTTGGGAAGTAACTTGATCTTGGCTTGAATGTTTTCTCTTGTTCCTTTTTTTGTCTATCTGTTATAAAAAGTTAATAGATAAAATCAGAAAAAAAAAAAACTGAATTTGATAAAAGGTGTGGCCCCCTCCCTGGAAATAGTCACATAAACACAACGTGCATGCAATGAATATACAGTATATACACTTGATTTTATTGAAATTTGTTTTCCTCATACATATATGAGATACACAAAGTTTGAATAATGTAATCAATCTTAACAAAAAACTCACTCCTTTAATGGGGTGGCACAAGATGGCGGTTGTGCAAAGAAAGATGACACAAATGTAAATGGCAAACAGCCAACAGCAAGTCAAGAGATGCTTAGTGGTGGGCGCTATAATTAGTGGCATGGTGCATTTTCTTTCATTTCTCTTAAAGGGAAACCATTGATTGGGACAAGGGGAAGGGCTGTATAGTAAATATAAATGTTATATTTTATCTGACCCTCACTGACCCCCTGAAACCCACCCATGGACCACTTAGGGGGCCAAGAAGATCTTTTACACAAAGTAACAATGTATCTGCTGATACATATGACCTGCCATTTGTTTAATGTTTTTATAATAGCAAAAAGAACAATTGACTCTCTCGGTAGAAAATTTCCAGTGCAGATAATTGAAGTGCTGCTTTGTGGTGTATACCCCCCCCCCCTCCCCAGAAGCTTGACTGACATGCACAATATAGGAATGTATCTTGCTGATTGGGAACCTCAAATACAGTAGCTACTTTTGTTTACAGCTACACCTTAAGCATAGAAATGGTTCTCAGCCAAAACTTTCACTGGGAGCCTTTCCATAGGCACAGCATGCATGCTGCGACTGCATTCAGCCCTATGAACTGCTATCAAAATTATTACTTAGCTGTTTCCAGAGCCGGCACAACGTATAGAAAAATTACATATTATACTGTATATGCTACTTGAACAGCTAATGATTTTAATGGCCTGTCATACAAAACCAAATACCGTATATCATATAGATGAAGTTGAATTTTAAATTATTTTGATTTCTAACTACGGTAATGCATATTTATACTGATGTATGTATTTTTAATGTTCCTTTTAAATAACCATTTGAAATAGGCTTTTCCATGGAGTCCTTTACCATTGTCCTATATCTACAAGATCTAGAGCTGTCATGATACAATGATGGATCTCTTCAGTAGAGTGATCACCATACTATTAATAATCATGAACATTGGTAACAGTCACCCTCCAATGAATAAAAGAACATTAATAAAACAATGGTTGTATGCATATAAAGACTATATATATAACACAAATGTGTGATTATTAAATGCACGGTTATAATTCTGAACAAAATATAGATAAAGTTATTATGTGACTACCTACTATGGCAAGCAGAAGGTGCACTTGCAGAATCTGAGGATGCTAAAAAAAAATTAATGTACAGGCAGTCCCCGAGTTACGAACACCCGAGTTACAAACGACTCCTACTTACGAACAGCCTCAATGCCGGCTGCTTGTGCTCCACGCTGGTCCTGGATACCTCCGAGCAGCTATCTTGACACATCCCACACTGCAGTACTTCATGTACTGCATGGCCAGAAGAACCCCAGAAGCACCCAGAACATCCCACATCCCTCCACAGGCGGAAGCCGGAACATCCCACATCCCTGCACAGGCGGAAGTTACACTTACAAGCAGTGTTCCGACTTACACACAAATTACACTTATGACCTTGCTTTGTGCACTGGTCCAAATCATTTGGTGGAGGGTGGATAATGGTGTGGGGTTGTTTTTCAGGGGTTGTACTTGGCCCCTTAGTTCCAGTGAAGGGAACTCTTATGGCATCAGCATACTAAGACATTTTGGACAATTTTATGTTCCCAACTTTGTGGGAACAGTTTGGGCTGGCCTATTCCTGTTTCAACATGACCAGTGCACAAAGCAAGGTCCATATAGACACTGATGAGGGAGTTTGGGGTGGAGGAACTTGACTGGCCTGCACAGAGTCCTGACCTCAACCCGATAGGACACCTTTGGGATGAATTAGAGAAGAGACTGCAAGCCAAGCCTTCTTGTCCAACATCAGTGCCTGACCCCACAAATGTGCTTCTGGAAGAATGGTCAAACATTCCCATAGACACTCTCCTAAACCTTGTGGACAGCCTTCCCAGAAGAGTTTTAAGCGGTTATAGCTGCAAAGGGTGGGTCAGCTCAATATGGAACCCTACAGACTAAGTTCATGTACGTGTAAAGGCAGGCATCCCAATACTTTTGGTAATATAGTGAATGTCTTCTGAGCATGCTATGTATGCTCTAATCTGTGTATCGGGATGTGGGCACTGGGCACACAATAAATTTGGAAACAATGTAGGTAAAGTTAAGTCCTTTAATTACGGTAATTGAAAACATCTTGTATGTGCCAACTCGTTTTGGGGGTCTCACAATGCCCCCTTCTTAAGGGCTTCAAATATCATACTCACTAGACCCAAGAAGACTGGATTCTTTAGTAAAACAATGGAGATGAAATACACTTGTAAAACAAATGAAGTAGATAAAGTAGATGTAGTGTCCATGCAATCTCCAGAACAAGCAAGGTCTCTGATTACTTAGTTTAGTATACACCTTGAAACAGCATGGGTTATGTTCTCTGATAGTATCTACTTTTTGCTCCACCAAGTAGGTAAGTAGGCAGGTTTCTGTGTTATGACTTTTGTGGTCTCAGTTTAAAGGAGTTTTGACACAATTTACGAAAAGGTGACAGGGTTGGCTTTCGAAACAGCAGATTTTATCAGTGGAGGAAAGAAAGTAAATATGATGTTTGTTGTGTGTTAAATGTCACCTAAAATGCCTAAAATCTCTTTGACCAAAACTTTTAGGTGGAGAATAAATGTACATCTAGGAATGATTCATCCTATTTTGTAATTCTTTCTCAAAAAGTAACTACAATTTTGTTGAACAAAAAAAAATTCCCTCTGGGAGTTCAATGTACATTGCAGGGATTTTAATAAACATTGTAGAAGATTCCCAACTATTGTTTGTTTTACCATATCCCTTGCATAATGATTCTAAATGGGAGGGTCTGGTTCATTATAACTACCTTGTGCACTCTCAGTATTCTAATGAGGAAAGTTGCAGGATCTGCATCCCTTTAGGAGTATTTAAGCTTTGGGGAGTATCTCACCAAAACGAAAACTCCCATTGCAGAGGATGCCTAAAATTTGGCTTGTATCTTAGCGCAAACTTCTGGGAAAATGAGTGAGCCAATCACACAAGCAGGAAATTACAACTTTAGGAGCGTTGGTGTACATAACACCTCCGGGTTGCCATGGGGCTTTGGACTTTACAGAAAATGACAGCGCTGCAAACTGAAAATAAAACATAATTTTTGAAATAACATTAAATTACAATATGGATTATGTAACAAATATAAATGTTATATTATTATTTTTTTTATTTGCTATATTTTTTTTCCATGACAATGAAGTTACCCTTTAAAGCAGCGCCCCAAGGAAAGTAAAATTGCTCCCTTTCGGTGAAGCTGCCCTGCAAGGGCTAAATGATCATAAATGTCTAGGGGGCTGAAAAAAGCAGTTTTACTTATCTGCAGACTCTTCTGCACTGCAAGATCAGTCCCTGAATGCCTCTTTTTCCCTGTGCTCTGGCAGTCAGATGCCCTCTTACGTCATCAAGACCAATGCAGAGCCCAAAGTCCTGCATGGGATGTGAAAATGCCAAGGGACAGTCCACTGCTGAAACATAAGGGAGCGCCATCTGCCAGGGGAGTGGAGGATCGGGTAAGTAAAACTGCTTTTCCTGTCCCCCAGACATAAATGAGCACCTAGCCCTTGCAGTGTGGGGTATTTATACTGGATTAGTCATTTGTCATTGCTCTTTTTATTGCCTTACCAAATAAGCCCAAAAGGGCAATAATGCGTTTTTCCTAGAGAAACCAGATTTTAGCTTGCAATTATTAAAAGTGACCCACAATAACAGATACATACTAATTAGTTAGTTTGAATTACTGCATCTCTTTAAAGTTGAACTCCAAATGGATGTACAGTAAAGCATCACCATTTAGTTCAGTTAAAAAAAAAGAACACTAAGTTGAACAGTTTAGGTACCCAATTACTGTATGTCTTTATATTAGCTTCCAGCACAGCAGGCAAGGGCTAGGAGAGGGAGGGCAGTACTGGGAGCCAGATGGCATTGAATAGTGCTGTGAGTATAACACTAGGAGCATAGGCGTGCGCACAGGGTGTGCCAGGTGTGCCCAGGCACACCCTCATCACCCCATGCACATTAGTATTATGGCTCAGTGTAGCAGCAGGAACAGGGGAAAGATCTCCTTTTTACCGCCTCTGCCATAAGAGAAGTGTTTATGCTCTTCTCCTTCACTGTATCGCCAGGGAAATCAATGTGCCGGGGTGATATATATGTAGACACACACACATGCATGTGTGTTTAAGCTTAAGGGGCTCTTTCACACGGAGGTCCGTCCAGGTCCGCCTGTCAGTTTTTTAGGCGGACCTGAAACGGATCCTCCATGCACCCCTATGGAAGCACGGATGTCAGCGGAGACATGTCCGCTGACATCCGCTCCGCTCCGCTCCGCCAAAGTGTGACGGAGGAAAACCCTATTTTTCCTTCCGTCGGCGGAGCGGATCGGATGACGACGGACTCTACGGTCCGTCGTCATCCGATTCCCCGTAGGGGAGAGCGGCGCTCTGACAGGGCGGTCCCTGCACAGTGTGCGGGGACCGCCCAGTCATCCGTCGGCTCAGCGGGGATCAACGGAGCGATCCCCGCTGAGCAAGCGGAGCTTCACGTGGCGGATCTGCACGGATCCGCCCCGTGTGAAAGGGGCCTTAGGGTGCACATCCGCACACCTATGACTAGGAGCATGCTGTGTTGTCTGGCAGAGGTGCCTGACTGCACACATTTACACTTCTTTTGGCAGGTAATACAGCTCCCAATACTGTGTATTTTAAAATTTTGCATGGAGCTTGGATTTAAGGGGACGCAGTCGCATAGTTCACCAAACTTTCGCAGAATGACAGAACTGTTGTTTTATTACCTTATATATTTGTGTACTATCGATATATCTAATAGAGAATGCCCCACTCACAGACCTCTTGTTTTCCCTGATGCTGGCAGTCTTTCTGCTCGACCTGAAAAGTGCTGCCTGTGTTTGCCTAGCTGGGAGGAAGCGATATCTGTGAAGTTTTGCTCTCTCCACTCATTCCCTAACCTCTTGGCTGGATTTATTGCAAAGAATCGTCTTGCCCCCTGGGCAAAGCTGGCGCTTTTGTTTGACTCTGCTGTTCTCCCCGCACCTGCCATCACTTGGCTAATTACCTGTCTGAGCTAGCGGCTGGGGATGCTGATCTTGTGCTGCCAGCTAATAGCCTGGTGCTATCACACCATATGTAGATCTAATACTTTACCGAAATAGACTTTTATAGAGGTGTGAACTGCTATACACGGTATATGTGGAGATAGAAGAGAGAGGGAAGAATTATGCCATGGATAACTCTCATTTGCTGTCTTTCTAAAGATTCCTTTTTAGATATGAATGGAAATTGGATCAGCATCTTGTAAACCAACACATGTGTGTGTTAATTATTTAAAGTGACCTTATCAACCAACTTAAAGCAGACCTTTAATCTCTTTAGGAACATTAAATAGTTTTCCTCCTCTACCTCCTATAAAATTATCAGATATATAATTTTTATTTTTTCCCCAAAAATACCTGCTCTGCGGGTCCCACCGTCCCAGTCTAGCACTTTCAGCCTTTCTTGCAAAGGAAAGAATGACATTCCCCTTCTTTGCTGTAACCTCCTGAGATACTTACGTCATGCATTCCAGGAGGCTTCGGGGGAATCTTGGGTACACTGCGCATGTGCAGAGGCGCATCATCAGCGGCTGGTGCAAGAACCAGAAGGAGAAACCCAGCCCTCAGATGAGGTCAGTATAAAAGATGGTGGCGCGAGATCCAGTGCACAGCAGCAGTGTGGCAGACTAAACCAGGTAATGCTGGATTTGCTGAGTATTTTTTTAGGACAACCAGGTGTCAAGGTAAGAGGGGAAAAAAATCTAAGGGGGGGGGGGAATGTTCCACATTAAAAATCCTAATTAAAAGAGAAGTATGTTTTTTTATTTTATTTTATTAAAGATTCATACTTATCTAGGTGGATGCAGCAACAGACCTATGCAGTATCTGTCCCCCGTCGTCTGTGCACTGAGAACCAAGCCACCGAACATCGCCGATGGCTCGGTTTTCACAGATCCCAGAGAGGAGAGCCGCTGACTGTCAGTCGGTGTCTCTTCTCTGCTTCTCCATGCTCATTGGAGCTCTGAGCTGTGGAGGAGCGGGGAGCGGCCATATCAGCGGCTCGCTGAGACTGCCATCAATCAAGGCAGCTGGCGGATCCAGACTTGGAAGTCGGAATGACGTGCTGCCCCGACTGATGGCAGTGACGTTAGTGGTGAGCAGACTTCAGACCGTTCTCCGCTAAAAACGAGTTACAGGAGTGCAAAACGAATAGCACTCCGGTGACCTAGAGGAGAAGCCCAGCCTAAAAAGCTCAGGCTGGACTTCTCCTTTAAAGTATTTCCTTTAAAGAACAGACTAAGTACTTACCACTCCTGTCACCCATGCTGTCACAAATGACACTCCAATGCAAAAAAATAAAAACCCCGGGTAAAGCTCCTTTAGAAACCGACACTTCTGGGAGTGTCCATCTCCTGTGCCTCAAGTGGTTTGTCCCGCCAGCCACTACATCACTACAGGATACACAGAGTAGTGATTCCTAAAGCAGAACCTCACATAGTGGCAAATTAGTCCACATGACCGCAGCTTATTTGAGACTCCCCAATGACTAAACAAGGAATCATGGTGATTTATTGCAAACATTTGCTTAATTAAATGAACTGCATTTACCGTATGCTAATTTTCTACATAAAGTTTAGTTATAACACCCTTATGGGCTCGTCTAGAAATTATTTCTAGGTTACATACACAAAATTGGCCCAAGACCTTGTGACAGGTACAAGGAAGTATTCCTCAGCATAAGTGATCAATGGAAAGAAAAAAAGAGCAATGCCAAGGTGTTGATGGTCAGTTGTCATAAGGAAGAAAAGATGAATGGGATTGGTGGTCTGTAGGAAAAAAATGCCTTAATGTTAACGGTCAGTGGGAGAAAATATGCCCCCAGCATCCGTGATCAGTGGAAGATTAAAGGTCTCAGTGACTGGTCAGTGGAGGAAAACAGCCCTAGCTTTGGTGGTTATTGGGGATCAACTTGACAGCTTGGTCAGGAGGATGTTCATTCTTTCTTAAATGGATGACTTAGCCTAGCAGCCTCCACTCATTGGCTTATATGGTAGGCAGCTGGGCCCAGCAGTTGCCCATTCACTGCTAGTGAGAAATGTTTCGAAACTGCAGGACTTTGGGATTCTGTTCATATAACGGGATAGTAGACATGTGCACACTGAAATATTTCGTTTCGGAGTTTCGTTTTCGTTAGAAAAATAAATTGATTTAGTTACTCCCGAAATTCGTTTTTATTTATTAAATTTTTCGTTAGAAATTGCATTCGTCCGAAAATCTGAATTAATTAAGGTCGAATCTGTCATTGAAGGCTTATGGTGTCTGTCGAATGTTCAAAGAAGATTTGACGGAGCAGCGAAACTGTACAACGCTGCAATCATACATTTCCGGTCGAATGTTCCACCTACAAGCTATAGTAGAATTATAATGTTGTATGACTAGTATTAATTATATTTATTAATTATTATTACTAGTCAACCAACATTAGAATTCTTCTATAGCCTATGGGCAGAGCATTTGACCGGAAATGTATGATTGCAGCGTCGTACAGTTTATCTGCTCAGTCGAATCTTCTTAGAACTTTCGACAGACACCATAAGCCTTCAATGACAGATTTGACGTTTGTATGTTTTTCGATGTTTTGTCGAATCTTCGTCGTTCATGTTGAATTGTCAAGTTAGTTCTAGCTATTTTACTGCTCCTCCTCTTTGGTTACAATCAGCCAATAACATTCATCATCATCATTTTTTTTATTTTACTTCCCCCACCCAATTCCAGCAGCAATCTTTTCTCTCTATGTCGAATCTTTTCTCTCTATGTCGAATCTTTTCTCTCTATAATGTCAAATCTTTTCTCTCCATGTTGAATCTTTCCTCTCTATGTAGAATAATCTTGGACTAATAGAGTTAAGGCTAGGCACATTCGACCACAGGTTCGATGGACACAGATTGCTATTGTCAGCCTCATGTCGAATCTCCTATCTATATCGAACTGTTGTTGCAACGAAAACGAAAATTAAGCATTTGTTTATGTCGGATCTTTCGGTTTTCGGATTCTGCATTTCCGTTTTCGTTTGTTAAAATGATAACGAAAATACCTGAAATGCGGACGAAAATGCATTTGGACTAAAATGAATGCACATGTCTACGGGATAGTCCCTTGTGATCTGGGACAATTAGATGTGGGCAATCTGTTCACTTTATGGTAGGCCTGTGTTCTTGCTAGGCTTGATGGATATACAGTATGCAATTATATATCACCATTTATGTAAAATTATATTATATTACATATACATACAAAAGATATACTGTAGCTTCTTCTATAAATGTAATATATTACTAGCAATATATTCATATGCATACATACACTATATTGACAAAAGTATTAGGAAGCCTGCCTTGACACGCACATGAACTTTAATGGCATCACAGTCTTAGTCCGTAGGGTTCAATATTGAGTTGGCCCACCCTTTTCAGCTATAACAGCTTCAACTCCTCTGGGAAGGCTGTCCATAAGGTTTAGGAGTGTGTCTATGGGAATGTTTGACCATTCTTCCAGAAGAGCATTTGTGAGGTCAGGCACTGATGTTGGTCACTCTAATTCACCCCAAAGGTGTTCTATCGGGTTGAGGTCAGGATTTTGTAGAGGCCAGTCAAGGTCCTCCACCCACAAACTCACTCATCCATGTCTTTATGGACCTTGCTTTGTGCACTGGTGCACAGTCATGTTGGAACAGGAAGGGGCCATCTCCAAATTGTTCCCACAAAGTTAGGAGCATGAAATTGTCCAAAAAATCTTGGTATGCTGACCCCTTAGGAGTTCCCTTCACTGGAACTAAGGGGCCAAGCCCAACCCCTGAAAAACAACCCCACACCATAACCCCCCCCCCCTCCACCAAATGATTCAGACCAGTGCACAAAGCAAGGTCCATAAAGACATGGATGAGCAAGTTTGGGGAGGAGGAACTTGACAAGCCTGCGCAGAGTCCTGACCTCAACCCGATAGAACACCTTTGGGATGAATTAGAGCGGAGACTGCAAGCCAGGCCTTCTCGTCCAACTTCAGTGTCTGACCTCACCAATGCACTTATGGAAGAATGGTCAAACACTCCCATAGACATACTCCTAAACTTTGTGGGCAGCCTTCCCAGAAGAGCTGAAGCTGTTATAGCTGCAAAGGGTGGGCCAACTCAATATTGAACCCTACAGACTAAGACTGGGATGCCATTAAAAAGTTCATATGCGTGTAAAGGCAGGTGTCCCAATACTTTTGACAATATAGTGTATATTGCTTACAGAACCCTATCTATACCTTCTATGATAAACAATTTAGACTGTTCATTGTGTGTGTCTATAAATCGAATCTCTAAAGCTAGTGAGTGAAGGAAAATCCTTAATTCATCCTTTTTGTCCCCATCACATTATCAAATATTTCACTTCGACCAAACATCAAAGGAAAGGAGGAATGTTTTCTTTTACTTTCCTGCAGGGGCTCAATTTTTTCTCCTTTTTTTTTAGACCTGTGCAGCCACAGGTTTCCTGGCTTGGGATCCAAGCTGCAGTGCTTGAATTTTCTCTAATGCCCTGTACACACGATCGGACCTTTGCCCGACCAAGCTCACAACGGAATTCCGACGGAATTCCATCGGTGAAAAATAGAACAGGTTCTATATTTAGACTCCGATGGAATTCAACGGAATTTCTCAGTTGGGGCACACACACGGTAGGAATTCCTATCATGTGTACAAGGCATAAGGCCGCCTGGGCTGGTGGGCTTAGGGCAGTTGCCCCTTAGGCACTTAATGTTAATGCTTCCCTGTACTGAAGAAGGAATTTCCAGTATTGGGACCTCAGTGCTATTGCAGAGGATATCTGCACATGAGAGGTGTGTACAGTATGCAGATATGACCCTAGGTTTAATTAACAGAGGTTACTGAGTGGGTTAATGTGTGTTGGGTTCTTGGATTGAGAATTTCTTTAAGCCATGAAAAAAGATGTCACCAGTCTCCTAGGACTAAATGTCAATGTACCATTTTCAGTGCAATTAGCAAATGGTGAAAATTGTGGTGGTGCTCTTGATAGGGTCCAAAAAAACATAAATGCAGTATTGGTGGCAATGTGATGCAGCCCAATGCGAATGGGATGGGTTGGCCCCTTAAATAAGCTCTATATAAAGGGGTGGAGGATGCTTAGTGCGGCTTCATGCAAGTAGGGCTTGGAAGGCTTTTGAAATGGTCATTTAAACCTTGAGTTGCCCACAGTCATTACAGGGCGGTCAGATATGAAGACATGATGATGACAAACTTCCTGCTATCCATAAACTTGCAAAATCAGCTCTCTGATCCTAGCAAGTTTACCTTAATGGAAAGTCACAGCCCTTGAGACAGGTTTCCTATTCTTCCCAATTGACATTTGTCCCTAAGAACTCTTTGCTAGCAAGTATTTGCCCCCACAGACAGGAGGTCCTGCCGATCCAGCCGTAAACAGCCACTTAAGGTGACTGTCAATTCACCCCTGAAAACTGTATTTTCTTTTTAATTAGTTTTACCACAGCAATTCATCAAAGGTGTATATATCAACTGTCCATTATACAGACAGAATATATGGTGCTGCAATGAAAAATGTAAAAGTTGCTGTGGACCTAACTTACAGTTGCAGTAATAAAATATTTGCAAAAAAAACATACTAGTTTCTACTTAATGTTGCAAAAGTCCTTATTATACCTAATGTTTAGCAAGCTAGGTACTTAGTCCCACAATGGTCCCGGTAGCTACTGGAGTGTTGTATTATAGTTGGCGCAGTCAATACATTTTAAGAGCTACAGTGACACATGCTGGCTGAAGGAAGGTGCTACAGTGCAACGATGTCTGCAGATTTGTTCCAACCTGACAATACACACATCTAGCACTATAAAAGCTCTGGAGCATGTGCAACTGTCAAACTAAAATATAGTGCTACCTGTCTTTAAAGGAGCATTAATATTACTTTTTTTTTTTTTTTTTTACTCAATCACTGTCTATTTCTACCTAAGCCATACTTTCTTGTGCCTTTATAAGAACAATTTCCTCTCCAAATAAGGTAAGCTTTTGAATAATGCATTACTTTAAAATATAACTGTACAACACAAGCCATAGAAAAGCCTCTTTATTCAGACGCTGGTCTCTCAAACAATTTCTTACCACCCCTGAGCAATAACCTTGCACTTAAAATACGTGCCTTTGCCTGAAGCAGTAAATTATATAATATATTCTGTAGGTTAGCCTTGATCTTGTTTCCAAACGTGTTTGTGAAACAGATGTTTATGTCTATTGAATGTAAGATTTTCAGTGATACCTGTTCAGTTCTATTGTGCTCATTATATGGAGCATTGCCATGGGTAACAAAAATGTGCAAAGCACAGTAACGCACATAGCAGCCAACCAGAATCTACCTTTTTACAAATCTTCTACATCAGACGGAAAATAGATTGATATTGGTGACCAAACTTTGCAAAGCTTCTTTGCTCTTTGAATTTCAATAAGCTGCATATGCTTCATTAATTTAATGATCTGGGCATTGGTGGCAGTTACTGGGTAGTATATAAGCATAGGTGTGCGCACAGTGTGTGCCGGGTGTGCCCAGGCACACCCTAATCACCCCATGCGCATTAGTGTTATCACTCTGTGTAGCAGCAGGAACATGGGAAAGATCTCCCTCTTACCGGCTCTGCCATAGGAGAAGTGATTATGCTCTTCTCTTTCACTGTGCCGCAGGGAGATCAATGTGCCAGGGTCATATACAGTAGGTGCCGCCGATTTTGTGTCAATCTAGCCTCTGCTATCGGCGAGATTGACCACCCGCGACCCCCGTCGCGGGAGCCAGCGCCGAGCTATGTCGCTCCTCCCGCTCGCCGCCCCCCAATGGATTCCTATGGATGCGCGGCATCTCGTGGGGGCAGCGAGCGCGAGAAGCACAGCCTCCAGCGGCGATATCCATCGCGATCCATCGCGCTGGATATCCAAAATCGGAGGCACCTACTGTATATGTAGACACATACACACATGTATGTTTGAGCTTAAGGGTGCACACCCTAATGCAATTGGCTGCGCACACCTATGTATATAAGTCAATTAGCTCTCAGTTGTGACATTTAATGCAGCAACTTTTGCATGGATTAGATGACAATCTGCTTTTTATGGTGGCATTCAGATGCCCTCCAGCCAACAGCCAACATCCATTGGACAGGTGGAAGTTTGTTCCCCTGCCCTCCTCCATACCATAAACCTTCCATGTCCACCCTTGCACATTTATGAAACTCTCTGAACTTGGAGCGTTATCTGCCTGGAAGGCAGTAGGAATGTCCAATCACCCTTCAAACTCTTTGGGTAGCCTTCCTGATGGCAAGTGCAGCGATGCAACAAAAATTCTTTAAGACTGGTCAAGGTACCCATCCATCATGCTAAAAAATACATGTCAACTTGTCATAAAATACCTATTAAAAAGAACAGAGTAGTAAAGTGAATGGTCATTCAAGTCCTGCTTATAAATTCTGGCTGCAACAGGTGCATACAGATTAGTAGATGAATTAGCTCCCTAATTTTTTGTTGCTTATGGTAGGTCGCATAGAAATGCCATAGTTAAGGCTTTTGACATAAAAAAACAAAAAAAGCAGTATGATACTCAAACTGCATAAAATAAACACATTTAAAAGCCAGGAGCAAGAAAAAAGGAAAAAAAAAAAAACATACAACTGTGAGTGGCAGAAGCTCCTATCAGAAATGACACCCATCAAGACTCTACTCATGTTGAAACCCCCATCTCTACTTGTCACTAATGCACATTAACTCTTTTGCACTGTCCGCAACCATTTTCTGTCTTGGAGAACTTGCTTGAATGCCGTTGCTTGCTGTACCCACGAGGGAACAATTTTGTGAGCTGCTACTGCTGCATACCCAAGAAAAGACATTTAACTCATTAGCTGCTGTGGATGCCTGCAGTGCAGGGGAGCCATTAAATGCAGTCATTATAAGCCACCGGTTGGATGCTGGCACCATTTACCAATAGATCCACAGAGCTTAACTGTGCCACAAGCAATCAGCCTCCCCGCTGTGTCAGGCTGGGGACTAGAGACTTAGCACCGTGTCCTCCGGTTGACACTGACAAAGAGTGAGCATCAAGCTAGGGATGGATGCTCGGGCATTTCCTGGACCCGTCTGCATCACGTTGCCGTAGTTACATACTAAAATGCTCTCCTATTCGTTTTCATTGAGAACGCACAGTATGTAGCAGTCATTTTATTTAAACAATAGATCATGTAAAGTTTTATAGACACTGGTCAACAAAGTTAAGCTAATAAGAACTAGTCAGCCAGTCAACTTTCCATTCAATGACTGGAATGGGAAAAGTCTACCTCTTAGGTTGTCCATTTTTCTAGCAAAGGTCTTACTTCTAATTCAGTTGTTTACAGAATTCTAGAGTACTAGAGATCCCCAACCTGCCCAAGAAATGAGCAAAACAGACTAAAACTAACCACACAACCAACTACACACGTTTCAATGTAAAAAAAAAATGATAATGAAGTCCATTCAAAGAAAAGAAAAGCTTCTTGTGTGACTTTTCGTTCCCCAGGTATTGTCATCATAACTAAGGAAAAAGTCACAAAATCAGCTTACATTTTGTCTTTAAAAGCTAACAAGGCAAAAAAAAAAAAAAACATTACAAATCATATTTCTACTAAAGGAAGAGGTTGGTGCCATAAAAGAAGGAGGCAGCTGGATTTGGCTGCAGGTAAGAGAGCAAGACAAGACAGGTAGACATCACTGAAGGACCAGAGGCTGGGAAAAAAGAAAAAAAAGAAACACTAAAAGTCATTGAAATAAAGACTACCTACTGTGCTTCTGTGGAAGGCTGCCTAAATCCATTGTCTTGTGTAGAGGGGAAGGCTGCTGAACAGCTTGGTGTTAGGATGCAAATGCTCCCATCATTGTGTTTCGCTTTGCGCTGCCTCTCGCTCGGCTTTTCTCAGCAAGTGGAGCATCTCGTGTGCAAGTGTGTCTGTTTCTATGGGAAGCTAGTTTGAAATTTATCCCACTGAATCAGTCAGCCACTAAGGTTTCGTCACTACTTTGCCCTGTCTTCTGTCAGCTAGCACTCCAGTGCCGTAGAGCAGAGGGAGGAGGACTGGTTAACATTTGCATTTTTAGATGAGAAGTTTAAAAGCCTCCATACCTAAATTAATAATATGGACAAAGTATTAAAAAAAATAATAATAATTGATTTTGGCATGATGACCTTTCAAGCTTCTCATCTCAACCAGACCCTTGATTTAGGTTGAAATAGCAAACATCACTAGAGTAACATAAAGATGCTTTGTAAGTCAATGGGGTTGGTACTTACGGCTGCCTTGTCCAGGGGTCAAAGGTTGGGAGCACTTTAAAGACATGATGTATCCTCATAGCAAGTCTATGCTGTAGTATGTGCTGAAGAAGAAGCTTAAGGTGAGAAGAGAAGGAGCTAACTGAGCTTTAAATACAATTGGAGTGGTGTATCATATTAACAACTAATTATCTGTGTATGAAAGGCTCTGTAATCACCATGGAGACCGATGAATCTTTTTCTCACTTTTTTTTTTTTATCCAACATTTGATTGTAAGCTCTCTAACCAGAGCCCAGAATGCAGATTTGGTAGGGTGCCTGCAAGGCTTTTAAGCAAAGCAATATTTCAAATATCGAATCATTTTGTGCTGGCCATCTGATTTTCCAATTTATTTTGAGTTTGTGTCGCATGGTATTAACAGCTGCTTGCGTGTGTAGACAGATGTACGGAATTTAAGGGCTGTATATAGCACTGGGTCTAATGCTGTAATCTTCTTTTCTAAGAAAATCTTTTTTTTCCCCTAGCAGTGTGAAAAGATAAGAGATGTATAGATGGAGCTTGATTGTGTACATGGAATGTGATGTCTTCTGTACAGGCGTATGTGCTGGATGTGCATACGGATGATTTTTGGCAACTACAAATGCTATGAAAAGGTATCACAAAAGTGTAATACCGGAGTGAGAAGCCTCAGAAGGAAGTATCCCATCTCTGACTCCCTATACAAGTTTTGAGACAGTTAATAGGGAAAGCTTTCCGGTTTGGTGGCCGTCACTGCCCAAGAATAAAAATGTGAGGAACAAATCATGTTGGTTCTGAGATATCTGTACAATCTAAGTGCAGGAAAGATTCAAGGTAAAATATTTTGGTGCAGAAATTGCAAATATGCAGTTATCCTTTACATGTACCTAGAGCTCTACTTTGGGTGCATTTTTTTTTTTACCTATAGTTTTCCTCCCTTCTCTTCCCTTAGATTTTTCCTGTTCATCCTGACAGTACTTTTCCAACCTATCTTATTTCCTGCAGAGGGACAACACTAAGGATGTTGCTGAAATTACAGCAGCATTGTCAGCCCTCCACACTGCGTCTTTCCTTTATTCAGACTACAGTGCATGTTTAGGAGATATTCACTGTACCTACAGGTAAGCACAAAAATACATTGGGACGTCTGCCTTTACACGCACATGAACTTTAATGGCATCCCAGTCTTAAGCCTCGTACACACGGCCGAGAATCTCGTCGTAAAAAAAAACATAGTTTTTCTCAACGAGATTCTTGTCAAGCTTGACAGGATTCTTGTCAAGCTTTCCTTGCATACACACTGTCAATTCCAAATCTCGTCCTTGTAAAGCGCGGTGACGTACAACACGTACGACGGCAGTATAAAGGGGAAGTTCGATTCCAATGGTGCCACCCCTTGGGCTGCTTTTGCTGATCTTGTGTTACCGCGTGTTAGTAAAAGTTTGGGGAGAGACGATTCGTGTTTTTCAGTCCATTACAGCATGACAAATGTGCTATCTCCATTACGAACGCTAGTTTTACCAGAAGGAGCGCTCCCATCTCATACTTGATTCTGAGCATGCGCAGTTTTTTAAGACTCGGAAAAGCATACACACGACCGGTTTTCTCGTCGGGAAACAGGCCGACGAGAATCCCGACAAAAAAAAATGAGAATCCTGACGAGAAAATAGAGAGCAGGTTCTCTTTTTTTCTCGTTGAGATTCCCGGCAGTTTTCTCGACGAGAAACCATACACACGAACAGTTTTCTCGGCAAGAAAGCTCTCCCAACAGTTTTCTTGTCGTTTCGAAAAAGTGGTCGTGTGTACGAGGCTTGTGTCCATAGGGTTCAATATTGAGTTGGCCCACCCTTTGCAGCTATAACAGCTTCAACTCTTCTGGGAAGGCTGTCCACAAGGTTAAGGAGTGTGTCTATGGGAATGTTTGACCATTCTTCTAGAAGCGCATTGGTGAGGTCAGGCATTAAGGTTGGACGAGAAGGCCTGCCTCGCAGTCTCCGCTCTTATTCATCCCAAAGGTGTTATATCGGGTTAAGGTGAGGACTTTGTGCAGGTTAGTCAAGTCCCTCCACTTCAAACTCACTCATCCATGTCTTTATTGACCTTGCTTTGTGCCCTGGTGTGCAGTCATGTTGGAACAGGAAGGGGCCATCACCAAACTGTTCCCACAAAGTTGAGAGCATGAAATTATCCAAAATGTCTTGGTATGCTGACGCCTTAAGAGTTCCCTTCACTAAGGGCC
Organism: Rana muscosa; assembly: GCA_029206835.1. Taxonomy (NCBI): domain Eukaryota; kingdom Metazoa; phylum Chordata; class Amphibia; order Anura; family Ranidae; genus Rana; species Rana muscosa. The sequence goes on along the minus strand of CM055124.1, from coordinate 214,550,349 downwards.
GAAGCCCAATTATGCACAACATACTGTATATTTTTTCTACCTCCTTTATGTAGCATATTAAGTTGCACAGTAGAAGTGCAGTGGAAAATTAAGGGACAAATTTAACTATCTGTTGTTTTTAATGGAATGATTTTATTATTTTGTACTGTATATGTGGTCCCCTAAGGTAATATTTGGCATCTTAAAGTCCCCTTTTCCTGTTATGCAATTTTAATGTCTTGGTATGCTGATGCCTTAAGAGTTCCCTTCACTAAGGGGCCAAGCCCAACCCCTGAAAAACAACCCCACACCATATTCCACCCTCCACCAAGTGATTTGGACCAGTACACAAAGCAAAGTCCATAAAGACATGGATGAGTGAGTTTGGAATGGTCCTGACCTTAACCCAATAGAAAACCTTTGGCATGAATTAAAGCAGAGACTGCAAGCCAGGCCTTCTCATCCATATCAATGCCTGACCTCACAAATGCACTTCTAGAAGAATGGTCAAACATTCCCATAGACACACTCCTAAACCTTGTGGAAGAAGATTTGAAGCTGTTATAGCTGCAAAGAGCAACTCAATATTAAATCCCACGGACTAAGAATGGGATGCCATTAAAGTTAATGTGCGTGTAAAAGCAGGTAGGTGTCCCAATACTTTTGGTAATATAGTGTACATTGGGGGTTATTTACTAAAGGCAAATCCACTTTGCACTACAAGTGCAAACTACAAGTGCAAAGTGCACTTGAAATTGCCATGAAAGTGCACTTGGATATATACAGTATATATATCCAAATAACACGCCCAAGCTCATCTCTTCACCACACACAGCCACAAAGGCAAGAGAATTCTTGTTGGGCAATGTATTAGTGCTCGGACAAACACACTTAGACCAAATTTTAATGGTTCAAAGAATGTCAGGCAAAATGGTCGACTCTCACGCATCTTCACTTCATGAAATCTGGCCCTCTTTGAAAAAAGTTTGGACACCCCTGCCATAGAATAACATTCAGCTGCTTCTACAGGCAAAAACACAAAACTCCTCTAGGAGCAGTGATTTTTAAGCCACTGTGCATGGATCCTTACACAGAAGGTATTAAAGCAAGTCAGGGGACTGATTATATGGGCTTACCCAGTACTCAGCTTTTTTAGTTTAGAAGATTCAGCAGGCATCAGGAAAGCACAATGCGTGAAGCATGAACCTGACATTCATTACAATTAAGGTGGAAAATTAAGTTGGAAAGTGACTGCTTTTTGCTTGTGCGGTGCGTGGGATTTCAACATAGCTAACATACGCTGAGACTTAGGGCATCCCCCAAGCCATCATGTTAGTCACTATCAGGATTTTGCCATGTATAATTAAAGGCTCGAAGGCTGCCATCCTGCCTGCTAGGCAGTTCAGCTAGGTCTTCACTTGCTGACTTTGCACACCCAGTTTTTACATTTTGTTGGTGAAATAGTGTTCTGTGTACCTACATTTCACCCAATCTGTTCCTGCGACTTGAAAGGGAACTACTAGCAAAATAAGGTGACTGTTAAAGTGGAGTTCCACCCTGAAAAAAAAAAAATACACGAAAATGCAGCAAAAAAATAGAATTATTTTTTTATAATTTTTACTCACCCGAAATACCGGTTGCTATGCGTAAGTCCCTAATCTGCCTCTTCCTTATCCGAGGTGGATCTTCTTCATCCCTTCTACTCTCGGTGTCTTCTGGTGAATGGGCACGCTGCCTTCTGGGAACTGTGAGTAATCACAGAGAGCAGCCGCCCATTCACAAATCGGCGCGAGACTCGCGCATGCGCAGTAGGAAACTGGCAGTGAAGCCGTAAGGCTTCACTGCCTGTTTCCCTTAGTGAGGATGGCGGCGTAGGACTTGCAATGATCGAGGGATCGGCATTGGGGGGGGGGCCATCATCGCGGGCGAGTAGGACAGGTAAGTGTCCTTATTAAAAATCAGCAGCTACAGTGTTTGTAGCTGCTGACTTTTAAAAATAAATAAATAAATTGCGGGTGGAGCTCCGCTTTAATCTACTCTTCCAGCCACTTCTTCTGGGTATATAGACAAAGAGTGGGCAGATTGTCTCATTTGTCTCATTTCAGGCTCTCCTCCCTATAGGTGCCTATGATGTAAGATCTTATTGTGTGATACTTAGACAGTTGAATGGAATAGTGTTTGGGAAGCACAAGACAGTTGGCCTACGGGGTCAGAAAGTATAGAGCTAATAGGTATCTGTTTTGATATTTAAAATTCAGATCCTCTTTATTTATTTTTTATGGTTATACTAATATATATTATTACTATATTAACCATTATAGCTGGCTCCCTGAATACCCAAAATATCTTATAAACCTTTGGATAGGATACTCTAAATTCTATGGGTAAGATTATCCCCCACGGATTTCTCCCTGACACAAGGTGCTATCTTGGTTTTGTGTTTTGTGTGCCATTTTGTTGCCTGGATATGATGATGGTCTGTTTTTAGGATGTGTGTTACTATATCATAAATTCTTATACATATGTTTGATTTTAGACAGTGAGACCTGTTTCCTTTTCCAACGATAACTGAATGTGTCCTGACGAAGTTTAACGGTGAAATGCGTTGATGCACAGGGGATCACTTCCTATCATGTATTTTATATATGTGCTTTTTTAACTCTCCCCATGCTTTTTGTACCATGTACTGTATCTAATAAATATTATTCTAGTAAGTTTGTATATTCTCTTCTGCTCATTTTGCCCTTAAAGTCCGACCTTGGGTTATTTTTGCCCTCTCTTTTTTATTTTTACCAGCAAGGTAATAGCTACTATGATATGGCCCAAAATCCATTCCAACCTATATTGAAAAATGAGCGCGACTGCCATTCCACTCACAGGACGTATGCTCGGAAATGCATCGCACACTCAGTGACATCATCCTCTCTGCGCCACATTCTAAGAGTGCCCCAAGCCTCGCTTTGATACCCATACCATCTTTTGGCCGACTTCCAGGTAAAAAGATGGTATGGCTCACGACGGGAGCCAGCGCCATGGCTGATGGACACCGATGACTGCCTTACAGGATGCCTCCATTCTGATGTGCTTATTGTTTTACTCGCTATGTGAGTTGACAATTATTGTTTTTAATCTATTAAAGTGGTATTACTCCTAAACTTAGAGGCGCTTCTCTCTCTTGTATCCATTCCAATCTATATACTGGCATGCTACGAAAAAGAGGGGGGAAATTTGGGATTTTAGACGAGGCACATAGCACGCTGGGCTCTGTGCCTCCATCCCTATTGAAATTATAAAAGAAAAGGTGCAATATAAAAAATATATAAATATATAAAATGTATATATACTGGCATGCTACAACTATACTACCAAGACCTAGTGGTATATAATGCATCTGTTACCAGGCAGAAAGTGAGATGAATCTGTTCACTGAGCACTTTAAGACAAATTAAAAGTCACATTAAGTTCTTACCCTTACCTAAACTGCTAGCAACTTTCTGTTTATTGCTACTACTAGGAACATTGGGTTTTTCACCATTGGAGAGTTTTCCTCTCACTTCCTGTCTTGGTGACTCTTGCTGGGACAAGGTGATTTTTCAGTGGAGGCATAGACAGAGAACCCCACCCTATCAAAAACCAAAAACAAACTGAAGTCGAGTGGAGTTGAGTTTGACTGAGACCATATGGTGGAAAAAAAACACAAAAGGGCATTTTTATAAAGTAGTATATCAAAATGTCACTGCAAGTAAATCATTCTATGTTTAAATTACATTACTTGATTCACCTCCAGTGGTCAGTGTCACATTCACTGCCTTCTAAATATGCCTCAATGTGTGCTATTGAAAGCTCACCAGTAGAGTTTTTCAGTAGTATATACTGTAAAGCTGGTGACTAATACCGTCCTTTGATGTCCACTCATAAATGGAATGAATAATTAGTTCAAAGTGCAGTCAGACTTCAAAGGCAATAAAATATATGTACAGCAAAGAATAGATTCTCTGTTGTCCACAGCAACCATTCAGATGTCCGCTTTTTTTATTTTCACGTTTGTTAGCCAAAAACAACCAATAGAATGGGACATGATACGTTGCTGGGAACAATGCAAATTTATTCTCTTCCTTTCAGGTTTTATAAATAGTTCCTTAAAGTTTTCAAGTTCATGTTAGCCTCTGTCAGAAGATCATGAAGCAAGCTTACAAAGGTCGCTATAATGTATTAGTAAGGTCTTTTAAAATGTGTAGGTAGATGGCTGATTTTATGTGTTTTCAGTTGGTTTAGTAGCACTTTATATCATGGACACTTGCTAAAAAATGTGGAAGTCATTCAAAATCGAAGGATGATAAGGGTTGTAATGAGGTCGCAGGGGTCACATGTGAGTCAGTAGTTGACCTTTGATGTATCTTGGTTCAGATTTACAGTAATCTGGTCCTGTGTGCCACCAATTTTTAGCTCAGGCCTGGATATTGGGATCAATAGTGAACATTACTTCCTACAATATTAATATGACCTGATGGGAATACATTACACATCTGTGAAGGCTTGTTTGACATTAATGCTTGTTCACTTAATGTGATGAGCTTGAGGCTGGAGGAAGGACCTGACACCATATTTTGCTTTATGCGCTAATCACTTACAGAGAATAATTCATCAAAAACGGCATCTACTTTAACAATGACAATTACGGCTTGTAGCTGATCTTCCAAAAACCCTGGGAATAGTCAAAAGAAGTAGCATTGCCCTAGTAGAATGTCAAAAACCTGGGCAGGTCATAAAGAGGAAATGTTGAAAAAAACACAGCAGACATTTCCTTCTGTAAAAACCCAAGTGCCAAAATGTTCAGAAGATACAAAAAGATGGAAAGCTAACATTTTATGCAAATCTAGACTTTTCATGTAAAATACAAGCTTTGCCCCAACCCTGCTACCTCCTAAATCTACCTATTGTTCAGCAAGGCCACCTATCACCACCTACAGGGACAATTGAGAAAAAAAGTAGATGGAACCTAGATCAGTTTTTAAATCTCAATTCTGAGCAAATTGTTTCTACTAAAACAGTCCCCCCCCAGCAGTGAATAAAATAAAAAAGCTACTCTGCCTGTAAAACTTACCTTGGAGCTGTACCTCACAGTACTCTTCCCTCGCTACTAGATGTCCTCAGTCTTTGGACCTAAATGAGGTCCATTGCCACTCAACCTGGAAGATTAAGGATTTGGAATCCTAATGCAGGCCATAATGCACCCACTTCCTGAGATGGCATCACCACGGCACCCTGCATTCACAATGTAATGATGTAGAGAGCAGCATTGATACCATCATGCTGCTCTCTGCATCATTGAGGACCACCCACCACCAGGTGAAGATCAAAAAGGATGAAGACACTATGGGGGTTATTTACTAAAGGCAAATCCACTTTGCACTACAAGTGCAAACTACAAGTGCAAAGTGCATTTGAAATTGCACTGAAAGTGCACTTGGAAGTGCAGTCGCTGTAAATCTGAGGGGTAGATCTGCTGTTTTTATCATCCAGTTATGTACAAGCAAAAATGCTGTTTTTTTATTTTCCTTGCATGACCCCTTCGGATATACAGCGACTGCACTTCCAAGTGCACTTTCAGTGCAATTTAAAGTGCACTTTGCACTTGTAGTGCAAAGTGGATTTGCCTTTCGTAAATAACCCCCTATGTGTCATGTTACTGGCCAGAGGACAAAATGTGAGTACAGAAAAATTGTATAAAATACTGGGGCGTTTTGAGGTGGGGTTGGGGGTGTGCAGGGGCAGTGTCTGGTGTTGGACTTCAAAATAAAAAAAAACATATATATAGTATAGTTATGCTACTGTACTGAAATCAGGCTGCATTACAGTAATAAATATCATTTTTATTTTTTTATCTGCTAAGTGCTGCAGGTTAAAATACCCCATCCTGGCAGCACAAGGAGAGTCAGAGTCTCACACACAACGTAGAGGCTTGGCTCTCCAGTGATCCGACAAGCCTTCATACTGCTCTAATCAACGGCACGCGTCTGGTATTTTTACCCTTCCTGCAACACTAGGCATAATTTTTTTTATTACTGTATATGCAGCCTGTCAAGTGCACTTGCTCAGTGATGTGTAGTACTAGGAAAGCAAAGGTGGGGAGATTTGAATTAACATGGTTTATAGATCATGCATTTCCGTAAACTTAAAGCATATGTCATGGCAAAATAAACAAAAACATACCCAGTACATCTCTGCGATACATGCATATTTTCCCATGTTTATTCCCCTTAAAGAGCCTGCAAGTACAGAACAGTGCCTGTTTTTCTGCTAGTAATGCACTCAACTCTTGAGCCTTGTTGTAGACTGACAACACACAGCATTTTTGCGAACTGAGTGGTGTCAGCCCTGCCCAATGTCTTTTGCTGAACTACTCCACCACCTCTACTCTCTGATCTTTTTATCATAAATGCTAATCGATTTTTAGTCCATGATAAGAATCAAGATGTTTAAATAGACACTTTGATATAACGCTGGAAACTTGCAGAGAACACACAGGACAATTTCTGACAAGAACAAAAGTTATTTGGTGCTTATCAAATAAATATAAAAAAAATGTTTCTATAAAACTGACCAAAATGGAGAAAATAAGAGAAGTTTATTGTTAGGGTTTACATACACTTTATTGCGGTCTTTCGCAACCTTTTTACTCCAGAGAAACCCTTGAAATAATTGTTACATCTCAGGGAATCCCTGCTAAGATTAATCCACTGCGGGTCATTAAGAAAATGCCCCTTACATTGGTGGTCAGTGCCCCTTACAGTGGTGGTTAGAATGCCACCCTTACAGACAGCTTTACAGACTATTGGTGTCATGCTATTGACTCTGCAAAGTGGCGACGGACCATTAATTGGGAGGTCAATTAGCCACAGCTTAAGGAACCCCTAGCAACCTCTGGAGGAACCCTAGGGTTCCATAGAACTTTAGTTGAAAATGGCTGCTTTAATATATCATCAACAATAGAAGAAAAGGTCCATCAGATGTGATCCCCACTATACCTCTATTAGAGATACAGTGTAACTATTGTAGTGGGATAATTTCACTAGTGCTGCTACTGCTGGACTGTGTGTAAGCCCCGTCCACCACCCAGGATCACAGAGAGAGGGGGATATGGATTGCTGTGCCTTCCGGGAAAGAAAAAAAGCCTGTTGAGAGGAGATAGGGCTGATGGGAGATGTATTATCCACACTGTTGAAGGAAAAGCAGGAACTACATATCTCAGGGTGCCTAGGGAGAGCAGGCAAGGAGGAGGAAAAAAACAACTGAGAGCCCAGGTGGAGAGGAAAACACATGTGGAAAGACAGAGGTAGCAGTCACAGGCTGTGGAGTGTGCTGCATTCTGAGGTAAGAAGCAGAAAAGGATCTCTGGCTGGCTGCTATTGGAGAGAAGGCCACTGAACCCAGGGATAGGGTTCCAGCCTGCACACCTGCCCGTGTGGACTGAGCTACTGTAGAGAGACCAGCTTCTCAACCTGTCTGCTGTTGTGCTGCTACAGGACCCAAAGAGGTGAAACAGTGAATAGAGACCTGTGTTAACCCATTCTTCTGTGTTCTGCCTGGTGTGAGAACTGAGGACTGGGAGCTGTCATTGTCTGGAAGTGCTGACCGCTAGAACTTGTGTGCAGAAAGTCTGCTGAGAACTGCTGTGTTGTGCTCATCAGATGTCACTGCATTGTGCCTTCCAGAGACTGTGCCACTAAAGGTACTGTGCAGTGCCATGCTGAGAACTGCTGTGTTGTGCTCATCAGATGTCACTGCATTGTGCCTTCCAGAGACTGTGCCACTAAAGGTACTGTGCAGTGCCATGCTGAGAACTCCAGGGAGGGAAAAGGTTGCAGTTTCATTCAACACTACTTGAGGGGAAAGCCCTGTATATGCAGTGTTCCCCCTTGCCAGGCTTCAAGAAGATGCATCAGGATCATTGGGGGTGGTGAGAGGCCCCTTGGGCATTTGTTTAATACTGACCTTGCTGATGTTATTGCAGTTTTGCGTTGCTCCCTGTAGAGAACTGGCCTTGCACCTTTACTTTTTTCCCCAATGGATTATAAATAATCTTGTGTGAAAGAGTCAAGCCCTGTACACACGGCCGACATTCTCGTCAGGTAAAAACCATTGTTTTTCTTGACGAGAATCTTGACAAGAAACTTGTCCCGGCCGAGTGTACACACGTACGATTCAAAAGAACCGCCGTTCTTTTGAATAGCACGAACGCGGTGACGTCATCGACTACGTCACATTCGCTGGCGTCGTCGCCATCTTGCTACACCATATGCCTATGCCTTGGAAGCTACCGCGCATGCGTCAAAGTCATTTCGAGCATGCGCGGGTTTCCACGGCGACAGGTAAGTGTACACATGCTCGGGTTTCTCGTCGAGAAACAGGCCGACTAGATTCTCGACGAGAAAAAAGATCGCAGGTCGTCTTTTTTCTCGTAGGGGAATCTGGCCAGTTTTCTTGATGAGAAAACTGAAACCCGCGTACACACAGCCGGTTTTCTCAGCAAGAAAGCTCTCCCGGCAGTTTTCTTGTCGTTTTGTGCAGAGAAAACCGGTCGTGTGTACGCCTAAGCGCTTCAACAGGAAGCTAAACCCGTACTTAGACCCACTGGCCAGTGTTTTAGATAGTTTTCTTTAAAGTGTTGCCAAACCCAGGACCCTGCATTCACTCTACCTGGTCTCCCATAGTACACGGAAATGCAATTATTTTTGTAAATAAACTGCTAAATACCCTTTCTCATCAGCAGTATATAGCTGTCTTGTGACATCTATCAGTGTCTGGTTAAAGCTTGTAGGAGGAGTTTTAATTCTCCTCTGACTGTCCTATGAGGCTGCAGGATCACATGGATCCTCCCAAGAAAAAAAAAACTATTTAGCAATACACATCAAACTGAGCATGTGCAGAGTACCCCCAAAGCTCTGTTCTATCAGGAGATGGATTGGGGATTGTGGAAGAAGGGGAGGATTAGAGAAGACAGGATCACACAGCCTTTTTTACACAAGGCGGAGGATTAACCCCTTAGGTTCCACGGTGAGTATAACAAGCATGCTTTACTGCATATAAAGACTGATTTTATTGTTGTGGGTTTAGTAACACTTAAAATCTCAGTCAGGTCACTTAGATAGTTAATTGTTCTTTAAAAAAGATTTGTATGTTGTCTCTTGTTATAATTAAGTAATTTCTTCCCTGCACGGCTGTTCATTAAAGCCCATTTAAAGCCACAGGGGAGTGTGGTGCTCCTTTCAGAGTCATGGGCACTGAGAACAAGGGACCCAAAAAAAAAAAACTTAAAACAAACTGACAGCTTGGCATATAGATGTCCAGAATTCAGTGAGATAATAAACTAGATTGATGATGGGAATGTCATTTACAGTGGTGAATTGCCTAATCTGAAAAGAAGGGGAAATTAACCCCCAGAAAATCCCAACAAGAGAGGGGGGGGGGGTTCTGACAAAATAAATGGACTATCACAGTACAAATTATGAACACATTTAAAGTGACATAAAAGATTGTAAATGTTTATTAATACAAAGGTTAAAAAGAAGAAAAAAGGAGACTCTTTTGTATTCATATATATACAAACAAAAAAAGTCTTCTTTTTTCTTTTTTAACCTTTGTATTAATAAACATTTACAATCTTTTATGTCACTTTAAACGTTTTCATAATTGGTACCCCTTGTTGGAGTTTTCTAGGGGTTAATTCCCCCCTACTATTTGGTTTAGTCAATTTTGGATGACGGTACCCCCCTTCTCCAAGTGCATTAATCTTACTCATTTTGGGCATGTAATACAAATCCAAACTGTGAATGGTGATAACAGACATCATTAAAACACATTGGGGCTGGATTAATCTGTATGATCAAAGATTGGCCATTAAAGTGCACAAGAAGTTCAAACTTTTATTTTTTAGTTTTGGATAGAGTATGGAAGCGTTAGAACCCCATGTCAGGTGTTTATTGCTCAAACACAAGAACACACAGGGCGCTAGATTCAGATTTTATTATGGCTCACTGAACCTGTCACTAGGCAGAATGGCTTAAGTCCCCTAAACTGGGTTACCCCTTAAGCCTCGCACACACGACCCATTTTCTCGGCAAGAAAAGTGCTGGGAGAGCTTTTTGCCGAGAAAACCGGACGTGTGTATGGTTTCTCGGCAGGAAAACTGTCAGGAATCTCGACGAGAAAAATAGAGAACCTGCTCTCTATTTTTCTTGTTGGGATTCTCGGCAGAGTGTTTCCTGCCGAGAAACCCGGTCATCTGTATGCTTACCTGTTCAGGGAAACCCGCGCATGCTCAATGAGACTTCGACGCAGGCGCGGTAGCATACAAGGGTAGTGTAGGGTGTAGCAAGATGGCGGCGACGGTATCGAACGTGACGAGCGCCGGCTCGTCGTAGTCGATGACGTCACCGCGTTCTTGCCATTCAAAATAACGGCAGTTCTTTTGAATGGCTGCGTGTGTACACAGGGCTTGGCAAGACAAGCTTGCCAGGAATCCCGTCGAGAAAAACGATGTTTATTTTTCGACGGGATTCCCGCCCGTGTGTACAGGGCTTCAGACACAGGGAAAGAACCCAGAATTGAGTCTTGTTTTGTGGCCCTGATAAAGAGTATTTGCCCCCGAAAGGTGATGACTTTATATGCTATGAATCAATCTTATCATTAAAAACATTGGACTCTTAGAAGTTTGTTTGGAGCTCTCTATAGACTGTATGTAGATTTTTTATTGCTGTCTGTTCAAATTCGGGAGACTCACCCCTCTGTTTGACCTGGCAACCACTGTCACCAGGACTAAAAAAATTGGAAAAAAATCTCAAAAATTTCTGATTCCGTGGTTGAGCATTGAAATGTTTTCCTGATCCTGTCAAGTCTTCTACATTACAAACTCACTCTGACCATTTTATGAGTACCTACTCTTTTGATAAAACCGAGTCAAAGCTGATCTCCAACCTTCTCTTCAGGCTTGTATAGTTGCACAGCGTGGTGTCACAAAAATCTAAACTTCCGTGAACAAACAGCGCTTGCTAAATCAAGTGGAAACAAAAAACTCACATAAATGTGCAATCGCAATGTGCAAATTATTAAAGTGAAACAACAAAATGAATATGTGTATGCAGTCTGTAGTGATTATAATAAACTTATTTTGGGAATAAGAAATGTGCTTGTTCTCTGTTGAAATCCCACAATATAGTGATAATTAGGGTTGTCCCGATACCAAGCATTTCCCTGAGTACTTGTACTCGGGGAAAATGCTCCGATGCTTCACCCGATACTTGGGCAGTCAGGGATGATCGGTGCGGCCGAGGGAGTTACCAGCATCGATCTCCCTGTATAGATTTCAATACAGCCTGTCCGCTTCTCCCCCGACCCCCCCCCCCTCTTTTCAGCTGTTTTACTGAAATCTATACAGCGGCGATCGGTGCTTGTATTTCCCCCCAAAGCCGCACCGATCACCGCTGACTGTCCCTGTATCCTCCTCCAGTTCCCCCATCCGTGCTGCTCTCCCCCTCCGCGCTCCGTGTCCCCCCTCCATTATTCGGCTCTCCCCCTCCGCGCTCCGTGTCCCCTCTCCATTATTCGGCTCTCCCCCTCCGCGCTCCGTGTCCCCCCTCCATTATTCGGCTCTCCCCCTCCGCGCTCCGTGTCCCCCCTCTATTATTCGGCTCTCCCCCTCCGCGCTCCGTGTCCCCTCTCCATTATTCGGCTCTCCCCCTCTGCGCTCCGTGTCCCCCCTCCATTATTCGGCTCTCCCCCTCCGTGCTCCGTGTCCCCCCTCCATTATTCGGCTCTCCCCCTCCGCGCTCCGTGTCCCCCCTCTATTATTCGGCTCTCCCCCTCCGCGCTCGTGTCCCCCCTCCATTATTCGGCTCTCCCCCTCCGCGCTCCGTGTCCCCCCTCTATTATTCGGCTCTCCCCCTCCGCGCTCCGTGTCCCCCCTCTATTATTCGGCTCTCCCCCTCCGCGCTCCGTGTCCCCCCTCCATTATTCGGCTCTCCCCCTCCGCGCTCCGTGTCCCCTCTCCATTATTCGGCTCTCCCCCTCCGCGCTCCGTGTCCCCCCTCCATTATTCGGCTCTCCCCCTCCGTGCTCCGTGTCCCCCCTCTATTATTCGGCTCTCCCCCTCCGCGCTCCGTGTCCCCCCTCCATTATTCGGCTCTCTCCCTCCGTGCTCCGTGTCCCCCTCTATTATTCGGCTCTCCCCCTCCGCGCTCCGTGTCCCCCCTCCATTATTCGGCTCTCCCCCTCCGTGCTCCGTGTCCCCCCTCCATTATTTGGCTCTCCCCCTCCGTGCTCCGTGTCCCCCCTCTATTATTCGGCTCTCCCCCTCCGCGCTCCGTGTCCCCCCTCCATTATTTGGCTCTCCCCCTCCGTGCTCCGTGTCCCCCCTCTATTATTCGGCTCTCCCCCTCCGCGCTCCGTGTCCCCCCTCCATTATTCGGCTCTCCCCCTCCGTGCTCCGTGTCCCCCCTCCATTATTCGGCTCTCCCCCTCGGTGCTCCGTGTCCCCCTTCCATTATTTGGCTCTCCCCCTCCGCGCTGCTGCTGTCCTCCGCTCCGTGTCACCCTCCATGGCCCCCCTCTGCTCTCCATGTCACTCTCCATATCCTCCTCCGCTCCCTTCTGTCAGGATGGAGAACGGAGGTAGGAGCCGCTAAACCTGGCTCCTACCTTTTCCGAAAGAACAGAGTCGGTGATCACTGACTCTGTTCATTCATATAACTGAAACATTGTAACCTGTGTTTACGATGCTTCAGTTTATGAATGGAGAGGAGCCGTTGTCTCCTCTCCATTCATTTTCAGTGCAGCTGAGAAAGGGACTGGGGAATCTGACATCTCCCCTTTGAGACAGAGAAAGGGACTAGGGACACAGAGGTCTGTTAAGACCCCTGATATCTCACCAAAGCCCCCCCAGCAGGGCTGAAAAAAAAAATTCAATAAATAATAAAAAAAAAATTATTGTAAAAAATAATAAAAATTGAAACAAAAACACACTGACGCCATCCATCCCCCCCCCCCCCCCAAGAAAGCATTGTTAAAGAAAACATAACAAAAAATAGTAAAAAAATAAATAAAATACTGACACATGTGCCACTGTTACATGACATTAAAAAAAAGTATCGGTATTCAGAATCGGCGAGTACTTGAAAAAAAGTATCGGTGCTTGTACTCGGTCTTAAAAAAGTGGTATCGGGACAACCCTAGTGATAATAGTAGGACCCAACATCCGATGATGTCATTTTTGAAACACGTCAAGTTAGGACGCACGGTGCAGTGTATTGAGCTTTATGTGGAACGCATGCTACAAACCTGAGCCTTCTAAGCCTTTATATGGTTTATTGGATGCTAATTAATGCCTGTACAGGAAGGGTTTGCATCAATCCTGTTTGGATATTGTACCTGTTTTTTAAGCTTTTAAAATAAAGAGCAAATACTTACTCCATTTTCTTTTTGATTGCCACGAGGTTAATCCTCCGATTACAGATCGCAGGAAGGAAACTATGATATAAGCTGGTTCGTGGATTTATTGGTCATTGAGACTGCCAAGCTCATTTGACCTCTCTTGTCGTATGATATTGAGGGCCAACAACATTTGGTGAGTAGGGATCTTCACCTTACTTTTATGAGTCGTTTTGGGAGCACTTCTTACTATTATCACTATATTGTGGGATTTCAACAGAGAACAAGAAAATGTCTTCTTGGCAAAAGAAGTTCATTATAATCACTACAGACTTATGAATTGCTGCATACACATATTCATTTTGTTGTTTCACTTTGATAATTTGCACATTTATGTGAGTTTTTTGTTTAAGTTTAGCCTCACAGCCCTATAAAAGTACCAAACACTAAAAAGTTAATAAATAAAAGGCACAGATCTTTAACAGCAATAGGCCAAATTGCTGCAATGATTTTTCAGTCTAGTCACAATCAAATTTCTTTAATATTTTGAGACTTTCGAGAGTATCTAAATATTGTATCGTTTATAAATATCAATGTATAAGTTTAACTTGCCTACATGCTGCCTCCCTTGTCATGAAAAGATGTCTTTCCCGTTCTCCGTTAGGGAGACAGACAGGTTGTTTTACAACCGGGCACTTTGTAGCTGGTCTGGAAAAAAAAAGGAGCTAAAGCTTTCTGACAAGAATAACGCCAGCTAGAGAGGCACAAATTACCCTCGGTGATGCCATGGTGAGGTGACACCTTTAATAGACTGATGACGGGGTCTGGTGCTTGGAAAGCCTGCAACAATTCCATTACAGTCAGCTGTGATAGGTAGCATCATAAAAATAATGTTGTCACTGTGACCCAGAAACGTACTCTAGTCTTTTGTCTATTTTACTGCTAACATGATACCGTCCATCATCTTTTTGTGATTTACTTACTATTTTGCTATAAGTTTTTTGCTTTCCTGGAATTTGTAGATAACTAAAATAATGTTTTATGTAATGAACCATTTAGAGAGAAAAAAAAAAAATATTTATTGACTTTCATGTGCTGTATTCATGTTATGTTTATTTGTTAATTGTAGGTTTATATTCCATTTTTTTTTTTTTTTTTTAGCCTTGCCAACGTCAGAAGTGAGGCTGGTAGGAAGGGCTTCCAATAATACGGCACTGTGGCTGCACAAAGTTGACATCATACCAGCTCCCGATCGTTGGTAGTTGACTGAGTTTTCAGTTCTGTAGACACTGATGGAGCATGTCCCAGAAGAAGACAGTGGCACAAGAATGCGATGGCTCGCTGATAAGGCCCACACGACCTGCTGCCTCATTTATGCATAATGGGGTTCTTATATTCTCAATATTTGTACTCATTACTAAAAATCTTGCACATGAACTGTTTTTTGTTCAATCTAAATTTCACAAGTTTTTGAACAACAGAATAAGGTACAGAAAGTTTTAAGGGGAAAGGCAACACATACAACACAATGTATGGGGATTACAACCTCAAGGTAGTTAACTAGATATCGGATGCAGCCAGGTCCACTGTGCAGTTACTTGTGGAGTTGTGAAAAGTTGGCTGAGTATAGGGTATAGGGTATTAGATGGTAGAAGAGTATATCGCTTAATTAGTGTGTAAGGGTGGAGCACCATATCTGAGGTTGCCATGAGTTATTGTATACCTAAGCAAGGAGTGTACGCTCTAGGAGGGTAGGTGTCTGTTAACCACTTCAATACAGGGCTTTTATACACCCTTCCTTACCAGACCAATTTGTAGCTTTCAGCGCTCTCACACTTTGAATGACAATTACTCAGTCATGCTACACTGTACCCAAACCAAATTTTTATCATTTTTTTCTCACAAACAGAGCTTTCTTTTGGTGGTATTTAATCACCGCTAGGTTTTTTATTTTTTGCAATATAAGCGAAAAAACACTTTTTTTTTGTTTTTATTGTAAAATTTTGCAAATAAGTAATTTTTCTTCATAAAATTGGGCCAAAATGTATACTGCTACATATCTTTAGTAAAAATAACCAAAAAAGTGTATATTATTTGGTCTCTGTGAAAGTTATAGAGTCTACAAGCTATGGTGCAAATCATTGAAAAATTATCACATCTGATCACACCTGATGTACTGAAGGCCTATTTCATTTCTTGAGACCCTAACAAGCCAGGAAAGTACAAATGCCCCCCCAAATTACCCCTTTTTGGAAAGCAGACATTCCAATGTATTTAGTAAGAGTCATTGTGAGTTTTTTGAAGTTGTACTTTTTTCCCACAATTCTTGGGAAATTTTTTAAATTTTTTTAAATTTTAATTTATTTGCACAAAATTGTCATAATAACAAGTTATTTCTCTCACACAGCACATGCATACTTGCAATGACACCCAAAAATACATTCTGCTACTCCTCCTGAGTATGGCGATACCAAATGTGTGAGACTTTTACACAGCCTGGCCAAATACACAGGCACAACATTGAAATAGCACCTTCAGGCATTCTAGGAGCATAAATTGCACATCTCATTTCTCAACCACCTATTACAGTTTTGAAGACCCTGGAGCACCAGGACAATGGAAATGCCCATAAAATGACCCCATTTTGGAAAGCTAACACCCCAACGTATAATCTATGAGGCATAATGAGTCTTTTGAACGGTTCATTTTTTTCCAGAAGTTTTTGGAATATGTGGGAAAAAAATGAAAACGCATTTTTTTTATACAAAGTTGTCCATTTATAAGATATTACCAACACATAGCATGTACATAGCAAAAATTGCACCCAAAAATACATTCTGCTACTCCTCCTGAGTATGGCGATACCAAATGTGTGAGACTTTTACACAGCCTGGCCAAATACAGAGGCCCAACATTGAAATAGCCCCTTTAGGCATTCTAGGAGCATAAATTACACATCTCATTTCTCAACCACCTATTACAGTTTTGAAGACCCTGGAGCACCAGGACAATGGAAACGCCCATAAAATGACCCCATTTTGGAAAGCTAACACCCCAACGTATAATCTATGAGGCATAATGAGTCTTTTGAACGGTTCATTTTTTTCCAGAAGTTTTTGGAATATGTGGGAAAAAAATGAAACCGCATTTTTTTTATACAAAGTTGTCCATTTATAAGATATTACCAACACATAGCATGTACATAGCAAAAATGACACCCCAAAATACATTCTGCTACTCCTCCTGAGTATGGCGATACCAAATGTGTGAGACTTTTACACAGCCTGGCCAAATACAGAGGCCCAACATTGAAATAGCACCTTCAGGCATTCTAGGAGCATAAATTACACATCTCATTTCTCAACCACCTATTACAGTTTTGAAGACCCTGGAGCACCAGGACAATGGAAACTCCCATAAAATGACCCCATTTTGGAAAGCTAACACCCCAACGTATAATCTATGAGGCATAATGAGTCTTTTGAACGGTTCATTTTTTTCCAGAAGTTTTTGGAATATGTGGGAAAAAAATGAAAACGCATTTTTTTATACAAAGTTGTCCATTTATAAGATATTACCAACACATAGCATGTACATAGCAAAAGTGACACCCCAAAATACATTCTGCTACTCCTCCTGAGTATGGCGATACCAAATGTGTGAGACTTTTACACAGCCTGGCCAAATACAGAGGCCTAACATCTAAGTAGCACCGTCATGTGTTCTAGGAGCATAAATTACACACATAAATTCCTGACAACCTATCACATTGTTGAAGGCCCTTCATATTTCTAAAACATAGCATGTACTGTACATACCAATTATAAACCAAAATACATTCTTCTGAGAAAAAGGGTAAAGAAAAGATTACCTGCGGTTTTAGTAGTGCAGTGGTCCAAAGAGGAGAGCATCGGTCCAGGCAGCAGGCAGGAACGTGGACAGCGACAGCAAAACAGGCAGCAGGCAGGAATAGTCAGTACAGGTAGAGATGATGTCAGCACAGCCAAAGCATTGGTCCAGATAGCAGGCAGAGATGTGGTCAGCAGTAGCAAAAGGAACAAAGGATCGTCCATGCAGCAGGCAGGAATACTGTCCATAGTTAGTACATGCAGCAGGCAGAGGTATGGTCAGCACAGCCAGAGTATTTGTCCAGGGAGCAGGCAGGACCTCAAGCTTAGGGAAACGGTCAGGAAAGAATGGGGACAGGGGTAGAGGCTTCTCCCACCCAAATCGCTTTGAAGCCTCCGGACAACCAGACCCTGTTCTGGGAACACAGAAAACCAAAAACTGGTTTTCTGAACTCAGAACACTATTCTGGAGCCCCTCACATATGTGAGACCCCTGTGTAGCAGGGTGAAAGATCAGTCCAAGGGGGCAGGCAAAAACATGGTCAACAGGCCGAGGTCAGTGCAGGTAAAAGGCAGAAATAAACGGTAGGCAGAGGCATAATCCATACAGTCCAGGGTCAGTTCACGTGAAAGGCAGAAACATGGCGGATAAACAATGCAGACGGTAGGCAGAGACATAGTCGAGAAACAGGCCAGGGTCAGTTCACATGGAAGACAATGATATGGTTGGTTGAGGCAGGGAAATATTCAGGACATATTGAAAACGGGGAAATGGCAGTATTAGAAATATGGGCTAATAGTTTTCGAGAGTGTGATATCGCTTGAAGCATTTTCCGATGCAAAGGCCAGGTTGGGAGGGACAGTCGGGACAATGGAAGCTGGTGTCTTTCCTAATTCCTCTTCTGGTGCACACCCGACATTTTTTTTGGCGTCGTCTTCCGGATCGTGATGGTGGAATATGGTCTGAAAAATGGCGCTCATGTAGTCTGCTGACACAATCTGAGTGAATGCTTTCTGGGGGGGATGTTTGTTGGTAGATCAGGGCAGTGACAATGTCTTCAATAAATCTCATGAAGGTGGTGGGTCTATGTGTGGATTTTTGGTAGACTATGAAAGAATTTAACAGGGCCAAATGAAAAAAGTAAATTGCGATTTTTTTATACCAGAAGAGGGATTTTCGGGTTGAAAGATAGGGCTGCAACATTTGATCATTTAAATCCACACCCCCCATGAATTTATTGTACTCATTGATGCAGGAAGGCTTGCGAACGGTACTGCGTCTTCTGTGAAGTTCCACCGAGGTGTCATCGTGGATGGTGGACATGATGTACACATCTTTCCTATCCCTCCACTTCACAGCCAACACTTCCTCGTTCCTCAAGCTTGCCGATTCCCCCTTTTGAATGGTTGTGGTGACAAGACGCTGTGGGAAGCCCTTTCTGTTTATTCTTGTTGTACCACACGCCAGAGTTTTTTTTAGGTAGAGGTGGCGGAGAAGGGGCAGGCTGGTATAATAGTTGTCCATATAAATATGATACCCCTTTTGGAGGAGTGGAAATACCAACTCCCAAACAATTTTTCCACTTATTCCCATGTACGATGGACACTCAGGGGGCTCGAGCTGGGAATCTTTGCCTTCGTACATGCGGAATGAGTGCACATAACCAGTGGCGCTTTCACAGAGCTTGTTGAGCTTCAAGCCGTACCTCGCCCGCTTACTGGGGATATATTGCTTGATTCCCAGCCGGCCTGTGAAATGCACCAGGGATTCGTTCACAGAAATGTTTTGGTCAGGGACATAAAGTTCGGCAAACTTCTTGGAAAAAAAATTAATTAGGGGGCGAATTTTATATAATTTGTCAAAGTTTGGGTGATCTCGGGGGGGGGCACTGTGAGTTGTCACTGAAATGCAGGAACCGCATTATAAGTTCGTATCGGGACCTGGACATGGCCGATGTAAAAATTGGCATATGGTGGATGGGTTTCTTCGACCAATACCTATTCATTTCATTTTTTTTTGTAAGCCCCGTGTTAAACGTTAGGCCTAAAAACAATCTAAGCTCCACCACTGTTAGGGGTCTCCATTCAAAAGGGCGGGCATAGCTGGAGCTGGGGTTGTTTTCAATGAATTGTTGAGCAAAAAGATTAGTTTGCTCCACAATGCCTTGAACCAATTCATCAGGGAAAAATACATTTAAAAAATCAAGTTTGGAAAAACCCTCACACCTGGCTGTGCTGTAAAAGGGGGTAGAAGGCAGCCACAATGGGTTTGCCAAGCCATCTGGAAGCTGGGTTCGGGTCCTACTTCTTTGGCGTGTACTTGCACTGGGCCTTTCCTCCTGGGGTCTAGCAGCGCTTGCACTGGGCCTTTCCTCCTGGGGTCTAGCAGCGCTTGCACTGGACCTCGCCTCCTGGGGTCTACCGCCGTTGGCACTGCTGGTCGCTGCCTGGTGTTCAGACCGTCTTCTTTTTGGGCGGACTGTGTCCTCCTCTAATTCGGATCCGGATGTGCTGCCTTCGGGGGGTTCATATTCCGAACCAGAATCGGAATCAGAACTGAGCGGTGAGAGCTCCCCGTTGCTCTCATCGGTCAGACTGAGTATTTGATATGCTTCTTCTGGGGTGTACACCTTTCTGGACATAGTGGGTACGCTGGTGAGGTGGCAGGTACTCTGGTGGCAGGTTCTCTGGTGAGGTGGCGGGTACTCTAATGGACAGGTACTCCTGATGGATTGGTGGTGGGTACTCTGGTGAGGTGGCGGGTACTCTGGTGAGGTGGTGGGTACTCCTGATGGACAGGTACTCCTGATGGACTGGTGGCGGGTACTCCTGGTGAGGTGGCGGGTACTCCTGGTGAGGTGGCTGGTACACCTGATGGACAGGTACTCCTGATGGACAGGTACTTCTGATGGACTGGTGGCGGGTACTCTGAGGTGGTGGGTACTCAGGTGAGGTGGCGGGTACTGCTGATGGACAGGTACTCCTGATGGACTGGTGGCGGGTACTCAGGTGAGGTGGCGGGTACTCCTGATGGACAGGTACTCCTGATGGACTGGTGGCGGGTACTCTGAGGTGGCGGGTACTGCTGATGGACAGGTACTCCTGATGGACAGGTACTCCTGATGGACTGGTGGCGGGTACTCTGAGGTGGCGGGTACTCAGGTGAGGTGGCGGGTACTCCTGATGGACAGGTACTCCTGATGGACTGGTGGCGGGTACTCTGAGGTGGCGGGTACTCAGGTGAGGTGGCGGGTACTGCTGATGGACAGGTACTCCTGATGGACAGGTACTCCTGATGGACTGGTGGTGGGTACTCTGAGGTGGCGGGTACTCAGGTGAGGTGGCGGGTACTCCTGATGGACAGGTACTCCTGATGGACTGGTGGCGGGTACTCTGAGGTGGCGGGTACTCAGGTGAGGTGGCGGGTACTGCTGATGGACAGGTACTCCTGATGGACAGGTACTCCTGATGGACTGGTGGCGGGTACTCTGAGGTGGCGGGTACTCAGGTGAGGTGGCGGGTACTGCTGATGGACAGTTACTCCTGATGGACTGGTGGCGGGTACTCAGGTGAGGTGGCGGGTACTCCTGATGGACAGGTACTCCTGATGGACAGGTACTCCTGATGGACTGGTGGCGGGTACTCTGAGGTGGCGGGTACTCAGGTGAGGTGGCGGGTACTCCTGATGGACAGGTACTCCTGATGGACTGGTGGCGGGTACTCTGAGGTGGCGGGTACTCAGGTGAGGTGGCGGGTACTGCTGATGGACAGGTACTCCTGATGGACAGGTACTCCTGATGGACTGGTGGCGGGTACTCTGAGGTGGCGGGTACTCAGGTGAGGTGGCAGGTACTCCTGATGGACAGGTACTCCTGATGGACTGGTGGCGGGTACTCTGAGGTGGCGGGTACTCTGAGGTGGCGGGTACTCCTGATGGACAGGTACTCCTGATGTACAGGTGGGTGGCGGGTGATCTGGTGGCAGGTACTAGATGACAGGTACTCTTTATTTAGGGGGGGCAATCTGGGCACAGTAGTACATATGTATATGTGTATAACATATGTGTAACTCACTGTTAGCTGATCTCCTCCTCACAGGTGTGTGAAGAGGAGAACCAGGCAACAGTGAGTTACACACAATTGTGTGTTTTGTTTACATTTAGTGACCTGCTGTGATTGGACACAGCCGGTCACGTGGTAAAGAGCCAATTTCATTGGCTCTTTACCCTGATCGAGGCTGGGCTGTATCCAAGGGGAAAACCTCAGCCCCGATCGCCGCGCTGCGCAGCTCTGCATCATCAATTCCGGTAAGTTTATACCGGAATCTCCGCCGCCCGCCGCCACATTACTTGAATCGGTGTGTCCAGAGGGACACACCGGATCCCAGATCGCCGCGCTGCGCGCCCCCGGGGGCGCGCGCGGGCGCCGTGCATGCCGCTGCTGCAGCTCTGCATATGGGAGCCGGTAAGCCGCTCCGCTGCCCGCCGCGCCGCACAGAAAGCTCTGCTGCCCGCCGCTGCTGCTCCGCCGCCACTCATTTACCCCCATCAGGGAACTGCTGTGTCCTAAGGAACACAACGGTACCTGGGAGAGCCGGCGAAGCACCGGATGGCGGCGGGAGGGGGGGGTGCCCCCTCCCGCCGCCTATAAGAACGATCAAGCGGCGGAACCGCCGCTATGATCATTCTTATGGTGCAGAGAATCGCTGGCAAAACAAAAGGATATCTGAATGATGCCTCTAGCTGCAGGCATCATTCAGATATTCCCCTACAAAGCAGAGGACGTCATATGATGTCCACCCAGGATGGGAGATCCCATCTGTGGACGTCATATTACTATGGCTGGGTAGGGAAGTGGTTAAGAGTGCCAGTGTGGCGGAATCTGTGTTTTTTTTTTATCAACACGTCTATTTTTTTTAATAGAGAGAAAAAAAAGGTACATTGTTGTTGCAATTTATGTTAGAGAGGACCACAGAAACAACATTGTTGCACTTGAAACATTATTAATTTGTAAATTTGAAGATTTGCAGGATGCATAATACAGAATTGTACAATGTACACACATACATACAGTATATATATACAGTCAGGTCCATAAATATTGGGACATCAACACAATTATAATCTTTTTGGCTCTATAGACCACCACAATGGATTTAAAATGAAACAAACAAGATGTGCTTTAACTGCAGACTTTCTGCTTTAATTTGAGGGTATTTACATCCAATTTAGGTGAACAGTGTAGGAATTACAACAGTTTGTATATGTGCCTCCCACTTTTTAAGGGACCAAAAGTAATGGGACAATTGGCTGCTCAGCTGTTTCATGTCCAGGTGTGTGTTATTCCCTCGATATCCCATTTACAAGGAGCAGATAAAAGGTCCAGAGTTCATTTCAAGTGTGCTATTTGCATTTGGAATCTGTTGCTGTCAACTCTCAATATGAGATCCAAAGAGCTGTCACTATCAGTAAAGCAAGCCATCATTAGGCTGAAAAAACAAAACAAACCCATCAGAGAGATAGCAAAAACATTAGGTGTGGCTAAATCAACGGTTTGGAACATCCTTAAAAAGAAAGAACGCACCGGTGAGCTCAGCAACACCAAAAGACCCAGAAGACCACGGAAAACAACTGTGGTGGATGACCGAAGAATTCTTTCCCTGGTGAAGAAAACACCCTTCACAACAGTTGGCCAGTTGAAGAACACTCTCCAGGAGGTAGGTGTATGTGTGTCAAAGTCAACAATCAAGAGAAGGCTTCACCAGAGTGAATACAGAGGGTTCACCACAAGATGGAAACCATTGGTGAGCCTCAAAAACAGGAAGGCCAGATTAGAGTTTGCCAAACAACATCTAAAAAAGCCTTCACTTTTCTAGAACAACATCTCTTGGACAGATGAGACCAAGATCAATGTGTACCAGAGTGATGGGAAGAGAAGAGTATGGAGAAGGAAAGGAACTGCTCATGATCCAAAGCATACCACCTCATCAGTGAAGCATGGTGGTGGTAGTGTCATGGCGTGGGCATATACGGCTGCCAATGGAACTGGTTCTCTTGTATTTATTGATGATGTGACTGCTGACAAAATCAGCAGAATGAATTCTGAAGTGTTTCGGGCAATATTATCTGCTCATATTCAGCCAAATGCTTCAGAACTCATTGGACGGCGCTTCACAGTGCAGATGGGCAATGACCCGAAGCATACTGCGAAAGCAACCAAATAGTTTTTTAAGGGAAAGAAGTGGAATGTTATGCCATGGCCAAGTTAATCACCTGACCTGAATCTGATTGAGCATGCATTTCACTTGCTGAAGACAAAACTGAAGGGAAAATGCCCCAAGAAAAGGCAGGAACTGAAGACAGTTGCAGTAGAGGCCTGGCAGAGCATCACCAGGGATAAAACCCAGCGTCTGGTGATGTCTATGCGTTCCACACTTCAGGCTGTAATTGACTGCAAAGGATTTGCAACCAAGTATCAAAAAGTGAAAGTTTGATTGATGATTGTTAATCTGTCCCATTACTTTTGGTCCCTTAAAAAGTGGGAGGCACATATACAAACTGTTGTAATTCCTACACTGTTCATCTGATTTGGATGTAAATACCCTCAAATTAAAGCTGAAAGTCTGCAGTTAAAGCATATTGTGTTTTTTTCATTTCAAATCCATTGTGGTGGTGTATAGAGCCCAAAAGATTAGAATTGTGTCAATGTCCAAATATTTATGGACCTGACTGTATATATATATATATATATATATATATATATATATATATATATATATCTGTAGATATAGATATAAAAAGTCCAGAGAATTGCTGCATTTAAAATATTTATTAATCAATAGTTCAAGAAGTTACATAATCAGTTATTCAAGATCATCTGATTATGTAACTTCTTGAACTATTGATTAATAAATATTTAAATATTTTAAGTGCAGCAATTCTCTGGATTTTTTATTTATTTATATATATATATATATATATATATATATATATATAAAAAGATGTAAAATCAAGGCCTTCAATACACCGCTCAGCGCCTCGGACCTGCACAATTGCAAAAAGTGACGTAGTAGGTAAACTGACACTAAAAATATGTAACACCCAAAACTAATTGGAGTGATATCATGAAAGAATTTCTCTGATGAGGACTTCAAAGAGTTCCTAAAAGCAGCAGCCGTTTAAAAATAACAAATATTATAAAAATAGTATACACAAACATAAAACAGAAAAACTGTGTCAGAAATATACTAGAAACAGCGCTTATGTTGGGTAAGATTCAGGTGGCCAACTCCACCTCCAAAGTTAATAACAGTTTATGGCAGATGAAACAGATATGCAAAGTGTCCAATAGTGTTCATTGGTGGTCCTAGATACAGACAGCGTGCACCTTCACCGTGAAATCCTGATCCACCCAGTGGGAACACACTCCCCCTCAGGGGTTTAAACTCACCAGAGCAAAGCTCAAAAAACGCCTTGAGCAGGGGGGTGAATTGGAATCTTATTGCGTCTCAGCACTCAGCATCAGCCTATGAGATGTCTGACCAGTGGGGACTCCACATCAAATTTCCACTTGGTCTAAGTTCCAACCTGGTTCATCCTTGAGCTTGCACTTTTTGCTTGCTGGAACATGGACCAAGTGGAAATTTGATGTGGAGTCCCCACTGGTCAGACATCTCTTAGGCTGATGCTGAGTGCTGAGACGCAATAAGATTCCAATTCACCCCCCTGCTCAAGGCGTTTTTTGAGCTTTGCTCTGGTGAGTTTAAACCCCTGAGGGGGAGTGTGTTCCCACTGGGTGGATCAGGATTTCACGGTGAAGGTGCACGCTGTCTGTATCTAGGACCACCAATGAACACTATTGGACACTTTGCATATCTGTTTCATCTGCCATAAACTGTTATTCATTTTGGAGGTGGAGTTGGCCACCTGAATCTTACCCAACATAAGCGCTGTTTCTAGTATATTTCTGACACAGTTTTTCTGTTTTATGTTTGTGTATACTATTTTTATAATATATTTATATATATATATATATATATATATATATATATATATATACAGTGTATATATAATGTACATTTCTATATATGGTCAGTGGGAGGACCAGATTGTATTGCACTGACTGCAGACCGGGTGCTGCTCTCCTCAACCACAGTGTTTATATATACCGTATATATATATATATATATATATATATATATATATACATCTATATTGTATATAGATGTATATATACTGTATTTATCGGCGTATAACACGCACCCTAACTTTAAGAGGGAAGTTTCAGGAAAAAAACTTTCCACAGCCCCCTGCGTATAACATGCAGGCACAGTTTACCCTCTATTTTCAGAGTAAAAAAGTGAGTGTTATATGCCAATAAATACAGTATATATATATATATATATATATATATACACACACACTGTATATATATTCCGTATACTCCGTATTTTTAATGTTACCATTCTTTGCATGGAGCATTGTGAATTCACATATTTTATTACATCTCTATGCTCTGGGGGGTAGTAGTTCTCCATCTTCTGATGATATTGAGTTTGACTGCTAGTAGCAGATGAGGAACTATGATTTTAAGTTTTCTATGGAATCCATCAATATCAATGTGTAGCAATGATACTTCAACCTTGGGGGTCATTGGGGTCCTGTTCTTTCTGCAATGAGAGAGAAGCCTTGGTTCCAATACGATCTAAGAGATTTACAATGCTATAGTTGATGAATAATAGATCTGAGCTCTACGCAAACATATGGGAGTGTGAAGAATGGATCTTACATAGTCTATATCAGGGGTAGGCAATCTGGGGCCCTCCAGCTGTTGTGGAACTACATTTCCCATGAGGCATTGCAAGGCAGGCAGTTACAATTACTCCCACAGGCATGATGGGACTTGTAGTTCTACAACAGCTGGAGGGCCCCAGGTTGCCTACCCCTGGTCTATATAAAATATCATCAATGTATACCCTTTTGAAGAATTTCCCCAATTATTGGAACACTGCAAATTAAATGTGCTTTTCAGGGCTTTGAGCCATTGGAGGTCAGAAAAATCTCTACCTATTTCACTTTCCTATTTGGTCATTGTATGAGTCTTAGAGAACTGGGACCTTTGATTCAGATAGTTGTAAAGTAAGAAAGTACTTTATTGAGAGTATTTAGAGTTGATTAGATATCTATAAATAGTATAGTCACATTACTAAGGATTCAGAAGCTCTTCAAAGATTCTGTAGAGGGTATGCAGTATTCCTGAATAGGAGTTGTGAATGATTTAATGCTTTTCACCTGGTATATATCTGTCAGGGACGTGCTGGGCTTGAACCTGGGACCTCTTCTGTGTCTGGCATTGACTCTTCCAGCGGAGCTATCTGAGATGCTGGACAGTTCCCTGCCTGATCTGCTGGATAACCTATCTGATCCATTAGACTACTCTGCTTGGTGTCTGATTACTGTTGAACTCTGAACCCCTTGCTCCTCCCATGTACTTCCTATAAAAGACATTCCAGAGATGTTGCCCCTTGTGGTTTGATCTGCTTCTGTTCCCTGAGTTCCTGATTCTGTGCTTGTATCCTGTTCCTGTGTTTGACCCGGCTTCCTGACCACGCTTCTGTCTCCAGTCCTGACCTCGGCTCGTTTGACCCTGCTCAGTTATCTGCCAGTCTGCCTGTTGCCAAGATTCGGCCTGGACTTTGACTACTCTCTGCCTGCCACTTGTGATGTTTACCTTGATGTGTATGACCCGGCTTGTCTGACTCTGCAAACCTGCACCAGCTTACCTGCATCCTCTGCTCTGCAAGCTGCACACGCTGACCTGCATCCTTTGCAATGCAAACCTGCACCTGCTGACCTGCATCCTTTGCAATGCAAACCTGCACCTGCTGACCTGCATCCTTTGCAATGCAAACCTGCACCTGCTGACCTGCATCCCTGCTCTGCAAACCTGCACCTGCTGACCTGCATCCCTGCTCTGCAAACCTGCACCTGCTGACCTGCATCCCTGCTCTGCAAACCTGCACCTGCTGACCTGCATCCCTGCTCTGCAAACCTGCACCTGCTGACCTGCATTCCTGCTCTGCAAACCGGCACCTGCTGACCTGCATCCTCTGCTCTGCAAGCTGAACCTGC
This sequence comes from Rana muscosa, assembly GCA_029206835.1. Taxonomy (NCBI): domain Eukaryota; kingdom Metazoa; phylum Chordata; class Amphibia; order Anura; family Ranidae; genus Rana; species Rana muscosa. The sequence goes on along the minus strand of CM055124.1, from coordinate 214,522,968 downwards.
TGACCTGCATCCGCTGCTTCCGGAACCAGCCGTTCCAGTCTCCACTTGGCTCCACCACTCCAAGCAGTGAGGATCAGACAGGCACCCTTACCTCACCGTGCTCTTACCACCACTGTCCCCACTCCAGTGGTCTCCGAGCTGGGGTTGTACGGGAGGTCCCTCTCCGCACGTCAGGCTCACACCTAAGGTACGTTACAATATCATTAAAATTTTAAATTCTCGTGTTATTCTAAGATTGTATATTGAAGTCTAGAATAAAGTATTCAAGGCATTTTAAGGGAAGTAGTAGTTTACAGGCTATAAGGAATCAGATCCAATTTTTTTCGTACGTTTAATGTAGCTTAGATTGTTGGATAGTTGTTAGGAGTTGTTAACCACTTCAATACCATGCACTTATACAGCTTCCTGCCCAAGCCAATTTTGAGCTTTCAGCGCTGTCGCAATTTGAATGACAATTGCGCGGTCATGCAACACTGTACCCAAACAATTTTTTTATCATTTTGTTCCCACAAATAGAGCTTTCTTTCGGTGGTATTTGATCGCCTCTGTGATTTTTATTTTTTACATAACAAATAAAAAAGTGTGAAAATTGTGAAAAAAAATAAGTTTTTCTTTGTTTCTGTTTATTTTGTTTTGTAAATAAGTACCTTTTCTACTTCAATGACGGGCACTGATAAGGCGACACTGATGGGCACCGATGAGGTGGCACTGATGATGGGCACTGATAGGCGGCACTGATAGGCGCTGATATGTGGCACTGGTATGCGGCACTGATGGGCACTCATAGGCGGCACTGATGGCCACTTATAGGCAGCACTGATGGATACTTATGGGTGGCACTGATAGGTGGCACGGACGGGCACTGATAGGCGGGCACTTATGGGCACTGATAGGTGGCACTAATGGACACTAGTAGGTGGCACTGATGACTGGTGGCTGGCATTGCTGGGCATCATGCATTTTTTTTGTGTCATGATGGTGCCAATCAGTGCCCATTTGTGGGCACTGATTGGCATATATTTTTGATCTCTTTGTGCATGTGGATGGCCATGGGGGACATACCTGGCCATCCACATGCTTGGGGTTCCCTGGTGGTCCTGGGGGGCTTCCCTGGTGGTCCAGTGTGGGTATCCGAGGGGGGGCTGCGCTGATAAACAATCAGCGCGAACCCCCCCTGTGAGGAGAGCCGCCGATCGGCTCTCCTCTACTCGCGTCTGTCAGACGCGAGTGAGGAAGAGCCGATCAACGGCTCTTCCTGTTTACATTGTGATCAGCCGTGATTGGACACGGCTGATCACGTGGTAAAAGCCTCCGCCGGAGGCTTTTTACCGAGATCAGTGTAGCGGTGGGTCAGACTGACCCACCGCTCCACCGATCGCCGCAATGCGCGCCCCCCCCCCCGGGCGCGTGGCGGCTGTTATCCCACAGGACGTCCTATGACATCCAGTGTGGATAACACAACCACTTCCCGGACGTCAATCTGCTATTGACGGGGCAGGAAGTGGTTAAAGTTGTTCCCACTCTAGTAGCCTTTAGTAAAGCATGCTAGGTTTTATAGTTCAATGTCAGCCCAGAGTATGTCTCTGTTGGGTGACCACCAATACTTTGATCAAGAATGGAGGGTTGAAAGAGGTCAGGAAGCCCCATTTACCCTCATCAGTTTGTGCTAGTTAAGCCCCATACACACGGTCAGACTTTTTGACAACAAACTTCAAAATGAGCAGGTTTTCAAAAAAATCCGACCGTGTGTACGCTCCATCGGACAAACTTTTTCGGTTTTCATCGGACAAAAGTTCGCTCTGCAAACGGACAAACTTTTCGGCAACAAAAGTCCTACGGTGCAAAGTCCTATCGTGTGTACAGAAATCCATTGGACTTTTGTCTGAAGTACAAATATGCATGCCCAGAACCAATGTTAAAATCAACCAACAATAGCAGAAGTTGATCAAAGGGTGGCGGTAAAGAGCAGAAAAACCACGTGATGTTGGGAAAGTTTTGGGAAAGTTTGCAGAAAAGTCCTGCCGTGTGTATGCTATGGGTGTGCCCGGCCAACTCCCTTCGGACAAAAATCCACTGAAAAGTTTGTTTGAAGTCCTACCGTGTGTGTATGAGGCTTTAAAGATGTTAAATTTACATTAGGGTTTATTAGATATGTAATGCAATTTTTAAGCCATTGAAAGTACATTTTGGGAACGGGGATCAATGGAAAGCAGAACATGCATAATATTTTGGGGAGTATCAGCATTTTAATAATCACTTATCTACCAGTGATAGATGATTCAAAAGTCAATAGACTTTTGAGTTCACTGGTTAAACATGCCAATGGCAGTTGGCAGTTGGCAGCTTTGGACACCGAAGAACATTAAACCAATGGCTTTCGAAGAGTATGGGTGATGGGATTTTAGGAGTCTTTTCTGTTTTTGGGATAAAATTTTATTCTAATATTTGATGTTGATTTTTAAATTTTGTAATAGGGCTCCTAACTAAATGATTTAAGCAGTTTGTATACAGCTGGTAAAAAATATAGTGGGATTTAGGCTCCGTGCACACTGGCTTAAAAAACATTGCTTCTACAGGAGTTTTGTGTTCTGCTTGTAGAAGCAGCTCAATGTTATTCTCTATGTCCATGCACATTAGGACGTTAAGAGGCATATTTTGAGTTTAACGTTTAGAGGCAGAAAAAAACCCTTCTCATTCGTGTTTCTGATTGGAGCTTGGAGACAGAAAAAAATTAAAACTCTCCTAGGCTTGTCTAAACTTTGTACAAAAAATGCTCTATATGAGCGTGTTTTACTCCTGAGAGAACAGACGTTTTTTTAAGCCCAGTGTGCATGGAGCCTTAATATCAAGGGAACCACTGTCAGCGAAAAGGGCCTATTTTGTGGTCTTACTTTCTGAATTGGATGCCTGTTATATCAGGATCTGATTAATTGAATAAAGGGATTTAATAATCATAGTGAATCAATGAGTTAGTCATCAGGTTGACATTAGTTTGAGATGCTTCTAAGATCATTAAGAATTTATTGGCAGGTCAATTTGACCTGCAGTTGACCTTCCTCTGACTTGCATTTGACCTGCTTCAAGTTTTGCATTTCCATACAAGTCCCGAAAGTCCCATCAAGGTCCTAAATGCCATTCAGTTATGGTAATGACCAACTGCCCACAGGTTCGGCCCCAACATCTGAGTACATTGCCCGTTCCTATTGACAGTGTACACAGTTCCAGAAGATATACACATTCCTGGCAATTCAAATTACACATTCCTTTTGAAAAAGGTTCCTCTTGATAGCTACAATTATGATTAGAATATCTGCCTACTGCAGCAATGACTTTTTTTTTTTTTTGCAAAAAGTACATTTATGCTTTAAATCACAAGTAAACACTGCAATTAATTGAATCTTTAACAACTATATCAGTAATCCATTCAACATTTTTTTGCTCTTAGGAAACATGTACATTGTCAATGCCATTCTCTATCACAATCCCCAGGCTCTTGTAAGAGTTATAGAAAATATCTCCTAGCTCAGAAGTACTAGCCAGATAAATTGGGATTGGTTGCTATGGCAGAGAATTGCCTGCCAAGGGATTTGGGTTTAGGTCTGCCTCAATGTAACCATTGCCTGAAAATTAGATCTTTTTTTTTTTTTCGGGTAGGAAAGTTGCTTCTATGCAGCCTTCTTTCCCAGAACAGAAACTTAACTAGGAAGAGCTTTAGATATGGAAGAATAAAATCAATACTAAAAATAAAAGTGCAAAGAGAGGTGAAATAATTGCTCTCCTGATGCGTTTAAGGGAACAAAAGATTTGAGAGGCGTCCCAAAGGAAGGGGGGCATGCAGGTGAATTGCAGGAATTATGCAGTAGAAATTGTCGAGGTAAGCTCTTTTGATTGTCCTGGTGACTAGCAGGCTGTGTTCACAATCCTGGAGGCTGGTGTGAATTTGCTCTGGGATAATTAAAATCATTTATAAAGCTTGGGATGCAAATTAGAAGTGCTGTGAGATTTGCTGTCACAAAGCAGATTTGCAAATAATAGTTTCTCAGAGGCAGTTAGGCGACTTTCCTCTGAGACGGATGGGGGGAATGAGCACAGCCGAATCACAAGGAATTATTAATGAATTAAAAAGGCTCTGCAGCCATGGACTGGAGAGAACTCTTTTGCTATTTGGCCAAATGTGGTTGCGATTTAAATGGGCATAGGCATGTGACAATTTTCAGGCCTACTTGACTTGTACAGTGCAAACACAGACTGAAAGAGAGAGGGGTAGGGCTTAAAGCCAATCAGGGGAACTGCATGCCCATGCGATGTGAAGGAACTTGCTGACATAAGGAAAAAGCAGAGTGAGCAGAGGGATGAGCTCATGAATCTGCTGCTTCCTCTATACTGTCCAGTTACAGTTTTTACTGTTATTCTGCAATACAAAATGTAAGGTCACTATCCTGACTTTGCTGATTGGCAGGGCTGTATAGATCCTAGGACTGGAAGGATAGGTTGGCTTGCACTTTCCGTCATTTTACTCCTATACCCCTTATCACGATTGGACTTTTTTTTTTTTTAATACCCATATCCATGCACCTCCTGGATTCTTGACAAAGGCAAGAATAATGGACTCAGTCACAGCCTCCTGGGATACTCAGTGAATGCGCCATGGAGCATCATCAGGGTTCAGTTGCCTCTTCCTGGTTCTTGCAGTGCAAGAGCCAGGAAAAGACAGTTGGCTCCTGATTGGGTCAAAGAAAAATATGGAGGCGTGGGACTGGGTGAGTGTGTATTTGTGTGGATAATCCAGTGCAAAAGGTATGGGTAGCTTGGGGGAGAGTGAAGTTCCTCTTTATAGTAGAATTAAACCCATTTTTCAACAAAACATATAAGCACAATAAAATTAAAATTCCCCAGTAAACTATTTGTTAAAATTCTGGCTCCCTGCCCTCGGGTGTAGCTGAATTCCAGCACCTCAATGAATAGCCCCGAGTTCTAATCTAGTTGAAAAGTAATGGGCAATAGGTTATGGGGCAGAAGCTCTAACAGTGGCTCCCCACAATGTCCACAGTGGCTCTACGCTCTCATCAATGCAGTCAGTCTCTTGTAGCTTCTGAACAATAGGCACAACTGCTCTGTTCCTCTTACCATGCCCAGGGCAAAATATCTGCGGTGTTGCCTGGTAACCATGGGAACATTCTGGTGCCATGTTGGTGCACCTGCTCCATGTGTCTCCATGGTCCAGTGAGTGAGACAGTCGTTTTCCAGACCAGATCCCTTGTGGTGAGGTCTTGCAATCCGCTTCCTAGCAAATCTATCCAGGCCCTCAGTCCTGACACTGCTGAGGCGATGGGAACACCTGCACAGTCCGTAGGCTGCCTAAGGGCAACAGACCCTCAGGCTCTGGATCCCTCCTGGGGAGATAGAACCCAACTCACCAGTGCTTCAAACTATTTATCACCTTTCCAGCCCCCTTTTGGACACTCCTCTCCAGGGCTTGGCTGGAGCATGACAAATATTCAGGCTGGTTGTTTGCATTTCCCTCCCCAAGCTTTGGAAGCTTGTTCAAGGGGCAGGGGGGGGGCAGTCCAACTTCCATCCTGTAAAACCTTGAACAATCCAGAACAAATGATCACTGCTCTCTTGATTACAGAAGGAGCCAAAAACTAAATGTACCTAGCATCCTATGCTAGGAGGGTGCTACATCTGTTAAAAATAAAATTGACAGTTACAGTCCAACTAAAGAAAAACAAAAAACTAGCCACTGCACAGGTTTACATACACCTCCAAATATAAATAATTAGGGCAAAAACAATTAAGTCTCTCTTGCCGGGCTAGACATGAAAGCTTAACCACTTTCAGGCCCACCATAGAACAGACATATGACGTCCAGCAGAATAAGCCGCTATCGCACGCCCCCCGCGGGGGCAGGCAGTGCGGCGATTGGTGGTGTGGTGTGGTGTGTCAGTCTGACACACCGCAACTCCAGTCGTGGGCTGGGTATGACATAGGCTCTTTCCACGTGATCAGCTGTGACCAATCACAGCTGATCACAGCGTGTAACCAGCAAGTGCTGGTAAATGTCTTTCCTCAGTTCGCGCTGACAGGAGAGCCGATTAGCGGCTCTCCTGTAGAGGGGGGTTCTGCGCTGATAATCAGCGCATTGATTATCAGCTCAGCCCCCATCAGAGGTGCCCACCACATCTGCCAATCTGTGCCCTTCAGCTGCCAGTCAGTGCCCGCCAAAGTGCAAGTCAGTGCCCGCCAAAGTGCCAATCAGTGCCCATCAGTAATGCCTGTCAGTGCCCTTCACAGATGCCAATTAGTGGCCATCAGTAATGACTGTCAGTACCTCATCATCAGTGCTGTCCATCAGTGCATCTATTAGTGCCCATCAGTGCCGCCTATTAGTGCCCATCAGTGCCGCCTATCAGTGCCCATCAGTGCCGCCTATCAGTGCCGCCTATCAGTGCCCATCAGTGCCGCCTATCTGTGCCCATCAGTGCTGCATATCAGTGCCACCTATCGGTGCCCATCAGTGCTGCATATCAGTGCCACCTATCAGTGCCCATCAATTCTACATATTAGTGCCTCCTAGTCAGTGCCCATCAGTGCCGCCTCATTAGTGCATGTCAGTGCAGCCTCATCAGTGCCCGTCAGTGAAGGAGGAAACAACATTTTAAAACAGAAACAAAGAATAACTACAGATGTTATTCTTATAATAAATTGGATTACACTAGGGCAGTAGTATGCTCTCTTTTTTGTTTGTTACAGTCCAATGACTGTCTATGTCTATAAGCAGGTTTTACTGTCCTGTTTAGTGATTTTCAACAGTTTCCTTTTTTTAAACATCTTTTGCTTCATTCACATTACAGGTCTTTAAGTGCTCCTGATCTTTTTGTAACCTCCCTCATGCATCCATGCACGACCAAACACCACGTTTGCACACTTTACATTAGTGCTTCATTAGACCATTAAGCTATTATTACACCAACCTCCGCATGGAATGTGAGTAATTAAAGCATTTGTGTCACAGTTGGCGATGCTCGATCATAAATAAGACATGTCAGGTAATTGCAGAAGTGTCTACTATCACACAGTCTTACAGTGCTGGGATAAATTCTTTCATTTACAGCCACTGGCCCATATGATTTCATCATTATCATGACAATCATGCCTGATCTTTGTTATATTGTGTCATTTTGCCATATATTAATGCTTTAGAAACACGCTCAATGCTATTCGCAGCTGTGTAGACCTGGACTGGCTATTTGGCAATGACGCCATTACCCAAGAGGGTTCGTGTGTCTGAGAATGCTTGTGGCCCTGTTTCAAGAACGCTTGTGGCCTCAATCATTTTCGTAGCAGAAAATCAAAGGAACTGATACTCATTTTTTAGTTGGGCTCAGTTCATTGCTGTGTCTGTGTGAAAAAAAAAACAGTTATTGGCCCCAGGATTGCCCAATGGCTCCATGTGATAGCAGTCAGATTGGGAAATATTCTGGAATGGTAACAGACTGCTCTTTTATTTTCTTTCTTTCTTTTTTTTTTATTTATTTAAAATGTTTCCGAATTCCTACTAGGGTGGTTAGACATGCATGCATGACCCCAACACTCTCAGATCCAGTGGCAGATGTACAAACATGACAGCTCAGGTCAGCCAACTGAGCCAAGCATCCCCTTAGTTGCTATGGAGAGGGAAGGGGGAATATAATGTGTTGTGCTGACATAGACTACCAGTTTCATTTATCTTATGGAGAACGTAGCACCACCTCGTACACATACCCTGTTGGCCCATTCAGTGAAGATGTGTGCTCAGCACTGGAGGCACCACAGACAGCATCATAAGGGAAGTCAACACTCAACTGTAAAGAAAATGCTCAGTTTAGTTAGAAAAACACGAAGGGAAAAGACAGATGTTTCTGAGTTTTAAAGGACTCCTTTCTTGATCTTTACAACTCAGGTGTGCTGGCTTTTCTTACAATAAATTTATCTTACGATGGGACAAAAGCAACTGTATCACCCACAAGAGCTGAAAACCACCACTCAGGTGGCCTCATCTCCTTCCTTCTTCTTCTGTATTCCAAACCTACTAAATAATAAGGGATATTAACTAGCAACAGGTACAATGGTTTTGATATACTATTAGGAGCTAATTCTTTATTTGAAATGAAGCCATTGTTTCGCCTGTAGGGTTGTGTAAAACCGATGAGGCTGATATTCCATCTTGATAAACAGACAGTGAGGACCTAAAGTATAGAACAAAGCAAGAAGCAATAGTTACTTTGTTTTAAGACATAGATCCTGTTTCCTGTTCTGGTGAACTTTTCATAAACACTGAGACTCATCTAACAATTTGCTTTGCTATATATTTAATACACAATACAATGTAATTTTTAAATATAGTCATCTAGCTAATGCAATTACTAGGAGAAAAGCGATGTGTACAATTACAGTCCCCTAAGCAACGTACAAAAAAGGTACAGAAAAAAAAATGTAAATGCTACATAGACAAGTTAGGTAACAGACACAAGACCGGTTTGAAAGATGATAAAACAAAGGAGACAGATAAAGGGAGGAGTCAATGAAGAAAGTGTGTAGGCAGTTAGCGGTTACTGCTGCCCCAGTGGTAATTTAGAGGTACGTGCATTCCCAGGTTTTTCTTGGGTCCGACCCTCCTCACAGTCCTGTGTGCAATAAAAGGGACAGGGGGCCCAGATCCAGTGTGAGTTGTGACAGGGAAATCTACACGCACTCAGGGATGCCCAGATGACCTGTGTCTTGCCGAAGGCGTAACTAAACTCCAGACATGGACTCAACCAACATTGGAATTTACCTCAACAGGTATGCTGGGGAAGCCACAAGCCTGTAGTTAGGGACTAGGGATGTTTGGGAATGTTTGCACTTTATCTTGGTTTGTAATTTGTCGTTGTCTTCATGTTAATTTATTCACCATGTAAAGCTTTTGAAACTTTGCCTCTGCCTGGTCTGCAGTTACTAAAGGGGTGCAATGTTAGTAACCAGCACATATAGTCTACAGCTCGGGTCATTAGACACTTTGGGATATAAAGACATCAGTACAAGAAGTTAATACAATGTGAAGATACAGTGGTTACCAAGGTTAACGAATGTTCTCTAGCAGCCAGTTGTTAAGTGTATACATGTGACGGCTGAGATAGCGTCTTGCAGCGAGGGAGTTGTTGTCGGCACTCCTTCAGCCGCGATCCCTTATAGCAAGGGGAGAAGATCTGCATCGTCAGGGCAGTCATCCTGTACACAGGTACAGAAGTGAAAAAGTGAACTTAAATTAAGTGCATGGCGGGACCCCATACTGCTACTGGGAGAGAGGTAGCAGTGATAAGCTGGACAGGTGGAGGGGGAATTGACTCTGTGTGTCCCTTCTAAATGCACAAGTAACTGGGGTGATGCTTATGACATCAAGATAGTTTACTAGAGTTTGTTCATGTTTGCCATCGACCAGGTCATGAATGTGGCTCAAGTAAAGGTCCCCCATGTGTATGGCAGTGACCCTGTACAAAGTGCCTAGCGTAGCCCAAAAGAACCCACCCCAGGATAGGCCTCTCATATGACCCTTGCTAGGTGCCCAAACAGGTAGGAAACATCAAGGATGTGAGGACCACCCTGTCTCGTGACTTGCAACCTACCCCCTGCCTACAAGTTTGTAGCACCCCAGTGTTTAGGCAGGGTTGCTCCTAAGTTTACCTGCCAGGTATAGCTACCTTGGCACATTATTAGGTATCAATTTATTTCATGCTAAGTCTGTAATTGCTGCACTTCTCTCTTTTGCCGCTAGGTGGCCAGGTACATGGTGGCATTAGATACGAGAGGGGCAATGCAAGGTCAGATTATGGGTATATGGGGTATCCCAGCCAATGGGCAGGGGTTTTCCTAAATCCCTTGGCCTGCTGGGAGAACCCATATATTTGAGTGGAGTCAGGTGATCAGTGTTCTGTGCCACCTAGATGGCTGTCTGGGTGGACATATGTTGTATTGCCCCTGTTGCTAGGCCAGAGTTTGGGCCTATCCCAGGCACATCTGGCTGCTAGGCTATCTGAGGGCCTATCCAGAAGCAAGAGAGCAGCACAGGGTTGGGATTGCGGCTTGCAGTCCAGCCAGAAGTGATGTTCTGCTGGCCGGAGAACCTGTCGTGGTCGGAGGTAGAGGGGAAGCTGTCGTCACTAAGGGACCAACCATCTTATTACCAGGTACCACAGTGAGTAACTGAAGCAAGTACCGGAGCAGTATTCTCACCAAACGGGGACGGTGAAGAATTGGGAAACTTCAGCGGGTATCAAGCCATGGACTCAGCCAGCGGAGGTGGTGCTTGCAGAGCAGCCTTGTGTGTCAAGCCAGGGACCAAGCAGGCCAGTGGGGTGAAGCTTGAGAAGTATCTTGAGTGCCAAGCTAGGGACCCAGCAGAGAAGCGGGGGCAACGCTTGAGGAAGATACTACAGTGAAGATTGGAGGAGCTTACGTGATTTGGTGGCAGTGAATCATCTAGTCAAGTGAGAGAGACTGGGAGCTCAGTGGGCTGAAGAACTATGAGAAGTTATTGTAGTGGACGTGAAGGAACTGTTAAAGACTGTTGCCATAGGAGACAGAATTCCTTCACATGCAGATGTGGCTTCTTGCTGGAGGCCTTTCCCTGCATGGCTGTCCTGTTGAAGTCTCGAAGTCTGCCAATTAACATTGCAACTACCTAAGGGTGTACTGGCCCTGACCCTCTCTCCCAAAGTTCTATTAGGAGAAAAAAAAAATCTCTTTGCATTCAAGAAGTGTCTGGCACCCAATAAATCTACCTTGCATTACACCCACTATGCCTTACAACCCACCACATACAGAATTCTATCAGCTATCTCTGGCCCTGGAGGTCCTCATTAGGCTGAAGGAAGCCGGGGACCTTGCTACAAGCAGGGCCGCTGATAGGGGGGGACCACCAGTCCTCCTGTAGGGGGCCCGGACAGCAGAGGGAATTGTTGTGGTCGTATGGAGGGGCAATTACAGAATTACTTCCCCCGCACCGATCCCCTCCCTGTTCTGCCTGCTCCTGATCCCCCGTGTGCCCCCCTGTCACTGTGCTGCCCCCCCCCATTGGCAATGCTTGCTTACCTGTCTCGTAAAAAAATAACAAATTGTAAAATAAAATACATTTTAATACATTTTAACATTCTTTAAAAAATTATATTAAAAAGAATGTTTAAAGATTTCAAAAAACTCTTTAAAAAAGGGCTAATTCACACAGATTCTCTGTTATGTTTGTGTCTGCTAATGATTTTTAGTGTATATGTTTGTAAAAATATTGTTTTGATATAATTAGGGGGGGCCAGGTAGGCTGTACGGGGCCCCGTGATTTCTAACAGCGGCCCTGGCTACAAGTATATAGAAAGAAAAGAATTACACCACAGAGAAAAGACACATGTGATAGAGATAGATCAAAGGAAAGAAAGATAACCTATAGATCAAGGCAAACCAGAGGGATTAACTAAGGAACTGAGTTTAAACAATTGTCAAATACTTTTGCTATGATCATATTAAAAGTGGAATTCCTCTTTAAATTGAAACATAAGACATGTAAATGGGAAGAAAATTGTGTTTACTTTGAATTGATAACACTTTCGATTTGGGAAAATTAGACTTAATAGAATGCTTGTTGGGATTTGTGTATGCAAGGTTCTACTCAATAAATTACAGCTTGCTTGTAGCTGTCTTCCTTTTAACAGCACACTGCACTTCATTTCAGATTTCCATACTATTTGTTGCTTAATGACTATGTTGAAGAGTATTGCAATTAATTATACACTTTGATGTCCAAAGTAGTACTCGCTGTAGACAACGATTAAAATATGCCTGCCTCATTTGCAAATAAAATGTGGTTTTAAAGTGACATGTCCCAAACAACAAAGGCTAAGCTAGCTGGCATCATAAGGTACCAAATTCAACCTTTCCCAGCATGATCCTCCTCCTGGCAACACAGTTGGCGCTTTCCAAAATACCAGATTTTTTAAATCCACCATTTGCGTAGCTTTGGGCATGCCCATGTCTCCCACAGGACAGTGCTAAGCCTGACGATAGGACATTCACAAACCAAGTGCTGTCACTCTGGAAGTGTGTATACCCTAACCATATATTAGAAATTAGAACATTTCAGTGGGCTCTGATAGTGCTTTCAAGGAGGAAGAAATAGGAGTATCCTTAATGCCGCACATCCATGTGGTCATACGATGGTGATGAGTGTGACAACCTTAGACAACCTCAGCCTCAACTCCAACCAGGCCACACCCTCGATGTGTTTTGCTCCGCCCCCCAGAGCTTAATCATGGGAATCGTGATTAGGCTTGGGGGGAGCAAAACACGTTGGGGGCGTGACCTGGTTAGAGTCCTATCACCATCGTAGGACCACATGGATGTGCAGCATTAGGGATCACCTCTTTCTTCTCTCTTGAGTTATAGCTAAGAGCCAGGATAAGCTCTGTCTCTTGCCAGCACTCCCTGCAGTGGAGGCAGAGGAGTCCACATACATTCCCAATATTGTTGAGCCTAAGCGGCACACAAAGCAACACCAGGGGTCACAGTGCTTTCAAGGAGATGGTTGTAATGCATAGCTTATCGTCTGCCAGTTAGCACTTGGAAAGAATTTACTTTTTTCTTATCCTGAACAGGTTTAAGTACACCAGTGTAAGGGAGGCTGGGATATATAGGTCACTTTTACACCAGCATTGATCTGTACCAGAGAGTGGCCTGACTTCATGGATCATTATGTGGATACCCAAACATTTCCACTATGTGATCCTCCAGACCAAGTTGTCAGTGCCCTCCCTAAACAGGTGGGACAAAAGATGAATTTTGTGGTAAATGTACAAAGCTTTTTATTTGAAAAGAAGCAAATCCTGGCATACCAACACCAGGAGCTCAGAACAGCTGTAAAAATTCTGTTGTATCCCTGTCTTTGATTTTAACAGTGGCGGAACTACCAGGGTCGCAAAGGTCGCACTTGTGACTGGGCCTTGACATTCCGCTACTGTGCAGGGTCCCACTGCAGAACATGTGAAAGGATCCCGCTGCAGAACAGTAAGTAATTGCTTGCGACTTACTTGTGTTTTTATATGGGGTTTGATTGTAATTTCCTTGCTACTTCCTTGCAACTTGCTTGTGACTTTTGTGATTTAACATTGCAGTCTATGGCACTTAAATCACACCGAACTCACAGAAAAGTAGTGCAGAAACCTTTTTTTTTTTCTCTGTGACTTGAGTTGCAATGATTAAGAGGGCACCCATTAACTTGAAAGTGTTTTTGAGGCCTATAAAGTGCCTTGCGGGAGTAAAGGGCCTTGCAGGAGTGAAGGGCCCCAGTACAGATGGGGTTTTTTTTTGCACTGGGGGCCCCAAAGGTTCTAGTTACGCCTCTGGATTTTAATACTTTGAGTCTCTTACCCACAAAAACGAATGGACAAAAGGCTTGATTTTCATATTTTCTAGTTAGAGTATCCATAGGTGCAAAAGAAGGCTTGATTTTCATATTTTCTAGTTTGAGTATCTATAGGGGCAAAAGAAGGCTTGATTTTTATATTTTCTAGTTAGAATATCCATAGGCACTGACTTCAATAGATCAGCACGACACCCAACTATTTTCATGCAAAGGGAATGTAAATCTATGCCACCTTCACGGCTAGAAGCACACAGATGTGCGCGCTCCTAGCTTTAAGCCCATGCTTCACTGACAGCTCCCAGTAATGATTAACATTTTTTCCAATCATGTGATCACAATATAGTTAATGACATGGAATCTAGTGAGGTTTGTTAGTTAACAAACATTTATATTGCTTCAGTTGTCAGTGTATATCTCTCTTTGTGCGCGCTTTGCGTGGAGAACGAAACATGTTTTTTTGGGTTTTTTTTTATAAAATAGATTTTACAAAAACAAAAACATGTTTACATTTTTATCCATTTGTCAGGCTTCAATAATAAATCTGAGCCGGGTAATAATTTGAGAATCTGCACCAAAATGGATCAAGTTTAGTAACTCTAATTAGTTTGGTCTAGGAATTCATTAGTAAATGCCTCCTCTGGTCATAAAATGGTTATTATTGAGAATGGTTTAAACTTCCCAAAGACTGAAAAGTAGTATCAAACATGGATAAATGGAAGTCCCTGTAGGAAAGCACATTATCCCTTATGATCTCATGATAAGTGATTGAATTCTGAAGGTTCACTGCTAATCCCGTAACAGCTGGTGATGCACCTCCTCCTATGGTATGTCCATGTCATTGCTTCCATCAGTCCATGCCAAACACAGAATATTGTGTAAACAGTGTGTTGTGGGCAGATCAAAGGTAGAGGTGTATCACCAGCTGTTACCAAAAGAAAAGTTACAAGTATGGTAATTTAAATGTATCTGTTGGGAAAACATTTTTTGATTAAAGTTTTGCAGAAAGTTTGGAGTTTAAGCAATATTCTTTATTGGCCAATTATGTTATTAAACTTGCAAGCTTTCAGGATGCCTTAGATACCGTTATTTTTGAGTTGTTCCCTAGATAAAAGGTAAAGGACACCTCTTCCAGGGACCACTTTTTTAAAGCCTCATACACACGATCGGATTTTCCGCGGACAAAGCGTAGGACTTTTGTCCGAAGGGCGTTGGACTTGTCTTGCATACAAACGGCAAAGAATTGTCAGCCAGCAAACACGAAACAACGTGTTTTTTCAGCTCTCTAGGGCCACCCTTTGGGCAACTTCTGCTAATGTTGTGTTATGGTTAGCATTGTTTCTGAGCATGCGTGTTTGTACTTTTGATTTTTTCCAAAGGACTTCTGTACACACAATTGGATAATCCGACAGCACACATTTGTTGTCCAATGGAGCATACAACGGTCAGATTTGTTATATACTCTGGTTTAGCACATATGGTATTTCACGCAAGGTATGACTTTACTTATTTTCCACAGCCTGCACTGACAGGCATGCATGATATGCAAATACTAAAGAGGGAAAAAAATGTTTATGATATTTCTTAATATATCATAGATGTCTACATGATACCCCCTGAGGAAGATCATCACATTATTAAAGATCGAAACGCGTCGGGGATCCATATACATGCCAACCCATAGTGGTGACCTGTATATGGTTATTGTGACACATGACTGTAATACCGTTATAATTTGTACACCAAAGCTCTTATTGTTGTTCTCTTCTATGTAATTGGATCCATTCCCCAATCCCTCATTTTTACTTGTACTTTTCTAATGAATTTGTAAATTCGATATCCATGTATAATAAAATTATCTAATACTTTTATCATGAGTCAATACATCATTCAAGCTGTGCACAAGCCACTGGTAGTTTCTTTCCTTTTTCTTTAAACAAACGGTCAGATTTTCCGACAAAAGCCTGTCATCACGCAATTCCAGTCGGAAAATCCGATCATGTGTATGAGGCTTAAAAGGGGAGCTCCCCTTTATTTTGAGTTATTTCCTCCAACTCTCTGTTGTGTCTGTAGAACAGGAAATTAAGAAAAAAGTTTTGCCATACATCTTAGTTTTAAAGGAGTGTTTTCTAGAGCAGTCTTTTTTAACCAGGGTTTGATAGAACACCTTCTGGTGCCTGCAGAGTTCTGGCATCAATGTCACTGCAAACTGCGCACTAGTGGAGCGCTTCCTCACTTTTGTTAGTTAGACAACCACTGGCACCAATGATTATTGTAGCTGCCATTAAAGGAAGACATTCTTCCCACTGACCACCAGTATAAAAAAACATTCTTTCCACCAACCACCAGGGCAATAGGAAGACCTCTCACCAATGCAGTGTGGCTTACATACCACAATTTGTATATAAATTAATTTTTAGCAGGTGTTCCCCGTAACCTGGAAATTTATGCAAGGGTTCATCCATGGTAAAATGGTTGAGAAAAGCTGTTCTACAGTATGAAATGAAAAGACATTTAGATGACAGATAAGTCCTTATTATTATGACTTAATTGAAGATGCAGAAATCCAGAAAATCCTAAAGCTGTTCATATTCAGCCAATTTCAAACCACTTTCAACCAGCTTTTAATCGGCATTACAATCACAAGTGATTGAAAGAACAAAGGCCATAAAGAGTTTGATCTGCTAGAAACTTTGATCAGTTTTATGGGTTTGAATAGATTTATTACTTTGTGAAATGTGATCAAATAAGAAATTGCTCAAAAACAGGAACAGGAAGTAATTAAAGTTTCCCCACTTTTTAAAATGATTTCTTCAACTCAACTACCCAACAGTCGATCAAAGAGTTAAGTCCTGTACACACGATCGGATTTCCGATGGATTTTTCCACCGGAAAACCGATAAAGCTGACTTTCATCAGTCTTGCCTACACAGCATCAGTCAAAAAACCAACCGTTCCAAACGCGGTGACGTAAAACACTCCGATGAGCCGAGAAAAATGAAGTTCAATGCTTCTGAGCATGCGTCGACTTGATTCTTAGCATGCGTGGGTTTTTTATCCGATGGAGTTCTCCACAGGCGATAGTAATTTGCTATCGGTTTTTTAACCATCGGATAAATTTAAAACATGTTCTATTTTTAAACACTGATGGAAAAAAGACCGATGGGGCCCATACACGATCGGTTTGTCCAATGAAAAAAGTCCATCGGACTGTTTTTCATTGGTAAAACCTATCGTGTGTACACGGCTTTAGTGAATTAATCACTAGATTTTTCTTTTAATTTCAATAGGGTCTCTCTCGCTCTCGCGCTCTCTCTCTCTCTCTTCCATAAAGACATGGATGAGTGAGTTTGGGGAGGAGGAACTTGGGTGGCCTACACAGAGTCCTGACCTCAACCCAATAGAACACCTTTGGGATGAATTAAAGCAGAGACAGGCCTTCTCGTCCATCATCAGTGCCTGACCTCACAAAAGCACACACTCCTAAACCTTGTGGACAGCCTTCCCAGAAGAGTTGAAGCTGTTATAGCTGCAAAGGGTGGGCCAACTCAATATTGAGTTCTACTAAAGCCTCGTACACACGGTCAGACTTTTTGCCAACAAACTTCAAAATGAGCAAGTTTGACAAAAATCTGACTGTGTGTACGCTCCATCGGACAAACTTTTTTGGTTTTCATCAGACAAATGTTCGGTCTGCAAACGGACAAACTTTTCGCCAACAAAAGTCCGATGGAGCAAAGTCCGACCGTGTGTACAGAAATAAGCATGCCCAGAACCAATGTTAAAATCAACCAACAATAGCAGAAGTTGACCAAAGGGTGGCGGTAAAGAGCAGAAAAACCACGTGATGTTGTAAAAGTTTGGGGAAAGTTTGCAGAAAAGTCCTGCCGTGTGTATGCTATGGGTGTTCCAGACCAACTCCCTTCGGACAAAAATCCACGGAAAAGTTTGTTTGAAGTCCGACCGTGTGTACGAGGCTTAAAACTGGGATGCCATTAATGTTCATGTGCGTGTAAAGGCAGGTGTCCCAATACTTCTCACAATATAATGCGTGTGTGTGTCACATATAAAGAAAGTCGAATATACCACAGCCAACAATCAAATCCAAACCTGCCCCAGGACTGTGAAAGTTACCGGTGATGCAGGGAGACAAAGAGAAGGAAGTCTACACAACATAGGTTTCAGGAGGTGCACTGCCAGTGAGCCTTTGAGGTGCTCTTTAAATTCTGTCTATCACTGGTTACACAGGAAATTAGGTTAAGGTAAACTAAGAGAATTTTCAAACTTTAGCATAGCTGCAGCATTTTCTAGGTAGCCCTATTAGGTCATCGATTCATCTAACTTTCTGCCTGGAATTGATCTTTAATTGATATATCATTTTACGGGTCCACACAGATGGCTTTACATCATAAAAAAAATTGATTTCTGCACCTGGCATCTCAGATGTTTGTGCACAGTCATAGGCAGCAGCAACATTACTCTCCTAACCCACACATCTGAGTGCTTACATGCATGCGGGAATGGAGGAACAGTCCTGGATGTACAGTGTCTTGAAAAAGTATTCATACCCCTTGAAATTTTCCAAGTTTTGTCATGTTACAACCAAAAACGTAAATAAATGTTATTGGGATTTTATGTGATAGACCAACACAAAGTGGCACATAATTGTGAAGTGGAAGGAAAATGATAAATGGTTTTCCAAATTGTTTACAAATAAATATCTGAAAAGTGTGGCGTGCATTTCTATACAGCCACCTTTACTCTGATACACCTAACTAAAATCTAGTGGAACCAATTGACTTCAGAAGTCAACTAATTAGTAAATAGAGTCCATCTGTGTGTAATTTAATCTCAGTATAAAAACAGCTGTTCTGTGAAGCCCTTAGAGGTTTGTTACAGAACCTTAGTGAACAAACAGCATCATGAAGGCCAAGGAACACACCAGACAGGTTGTGGAGAAGCTTAAAGCAGAATTAGGTTTAAAAAAAAAACATCTCAGCACCATTTAATCCATCATCCAGAAATGGAAAGAGTATGGCACAACTGCAAATCTACCAAGACATGGCCATCCACCTAAACCGACAGGCCAGGTAAGAGCCCATTCACACAGGGGCGTCTTTGGATCCGACTCCAAATCGCCCCAGGTCGCCCCTAGTTGCCTCAGGTCGCGCTGGCTGAAGAAATCAATGTAAGTTAATGGAGCCGTCCTTATGCACACTACTGCAGTCGCTCCGACTTCAAAAAAGGTTCCTGTACTACTTCAATCCGACTCCTAGGCGACCTGTAACCATTCATTTCAATGGGAGTCGTCTCTCCCTGTCTTAATAGGAGCAACTCTCCAGGAAGAGAAAATACATTTATCAGGCAAACCTCTCCCTCCCCCCTCCCTCCCACAGAGCTGATTCTTGTTTGATTGGCCACTGGAATGTCTCCTGTCCTGCAGGCAACTTGGAGTTGCCTTGTAAGTAGCTCCAGGTCGCGCTGTGATTCATACTCAAGTCGTGTCTGAGTTGCCTCATAAAATCGCGCTGGAAGTCGTGTTGCCCCTGTGTGAATGGGCTCTAAGGAAAGCATTAATCAGAGAAGCAGCCAAGAGGCCCATGGTAACTCTGAAGGAGCTGCAGAGATCCACAGCTCAGGTGGGTCAATCTTTCCACAGGACAACTATTAGTCGTGTACTCCACAAATATGGCCTTTATGGAAAAGTGGCAAGAAGAAAGCCATTGTTGAAAGTAAGCCATAATAAGTCGTGTTTCCAGTAGAGAGAAGCCATGTGGGGGACACAGCAAACATGTGGAAGAAGGTGTTCTAGTCAGATGAGACCAAAATTTTAAGTTTTGGCATGGATGGATGAAGATGGATGGAGCCACAATACAGAGCAATCTTAGAAGAAACTAACTTCAGACATCTACTAGCACCTAATGTACCAGATCCCCCAACTCGTCCTTCTTTTTTTGGGGACTTGAAGGGATTTTACCCGTGTAGACGATGTAAAGTCTGCAGGGTGAATGCCCTCCAAGGTAGAAGAACTATGGAGTTTACTTCATCAGGAACAGGAGCCACATATCCTATCAGGTCCCTTATAACATGTGCTACAAAGTGCGTGGTGTACCTTTTGCGATGCCCATGCGGTTTGGAATATGTGGGCCGGACCATTAGAAAATTGAGTACCAGATTAGGTGAGCACATCACCAACATAAAAAGTGGTTTTGACAAACATAGTGTGTCTAAGCACTATGATCTTGTGCATAACAGAAACCCAAAAGGTACCATTTTCATTGGTTTGGAGAAATATGTGCCCAACTGGAGAGGGGGCAATGGCAAAAGAAGCATCTCTAGATCCGAAACCAGTTGGATACATAAATTGGGTTGTCACACACCGGGTGGCCTCAACGTTGAATGGGATATAAATTGCTTTATCAACAATGGGTGACATATTATTTGTTCCCCTCATAAGCAATTTGTTCCCATTTTTCTTCCTGTGCAATTTTGGTCCAGTGTTTTGTTTGGGCCTGACTAACTAAGTATATCATAAGCTTTATTTTAATATAAAAAGTTTTTTTAAGTATTTCTATATTGGTTTAGTGTAAACCTGCTTAGGATTCATTTTTTGAAAAAAAAAAAAAGAATTTTTTTTAAAAAAAGAATGTTTTAAAGGAATGTTTTTTTAAAAAAGAGACTGTTTTTTGGAAAATGTTTTTTTTGAATAAAGAATGTTTTTGAAAAAATGGTCTAATAACAGTTGCACCATGATCCAAAAGATGTCAGTGTGGAGATTATTTTGAAAATCAGTTTTAAAAATTGGTGCAATATCTGTAAGTTCCACTGGGGGTGATGGTGCAACTGTGTTTTATGTCAAGACCTCTCCATTGAGAGATCAATGCAGAGGCTAGTACAATTTTCTGCTCCGTCTGCCAATTTGATATGTAGCCAATGAGAGAACCCCGAGTGGGCCCTTTGGCTACAAATAGCGTGTGCGTGCTCATGTGGGCGTGCCCCTGATGATGTCACATTTGACGAAACGGCGTAGGGTGACACGCACATGCATTGCGCACGCGCGAATCAGCCTTTGACAGAAACTCAGAGCTTTTTTATTTCCTTGCAAGGATTTTCTCGTTTTATCATTATTTTTATATACCTATGTGAGAGCTGTTTTCTCTCCTGTTCATTTCTAATAAAACTTCCCTGATGAATGCTACACTATGGAAAGTTTTTCTTTTTTCTCTTTGGACATTGTTTTAACTGCTGAGGATTATTCACTCTGATCAATCAAGAGTGTTTTTCATCTCCGATTTGGATCAGCTGTGCAGACACGTCTCTGGAGACTCGCCTATTGTGGATGAAGTGTCTTCACTGGAATTTCTCTGCCTTCCATGGAGTGAACATCGCTCTACTAAGCTTGTTTTGACCCCCCTGAGAAGGGCGGTCGCAGGCTGTTTGGTAAGCCTTCATTTCTCACTTTGGTGGCGGGATCTTCACTTATTGTTGGAATAGCACTTACCAGCTTTATCGGATATCTTCTCTGTGGAACTCTTATCATCAATATAGAGGAAATCCTCTACACATTTACTTTATAATCTTCTTTCTTCACGGGCACTTATGAACTTGATTGGTTTATTTGTATTGTTTTATTAGTGTTTTTGATACTTTTTTCACGTATTTAATTTTAACTGTATAGATATATACAGTTCTTTCCAGCGCTACACTATTTTTGTATACTCATTTTGTTTGTACCTTATATCAAAGGTTTTTTTGGTGTTTAGCAGCAGGTTTCCTTAAGGGACATATTCATTTATTTATTTTTTTAAATCACTTTGCACCTAGCGCGAATTTTTACTTTTTATAACAATCTTAGAAGAAAACCTGTTATGCCGCGTACACACGATCGGTTTTAACAGTCCGATGGACTTTTCTCATCAGACAAACTGATCGTGTATGGGCCCCATCTGTCTTTTTTCCATCGGTGATAAAATATAGAACATGTTTTAAATTTATCAGATGGGAAAAAAACGATAGCAAATTCCGATCGTCTGTGTGGAACTCCATCGGACAAAAAACCCACGCATGCTCAGAATCAAGTCGACACATGCTCAGAAGCATTGAACTTCATTTGTCTCGGCTTGTCGGAGTGTTTTGCGTCACAGCGTTTGGGACGGTCGGATTTTTGACTGATGGTGTGCAGGCAAGACTGATGGAAGTCAGCTCAATCGGATTAGAATCCATAGGAAATCCGATCATGTGTACAGGGCTTTAGAGTCTGCAAAAGACTTGAGACTGGGGCGGAGGTTCAACTTCCAGCAGGACAGAGACCCTAAACATACAGCCAGAGCTACAATGGAATGATTTAGATCAAAGCATATGCATGTGTTAGAATGGCCCAGTCAAAGTCCAGACCTAAATCCAATTGAGAATCTGTGGCAAAACTTGAAAATTGCTGTTCGCAAACGGTCTCCGTCCAATCAGAAGAGCTTGAGCTATTTTGCA
Organism: Rana muscosa; assembly: GCA_029206835.1. Lineage (NCBI taxonomy): Eukaryota > Metazoa > Chordata > Amphibia > Anura > Ranidae > Rana > Rana muscosa. Next base: position 214,501,061 of record CM055124.1, on the reverse strand, counting down.
AAGAAGAATGGGCAAAGATCTCACTCTCTAGATGTGGAAAGCTGGTAGAGACATCCCCAAAACGACTTGCAGCTGTAATTGCAGCGAAAGGTGGTTCTACAAAGTACTGACTCAGGGAGGCTGAATAAAAATGCACACCACATTTTTCACATATATTTTGTAAAAAAAATTTAAAACCATTTATTATTTACCTTCCACTTCACAATTACAGTAGGGCAAAAAAGTATTTAGTCAGCCACCAATTGTGCAAGTTCTCCCACTTAAAAAGATGAGAGAGGCTTGTAATTGTCATCATAGGTAAACCTCAACTATGAGAGACAAAATGTGGAAACAAATCCAGACAATCACATTGTCTGATTTGGAAATAATTTATTTGCAAATTATGGTGGAAAATAAGTATTTGGTCAATATCAAAAGTTCATCTCAATACTTTGTTATATATCCTTTGTTGGCAATGACAGAGGTCAAACGTTTTCTGTAAGTCTTCACAAGGTTGTCACACACTGTTGCTGTTATGTTGGCCCATTCCTCCATGCATATCTCCTCTAGAGCAGTGATGTTTTGGGGCTGTCGCTGGGCAACACGGACTTTCCACTCCCTCCAAAGGTTTTCTATGGGGTTGAGATCTGGAGACTGGCTAGGCTACTCCAGGACCTTGAAATGCTTCTTACGAAGCCACTCCTTTGTTGCCCGGGCGGTGTGTTTGGGATCATTGTCATGCTGAAAGACCCAGCCACATTTCATCTTCAATGCCCTTGCTAATGGGAGGAGGTTTGCACTCAAAATCTCACGATACATGGCCCCATTCATTATTTCATGTACACGGATCAGTCTTCCTGTTCCCTTTGCAGAGAAACAGCCCCAGAGCATGATGTTGCCACCCCCATGCTTCACAGTAGTTATGGTGTTCTTTGGTTGCAACTCAGCATTCTCTGTCCTCCAAACACGACGAGTTGTGTTCTACCAAACAGTTCTACTTTGGTTTCATCTGACCATATGAAATTCTTCCAATCCTCTTCTGGATCATCCAAATGCTCTCTAGCAAACCTCAGACGGGCCCAGACATGTACTGGCTTAAGCAGGGGGACACGTCTGGCACTGCAGGATCTGAGTCCCTGGTGGCGTAGTGTGTTACTGATGGTAGCCTTTGTTACGTTGGTCCCACCTCTCTGCAGGTCATTCACTAGGTCCCCCCGTGTGGTTCTGGGAATTTTCTCACCGTTCTTGTGATCATTTTGACCCCACGGGGTGAGATCTTGCGTGGAGCCCCAGATCGAGGGAGATTATCAGTGATCTTGTATGTCTTCCATTTTCTAATTATTGCTCCCACAGTTGATTTCTTCACACCAAGCTGCTTGCCTATTGCAGATTCAGTCTTCCCAGCCTGGTGCAGGTCTACAATTTTGTTTCTGGTGTCTTTCGACAGCTCTTTGGTCTTCACCATAGTGGAGTTTGGAGTGTGACTGCTTGAGGATGTGGACACGTGTCTTTTTTATACTGATAACAAGTTCAAACAGGTGCCATTAATACAGGTAATGAGTGGGGGACAGAGGAGCCTCTTAAAGAAGAAGATACAGGTCTGTGAGAGCCAGAAATCTTGCTTTTTTGTAGGTGACCAAATATTTATTTTCCACCATAATTTGCAAAAAAAAATATTTCCAAATCAGACAATGTGATTGTCTGGATTTGTTTCCACATTTTGTCTCTCATAGTTGAGGTTTACCTATGATGACAATTACAGGCCTCTCTCATCTTTTTAAGTGGGAGAACTTACACAATTGATGGCTGACTAAATACTTTTTTGCCCCACTGTATGTGCCACTTTGTTTTGGTCTATCAGAAAAAATCCCAATAAAATACATTTACGGTTTTGGTTGTAACATAACAAAATGTGAAAAATTTCAAGGGGTATGAATACTTTTTTAAAGTGGTTGTAAACCCTTACAGACCACTTTAACCTACAGGTAAGCCTAGATTGAGGCTTACCTGTAGGTGCAACAAAGATCTCCTAAACCTACACGGTATAGGAGATATTTGCAGAAAAGACTGCACCGATGCCTACGGCGCATGCGCGCTGTAGACAACGCCGCAGGCGCACTGAGCGTGCCGTTAGTAAAGGCGATCGTGCCATCACTGACGGCTCCCACGCGCATGCGCGGGAGTGACGTCATCGCGGCTCCGGCCAATCACAGCGCCGGAGCTGCGATACCCGGAAGTCACTCGGGTATCATCGCGGTGGCGGAGTAGAGGAACGAGAGTCGCTTCGGGGGCTTCGATCTCAGGTAAGTAATTCATAATGAGCTAGTATGCTATGCATACTAGCTCATTATGCCTTTCTCTTGCAGGGTTTTTTTTTAAAGAAATGTTTTAGAGGGTTTACTTCCTCTTTAAGGCACTGTATAAGGTCATTGATTCATTGAGATAGCTGTACGCAAACACCTGTGACCCCCAGACACAGAAATACGCTTGGTTTTTATGTTGTAAGGCCATGTAAACGAGCTGTTATGCCTAGTTCAGACACTAATAATATATTGACCTGAAGTTCCATGATGATGTCACAGGAGGGAGAAAACAAGCCGCCGAGACTTACAGCGAAGGAGGATATGCTGATTTAACCCCTTCAGTCTCACGTTTACTATAAAGCACAGGAATATTACACAACAAAAACACTGCTGGTTCAGTCAATCGTCGACTGATATCTGTTCCCCTCTGAGAGACCAATGAAATGTTCCATCTGCTCCTAAAGTCAGAACTCTGACAGGGAAAAATAATGAGTGCAAGCTGCCTACAGGAGAGCTTGTTAACAGGGAACTCTGCACACGTAGTGATTGCTGGCAATCAGCAGTGCCAGAAGGAAAAAAATAATCACCAGCCAATGCCAAGTCCTTTACTCATGGCTCTTCTCAGGTACGTGTGACCTGCTTGTCACTCGCGCGTCTAATGAATTCTGTACAGCTTGCAGATCACGACGTATCGCTGCATACTTCATTTCCGGCTATTGGTCAAAACAAGACATGCTTTTCAAGTGTGTCTAAAGCCAGTAGGGAGGGGTTCAAATCACCCCCCCCCCTTTTTTACATTTATTTTTACTGTCTGTGTCATGTTAGATAGATTTTTCCTTTACTTCCTGTGCTGTAGACACTACAGGAAGTGAGAGGAAATGCACTCTTAGACATCAGAACAAGTGTCCATTATACTCTTAAAATGACACTAAAGTCAAGTTTAACCACTTGCCACCCATATAACTGAAATATACGGCAGCAAGGTGGCACTGATGTGCCGAATCACTAACCTGGTACGTGATCTGACATTTCCACATGGCCGCTGCTGGAGGCCCACTCCCACTGTGATTATACACAGCGGGAGCTGATCTGCGGATACTACGGACTTGGTGTCTGCCGGTGCCCACTGATCATCCAGCACAGAGGCAGAACGGTGGTCTACCTACGTAAACAAGGCAGATCGCTGTTCTGACAGGTGCAGGGACACGGATCTAATCCATGCCTTCCCCTAGTAAAAGCACCTCCCACAGTAAACTAAAACATTAGCTAGACACACAGTTAATTCTTTGATCACCCTAGATGTTTAACCCCTTCCCAGCCAGTGTCATTAGTACAGTAACGGTGCATATTTTTAGCACTGACCACTGTATTAGTGTCACTGGTCCCCAAAAAGTGTCAAAAGTGTCAGTTAGTGTCAGAATGTCCGCCACAATATCGCAGTCCCGCTATAAGTCACTGATCGCCACCATTATTAGTATAAATAAATAAATAAATAAAAATATCTTATAGTTTGTAGATGCTATAACTTTTTCCCAAACCAATCAATATACGCTTATTGGGATTTTTTTAAACAAAAATAAGTAGCAGAATATATATTGGCTTAAATTGATGAAAAAATTTAATGTTTTCAAAAAAAGTTTATTGAAAATGTTTTATAGCAGAAAGTAATTTTTTTTTTTTTTTTTTTTCAAGATTGTCTGTCTTTTTTTGTTTACAGTGCAAAACAACAAAAAAAAAGAAGCAGATATGATCAAATACCACCAAAAGAAAGAAGAAAAAAAAAGAACATTTGGGTACAGTGTCGCACAACCGCACAATTATCAGAAAAAGTAACTCAGTGCCGTATCGCAAATTTGGCCTGGTCAGCAATGGGGGTAAATCTAGTGTCCTTACTACAGTGACAGTGTACAGTATTATCACTGTTCACTATATTAGTGTCTCTAGTGTCGTCAGATAGTGTCAGTTAAAGCAGCGTCCCCCAACGTTTTTGGCAGACAATTTTCCTAGGGGTGATTGGTGGACAGGTGGGGGGATGGTATTTTCACTGCATCTGTCCTCAGTCCCTCTTCACACCCCCTTTACTGCACAGTCCCCCCTTTATATCAGTGTCCTCAGTTCCCCTTCACATCACACCCCTCTTTACATTACAGTGCCCCTTTACATTGATGTAATGGGGACTGCTCCTGTAAGAGAAACTGTGATGTAAAGGGGGACTGTTCTGTAAAGAGGAACTGTGATGTAAAGGGGGACTGCTCTGTAAAGAGGAACTGTGATGTAAAGGGGGACTGCTCTGTAAAGAGGAACTGTGATGTAAAGGGGGACTGCTCTGTAAAGAGGAACTGTGATGTAAAGGGGGACTGCTCTGTAAAGAGGAACTGTGATGTAAAGGGGGACTGCTCTGTAAAGAGGAACTGTGATGTAAAGGGGGACTGCTCTGTAAAGAGGAACTGTGATGTAAAGGGGGACTGCTCTGTAAAGAGGAACTGTGATGTAAAGGGGGACTGCTCTGTAATGAGGAACTGTGATGTAAAGGGGGACTGCTCTGTAATGAGGAACTGTGATGTAAAGGGGGACTGCTCTGTAATGAGGAACTGTGATGTAAAGGGGGACTGCTCTGTAATGAGGAACTGTGATGTAAAGGGGGACTGCTCTGTAAAGAGGAACTGTGATGTAAAGGGGGACTGCTCTGTAATGAGGAACTGTGATGTAAAGGGGGACTGCTCTGTAATGAGGAACTGTGATGTAAAGGGGGACTGCTCTGTAAAGAGGAACTGTGATTTAAAGGGGGGCTGTGATGGAAAGGTGACCAGATTTTTAAAATGAAATCCGGGGACAATTTTTTTTTTTTTTACTAGTAATGACAGCAATCAGCGACTCTCTGCCCGTCTCCGCCACCGCCCGCCTCACAACTTGTCAAGTCTCACTTTCCAGGCCCCGGCTACTACTGGGTGGGGAGCAGAGGAAGATCACTCCGCCAGTAAAGGCAAGGTGATGAACAGGCAGGCGGTTGGCTGGGACTTGAGTCAAGGCAGAAGAACATGCGTGCAGAGCTGAATGGGCATGCACCCGAAACTGAAGAAATATTCCCTCCTCTCCGACCAGCACATGACCATCAGAAAGGGGCACAGATAATGGAAAAAAATACACCCCCCCCCCTAAGCTAGTAGGAGCGGGGGGGTGTAATTCAGATTTTTTTTTTTTCTGCACTGACTGTCTTTGAAATTGCCCCAGCCCCTGTTCAAATCCAATCCGGGGACAAAACTGGGGACAGACTTGGTCCGGGGACAGTGTTCTCAATCTGGGGACTGTCCCCAGAAACTGGGGATGTCTGGTCACCCTACTGTAAAGGGGGCACTGTAATGTAAAGGGGACTGCAGTGTAAAGGGGGGGACTGTAATGTAAAGGGGGAGCTGTAATGATTACAGTGCCCCTTTACAGTATATATATATATATATATATATATATATATATAGCAGTGCCCCTAGCAATCACAGCCTCCTCCATCACAGTCCCTGCAGTCTGTCCCCCCCCCCCTTTCCTCTCTCCCCAATCTAATCTCTGCCTCCCCTACTTAGCCTCTGCCCTGCCAAAGGTAGGAGTCCTATGCTCAGTCCCTGTGTCCTCTACTGGTTCCCCCGCTCGCACAACAATGTCATCCTACCAGCAGGGCAGGAGCAGCTTTCCATTCCGATCTGCAGCTCCCCCCGCCCCCCTGCCCTGCTGAAAGGATGACATCATCGGCTGGGTGAGCAGAGGAGCTGGGAGGGGACACATGGGCATAGCAGGTAATGAGCGGCAGTCGCGGTCTGTGATAGCCCTGTGCGCACCGTGGTCACCGCTCACCTCCCGCTGTGCGGCCGGGTAATCAACAGGGCACGGACCAGTGCTGCTAAAAAGCCATGTAAATTTTTGTATATATATACCATAGTTTGTAGATGCTATCACACAAACCAATTAATATACACTATTGTTTTCTTTTTCTTTTCCAAAGCAGAATACATTTTGGCCTAAATTAAAAGAGAAGTATGGGTTTCGTTTTTTCTGCCTACATCTATTCTATGTGAGCTGCTGATAGCTATAAACCCTCCCAGCCCTCTCAGAAGTACCCCCATTCTTTTAAAATTGTGTGGGAGGTTCTACAGTCTTTCATACAGCATCATCCAGACAATGGTGTGAATATAGAGTCTGGATCCACCCCCTTTCCTGTCATTTTGCTTGATTGAGGTCGGCTCTCCTCCCCCTTTCTGAGACTTCACAGAGCGTAGCTGCTCCCCCCTCCCTTCTCCCTCCTCCCTCCTCCCCCTCCCTATCTATCACACAGACATGTCTCTTAGGAGAGGGGGGACAGAGGCAGGGGGTGTGTTGGTGGAGATGTTCACACCCCCTGAGAACTTTTCAAACTGAAAGTGGACTGTTTTTGCCAGCTGAAGGAAAGTTCACATGCTGTAAAAACTAAAACAGGTAGGAAAAAAAGATTAGCTGATATGTGACTAATGTGATATGTAATAATTATTTAACCCATCCCATACTTCTCCTTTAATGAAGCAATTTGATTTTATTAGATATGTTTTATAAAAGAAAGCAGAAAATGTTTTGGTCTTTTCTCGTTTATATAATAGAAAATAAAAATCCCAGTGGTGATCAAATACCACGAAGGGGGTAAAACCTTCCAGAGGTCAAGTGGTTAAGACTTTTATACACAGCTTGAATTTTGACAGGTATCTGCTGATTCGGCTAACATTTGGGGAAGGGATCACCGCTCCAGGTCTATGTGTGGAAATGGCACTCTCCTCAAGGTGGAAGCAGCAGGTGCAGGCTAAGCATGTAGCAATTAGAAGAGGGAAGGTCTGGACAGCCGCACTCCAATAAAAACGCCTTTATTGTGCAAAATAACAAAAGTACAAACCACAGCAGGGTACAGGATAAAAAATCTGATGCGTTTCACACTCTCAACAGTGCTTAGTCATAGCTATACAACCACAAGACTTTGCTACAAATATATACTACAGGGGGTCCCCGACTTACGAACCCCCGACTTCTGAACACCTCCTACTTACGAACGGCACCGTATCTGCCGTTCTGCGCATGCGCAGCCATTTTCGTCCATTTTCTGCAGCGGGCACATTTGGAATATATAACCAAAAACGACGAATATCCCGTTCTGCGCATGCGCGGCCGATCGATGGAACATCAGTAAACATCGGAAAACTTCGGAAAATGACGTAATTGCCGTTCTGCGCATGCGGTACCGACTTAAGAACATTTCCGACTTCAGAACAAACCTGAAGTTCCTAAGCGGTTCGTAAGTCAGGGACCCCCTGTAGTGCATATTAAACATGTGATCAGTTGTGTAATTAATTGAAACTAATCAATTATTTAAATGAAATTTGGTTAATAGCAAACGTGTGGTTGAGTATAGGGGCACATATGTGTATCCAGGTGAATTAACTTAAAGTGAACCTGAAAAATGAAATAATTAATTTTACATAATTACATAATTTTATATAATTAAAAGTGCTGGATGAAAGTGCAAAAAATTTAGATTATTATTGTGTAATGTTACTCACTCATTCATATACATTCAATAAATACATCATTAAAGACATATACTGTACGTATATAAAGTGCATTCATGTATAAAAGAATAATATGTGTCTGAATCTATGTAATAAGTGTATAATAAGACACTAAATACCTAGAATGCTACCTACCGTATATACTCGAGTATAAGCCGAGTTTTTAAGCACAATTTTTTTGTGCTGAAAATGCCCCCCTCGGCTTATACTCAAGTCACCTTTTTGCGCCTGTTCTCCTGGACTTTGGGGAGCTGGTACCAGGCACACATATAGCCCCACCATTTCTCTACAAGTGTGCAAAGTTTCTTGTCCGGGGGACCTACAGCCGGGGAGCACCGATTTTTCAAAACCGGGCACCCCTTCCATAGACTCCCATGTTAAACGGTCATTTCTCTGGTGACTTTGGGGACCCGGTACCGGCCGGTTGTAGGTCCTCTGGCCCCCAAACATGGCACACATGTAGCCCCACTCTTCCTCTACAAGTTTGCAAAGTTTCTTGTCTGGGGGACTTGCGGCCGGGGAGCACCGATTTTTCAAAGCCGGGCACCCCTTCCATAGACTCTTATGTTAAACGTCAGACTAGTCATGGACACAGTGAGGCATGGACACAATGAGGCAAAGTGAGGCACACCCTAGGCTTATACTCGAGTCAATAAGTTTTCCTAGTTTTTGTGGTAAAATTAGGTGCCTCGGCTTATATTCGGGTCGGCTTATACTCGAGTATACTCGAGTATATGCGGTATATGTATATAGGTGTAAATATGATAAATAAAAATTATTTGAATATGTACCGGTATATGAAAAAATTATAAATAATACATATGTGATATAAAAACATAAATTAAAATGTATATATCAAATACATGCACAAAATGCATTATGTGCATCTGTACCCATTCATTTAGTAGCCACAAGGAGTTATAAAATCCAATATGAAATAAATTCAATGGTTTAAATATTTTGATAATGATATAATCATTCATATGGGATGGACAAAAAGAATGAATGGGTATGGAAAATATAGTAGAAACCTCAAGATTGGGCGTAAGGAAGAACCACACGAAGACTGGATGGACACTGTATATCAGAAAAAGCCGTTCTATAAATGAGAATAATCTCTATATTAAATGTATATGTAGATTGATGTAAATATAGAACAAATTGAGTGGGCTAACATTTGACCTGTGCGTCCCTTTCCCCTGAAAATAAGACCTACCACAAAAATAAGACCTAGTGTTATTTTCCAGGAGGGCTACAATATAAGCCCTACCCCAAAAATAAGCCCTAGTAAAATTTTATAATCCACTCTATTACAGTAGTATTTAACCACTTGCTTACTGGGCACATAAACCCCCTTCCTGCCCAGGCAAAATTTCAGCTTTCGGCACTGCGTCGCTTTGAATGACAATTGCGCGGTCGTGCGACGTGGCTCCCAAACAAAATTTACGTCATTTTTTTCCCACAAATAGAGCTTTCTTTTGGTGGTATTTGATCACCTCTGCGGTTTTTATTTTTTGCGCTATAAACAGAAAATAAGCGACGATTTTGAAAAAAAACACAATATTTATTACTTTTTGCTATAATAAATATCCCAATTTAAAAAATAAATAAAAATTTTCTCAGTTTAGTCCGATACGTATTCTTCTACATATTTTTGGTCCAAAAAAATCGCAATAAGCGTTTATTGATTGGTTTGCGCACAAGTTATAGCGTCTACAAAATAGGGGATAGTTTTATGGCATTTTTATTAATATTTTTTTTTTTACTAGTAATGGCGGCGATCAGCGATTTTTATTGTGACTGCGACATTATGGCGGACACATCGGACACTTTTGACACCATTTTGGGACCATTGTCATTGATACAGCGATCAGTGCTATAAAAATGCACTGGTTACTGTAAAAATGACACTGGCAGGGAAGGGGTTAACACTAGGGGGCGAGGAAGGGGTTAAATGTGTGCCCTGGGAGTGATTACTACTGTGGGGGGAGGGGAGTGACTGGGGGAGGTGACCGATCTGTGTCCCTATGTACAAGGGACACAGCATCGGTCTCCTCTCCCTGACAGGACATGAATCTGTGTGTTTACACACACAGATCCATGTCCTTGTCTGTGTACCGGCCGATCGCGTGTGGCTGGCGGACATCGCGGCCGCCAGGCACGCGCATCGGCATGCCAGTGACGCGCCGGGCGCCGCCGGCGGCGCTTGTGCGCCCCCTGGTGGCCGGAGGAGCCAAGGACGTCTATTGACGTCCTCCCGGATTTTAAGAGCCACCTTGAGGCCGTCATTCGACTATGGCGGGGCTCCAACAAGTTAATGTACAATGTGTGTGTTTCTGTAATATAATTGCGGGGGGTCACAGAAGCGCAGAGCAGCGCTATAACGAAGTTATTTGGCACAATTGTACATTATATACTACTGTAATAGAGTGGATTATAGGATTTTACAAGCATTTTAACTCAGTTCACACTGGGAGTTCCTGTCAGGCAGGGGGGAGAGGAGGAGAGAAGACCGCAAATTACATGATAAGACCTACACTGAAAATAAGCCCTACTGTGTCTTTTGTTGCCAAAATGAATATAAGACCGGGGCTTATTTTCGGGGAAACACTGTAGTTATTTTCAATAGAAAATATGTGACCATACAGTGGCTGCACCCCATAAGATGCAGCCACTGCTCAGGTATTCTGATAGCAATGGCTGTCGGCTGCCAGAATACAAAAGCAGCAGAGGCGATTCCTCCATTATGTAGCTTAGATGGAGTAATCTGTTTTTTTTGTATTTTTTTTACTCAACAATCAATAAATCTATGCATGCATGGCCACTCTTCGTTTCTAGGTACACATACCAAACCACAGACAACAATAACATTTCTTTTTCTGTACAGAGGACCACACGTCTAGAATTTCTGTATTCACAAGATGTCCTTCTGAGACAAGATTCCAAGAGAACGTCAAATCATTCAATTATTCAGAGGAAGAATTCTCCGGATGCTCAAAGTCATTGAAAGCTTCAGGCAGTCTACCTGCTGGAGACCTATAGATTGCACCCCTCCGGGAACTCGCGGAATAAAATCTGACAATCTCACGCCCCAACCCTGTATCAAAACCACGCTTTTCACCAGAAGTTTCCTATCTATAAAAAATAAACTGCTGTCATATCAGGCTGGGAGAGGATGGGCAGGCGCTGATTGCTATTTGCTATATTAAATTACCACTTCAAAAATCACTGCAATCCCAAAAAAATATCTAAAATGTGCTAATCTTCCGGAGTCTGTTCTGATCGGTGTGTAATTGTCATTAAGGCGGCTGTGTATGAAACAGGAAAATCTGCTGGTGTCATTATAGAAAAGATAATGAAGTGACCAACTAATCATTTTTATCTCAATGTAACAAAGAGAAAAGGTGTCACTAAGATTATATGCATTGTTATATATTTCCACAGAAGCTCTATTGAGTACGGCTTGAAGATTCAGCCCTGAGCCATCTAGCAATGCCTCGGTAATTTTTTAATGGCTATTTTCATGGACAGAAGTGCTGCTTGTTAGCTTAACATAAAATGCTCCTGAGCTCAAAATGTGAAGATTTGCTGTCTCATAGGGAACATCTTGAAATATTAATTGTACCCTGAAAAACAAAAGCTGAACTCCATGCTCAAAAACTTTCATTCAAATATATTCCTAAATAGTGAAAAATAGATATAAGATCGCTCTGTGTACACCAAATGTCTTTGCAAAGCCGGTTATTACCCTGAAAAAGTAGCAGTGCTGTACATAGCCTGGGGAATGAGCAGACCTCGCAGTCCCACCCACTACATGCTGTCTGTAGGAAACTACAGGAAGGGGTGGAGTCAAGACCAGTGACCCTGCACAAGGAGAGAGAGCAGCAGTGACCGGTCTTTACTACAAGAAGCTCCTGCACAGGCACATCGTTTTACACTGGATTACTGCACAGATCTGGAAGAAATACACAAAACGCACAAGATTCAAGTAAAAATTACACATTCCTCTTGTATTTAGTTAATATTTACTTATCCCAGAGTTCAGCTTTAACCAGTTGTATTCTTCCTAAAGCAGTGCGCTTTATTTTCCAAGTCACTCCTGTGCATTGAGCTGCCGTATATCTGCAGTGTGAGATCATCTAAAGCAGTGTTTCTCAACCTTTTTTCAGCCGAGGCACCCTTTAAAAGATGATGGCCGATCTCGAGGCACCCTTTAAAAATGAGGGACAATCTCGAGGCACCTTTAAAAATGATGGACAATCACGAGGCACCTTTAAAAATTATGGACAGTCTCGAAGCACCCTTTAAAAATTATGGACAGTCTCGAAGCATCCTTTAAAAATTTTGGGCGGTCTCGAGGCACCCTTTAAAAATTATGGACAGTCTTGAAGCACCCTTTAAAAATTATGGACAGTCTTGAAGCACCCTTTAAAAATTATGGACGGTCTTGAGGCACCCTCTAAAAATTATGGACAGTCTTGAAGCACCCTTTAAAAATGATGGACAGTCTCGAGGCACCCTTTAAAAATTATGGACGATCTCGAGGCACCCTTTAAAAATTATGGACGATCTCGAGGCACCCTTTAAAAATTATGGACAGTCTCAAAGCACCCTTTAAAAATTATGGACGATCTCGAGGCACCCCATTCTAAAATGTAAAAGCTATTCTAATAGTTTTACAAAATGCAGCAACATCCACAAATCCAAGCAGGACACCCAACATTAGAAGTGATTTAATCTTCCAAAGCATATACACTTTTGCAAACTGGTACTAACTAGTATTCCAATGTTTCTCTTCTCCCTCACTTTTCCTCCATCACTCAGCTAATGTAACCCCAACGCTGATGGAGAAGGGGCAGGGGAGGGTCAAACAAGGATGCTTTGCAGGCGACTGACATCCTTCTTATCAACTGAACGGTTGTAACGGTGCACAATAAAAACTTGTGACTTTGCGTAAATAAAAGGCAGCATTCATCCACCCACCGGCTTGTATACAATTTTTGGACAATTTTTAGGCATTTTGCCAAGGCACCCCTGAAGAAACCTCTAGGCACCCCCAGGGTGCCTGGTTGAAAAAGGCTGATCTAAAACACTGTTCTTCTGACTTCTAGTCTCATGAGATTTGGAGTGACATTTGTGTTACCATTGTGCTGTTCTCCTTGCCGGAGAGGAAGCTGTATCTGAGGACCTGCAGTATATAGAACTCCCTGCTTCTGTGTCATCCATCCTGTGCATTCTACGCCTACCCTGACGATTTTTGATCTTTACATTACCTGTAATTGGTGGGGGGGGGAGCAATTCTTATTAAGTAAAGCCATGCTGCTCCACCAAGATGGCAGACTCCAGACACAGTACAGAACAAGGCATGGTGGGTCAGTAATGGGGAACAGATCAGCCACAAGCAGACCACAGGAGTCTAGACCTCTGGTAAAGAGGCATTTTATATCAATATCGGTGGATGTGCACATGGGTGATCAAAACACATCAATTATACTTACTGTTACTGGATGTTCATCAAGGAATTCATCTGCACTATTTAGAACAGCACTAGTTGTTCACACTTTATGGACACTTGTTTATTCAATATCTATGTTTGGCGCAGGATTTTTTTTTTTTTTTTTAGACCACAGGAAATACTGTTGATTGTTCCATTACCCTCTGCTTAACTTTTTTGGGCACACCTTCCAGAGTCCAGGTCCTCTTTATAGGGCAGTAAAGGTGTTTTTGACATTGATATCTGATTTAATAAACATACTAAAAATCGGATTCTGCACAGTAATGCATATGATATGAATCAGTTTGCAGACATGTTCTGCATGAAAGACAGAGTATTGATGTCACAGCATATGAACTTCATGGATTCATTTTTATTCGCCTGAAGATCTTTTCAAAATTGAAAAGCCATTTAAGCTGTAGCCGATTACGACTCTTTAGTCAACCCTATTTGTGACATACTTTGGATTAACTAGATTGACTCATGTCAAACAGTTGGCCAAATCCACAAATTTAAAGCTGAATCCTGGACAAACAGCTACATATATAAATGAAATACACACAGAAGTTATCTGACAAAGGATTTGTATTCCTGTCTGGGCATTCCTAGGATCTACAGAACCCTAAGAGCCGGTTCACACCAGGGCGGCTCAACGCGGCACGACTTGTGTGGGCGACCTCGGCGGCGCGATCTCAAGACGACTTGAGACGCCCGTCGAGGCGATTTGCATAAGACTTCCGTATAGAAGTCAATGCAGGTCGCCTTGGGTCGCCCCCAAAAGTAGTACAGGAACCTTTTTCTAAGTCGGAGCGACCTGAGTCGCTCTTACTTAGAACGGTTCCATTGAAAAGCATGGGACGCGACTTGTCAGGCTCTAACAGACCGCACAACCTGCCTACAGACCTACTGCAATGAACTAATCCCAATCACAGTGGTCCCGCTCCCTGGGCATACAGACCCATTTAAAATGTGTGCCAGGGCTGAATGGGAAGGGTTAAATCGGAACCTAACTGTATCTGAGCACCACAAGCTGAAAATGCTACTTATTTCATTTTTATTTTTCAAAGCAAACTCACCCATCCATCCACGTCTCCACAGTGTACTCCTTGGATAAAATAAAGAGACATTTTATTCCTCCTCGCCTGGTTGCCGACTTTATCTACATGACTGCTTTATTTTGTTGAGAAATTACTTTGAAAAACACCCTCCTAGCATTTCTAGCCACCACCATCTTGAGTAAAGCCCCATTCACACGGAGGCGCTTTAAAACTGGCAATAAAACACTGAGCGCTTTTGAAGAGCTTTTCAGGCGCTTTTCAGATTTCAAATTTGTAAATTCGAAAATTTTGAAATTTGAAAATTCAAAAATCTGAAAATTCTAAAATAAGAAAGAAAATCCGAAAATTCGAAAGAACGAAAATCTGAAAATTCGAAAGAATGAAAATCCAAAAATTCGAATGAACGAAAATTCGAAAGAACAAAAATTAGAAAATCTGAAAATAATAACTAACTAACTAACTAATAATACCTACAGTAACTATTGAATTATAGGTATTGGAATTTTCTTTCAAATACGGCTACTAAACATCTAAATGAATGAAATGTAACAAATTAATAATAATAAATAATAAAAATAAAACAATTTTATTATTATTATTATTACTATTATTATTTATTATTTTTAATTAATCACATTTCATTCATTTAGATGCGGCATTCGTAATTTAGGATAATTCGTAACTTTAATTACTTTTTATTGCCATTTCAAACACAAATACAAAATGAACAAAAAAATATAGTCAGGCATTTAAGCTCTACAGAAAGAAGAAGAAAAAAAAGGGAACAATTCAAACAAACAGCAAATATATTATTTAAATATTAATATCTCTGCTTATAGAGCATTTTTTTTTTCCCCAAAACAACAAAACATCAAAAGCAAAAACAAAAAAGTGGAAGGAGGACGGATAGGGAAGGAGGGAAGAAAGATGGAAAAAAAAGAAGAAGGGATAAATGCGCTGCGTTTTATTCCAGGCCTGGGATTATAAATAGCAAGAGTATTGAACTTCTATTGCACCCTGTCTATCCAAATATTATATATTATATATTATATCATCTGACAACTTTATGTCATTAGAATCCTATAATTTAATAGTTAGTAATAGGTTATTATTTCAGATTTTTTAATTTTCTTGGTTTTCTAATTTCCGGATTTTCGTTCTTATTTTTAGATTTTCGTTCTTTTGAATTTTCGTTCTTATTTTCAAATCTTCAAATTTCCTAATTTTCGCATTTTCAGATTTTCGAATTTCCGAATTTCGAATTTTAGAATTTTAGAATCTTTGGATTTCCGAATTTTCGATTTTCGGATTTTGAAATTTCTGAATTTTCGGATTTTAGAATATCGGAAAAATTTGTTACACGGGTTTTCGTTAATTCCAATATTTCGGAATTAACGAATTTGTAAAATTTTGTCAAAAAACAGGACGAAACTAATTGCACATGTCTATCCAAAACTAAGAAAGAAAGGTGTCACCTGCAGCCTGGCTTTCATTGCACAGTATTATTGCTCTTTTGTACTGCCTCACTGAGTAACCAAAATTGTTTCCATTTAGACATTATTACATTTTTGTTACAAAGACATAAAAAGAGTACAGTGGAACCTCGGATTACGAGCATAATCCGTTCCAGGAGAATGCTCGTAATCCAAAGTACTCGCATATCAAAGCGAGTTTCCCCATTGAAGTCAATGGAAACGAAAATAATTTGTTCCGCATTGACTTCAATGGCATGCAATACCGCATGCGGCCAGAGGCGGGGGGCGCCGGAGAGCCTTAGAAACGTCCGAAAAGGCCCGAGGACACCTCGGCAAACCTCGGAAAGACTTAGTTCCCGAGATTTCCCGAGGTCAGCCGTGCTGTCCCCGGGCCTTTCCGTGCATTTCCGAATGGCGACGTTCGGCTCTGCTCGGCTCCAGCGCCCCCCCCACCTCAGGCCAAACGCGGTACTGCACACCGCTTTGGCCTGAATCGTGCTCGTTTTGCGAGACAATACTCGCAAACCGAGTTACGATTTTTAAAAATACAGTGCTCGTATTGCGAAACGCTCGTTAACCGCTTTACTCGCAATCCGAGGTTCCACTGTATTATGAAGCATCAATTCCTATGTATTCTCCTTATTACCCGTGCCTTCACATGAACAGAACAAGAATAACAAAAGGTAGTTATCATTGCAGGCGGCGATACGAGTCAGCCATTAAATGATTCATAATGATCGTTCCAGCTACATCAGTCAGATCGACACGATCAACATGATAAACCATGGGAGTTTGATCTGTCACTTGAATTAACATGTATATACTCTTGCTTCCAGCAATGCAATGAATCATCTGCTAAAAGCTTGTATTACAAATGACTCTTAACTAACTTACCTTATCCACTGAACCTCCAACATCTCACTGATCTGCTAATAAATACGGCCTACCTGAAGCTTCAAAGCCCTACAGGTAATAGTGGAGGTTCAGATCTGATGGCACACAATGGCAGACGGCTCACCAGTGATGTAAGCCCGGCCCTCATCAATTTTTTATTTTGCAGCAAGGATTTTCAAAAAGAAATGATCCATTAAAACCAGAAAAAAAAAAAATAGGCTTCACCTTTTATTTTCTGCTACAATAAAATAATTCTGATTGGTCACTATTGGCAACACCTTTCCCTTGTTCTCCAGCCACCAAGAGCAAACAAATATTCACTTATTCCAGGTATGGAGGAGCATGTGACTTATCCCTTTCCTATCATTGGACAGCAGTGGTGCTTGGTGATTGGCCCAGCGCTGTTACATAAGGTTAGGGACTCTGTGTAAGCTCTGACTACAGTGATGTGTATTCTTTCTTCACTACTGGCTGCTATAAGGAGTGGCAGGAAAAATAAAAAAAGGGGAGTATGTGCTCCTGGGGTGGAAGCATTTAAGGATAACTAAACCTTATTTTATTTTTTTTATATATAACAAACATGTATAATAACAAAATACGTACCGTATATACTCGAGTTTAAGACAAGTTTTTCAGCCCTTTTTTTAGGGCTGAAAATACACCCCTCGGCTTATACTCGAGTCAGTGTACCTGAAAATCTTCTTAGACTGCGGGTGGCGTCCATTGTTTAAATATCATGGACGTTCTCTTGTCTGAGGATGAAAAGACGTCCGTGATTGGCGGAACACTGAACACAGTGCCTGCTGGAAATGCCTATCACGGAACGGGACCAGGAGGAAGCCGCGATATTTAAACAATGGATGCCACTCGCAGTCTAAGAAGATTTTCAGGTACACTGACTCGGGCACAGGGAGGCTGCAATGGACACAGTGAGGTTGGGCACAGTAAGCTGGCAATGGGCACAGTAAGGTTGGGCACAGTAAGCTGGCAATGGGCACAGTAAGGTTGGGCACAGTGAGGTGGCAATGGGCACAGTAAGCTGGCAATGGGCACAGTGAGGTGGCAATGGGCACAGTAAGCTGGCAATGGGCACAGTAAGGTTGGGGAGAGTGAGGTGGCAATGGGCACAGTAAGCTGGCAATGGGCACAGTAAGGTTGGGCACAGTGAGGTGGCAATGGGCACAGTGAGGTTGGGGAGAGTGAGGTGGCAATGGGCACAGTAAGCTGGCAATGGGCACAGTAAGGTTGGGGAGAGTGAGGGGGCAATGGGCACAGTAAGCTGGCAATGGGCACAGTAAGGTTGGGCACAGTGAGGTGGCAATGGGCACAGTGAGGTTGGGCACAGTGAGGTGGCAATGGGCACAGTAAGCTGGCAATGGGCACAGTAAGGTTGGGGAGAGTGAGGTGGCAATGGGCACAGTAAGCTGGCAATGGGCACAGTAAGGTTGGGCACAGTGAGGTGGCAATGGGCACAGTGAGGTGGCAATGGGCACAGTAAGCTGGCAATGGGCACAGTGAGGTTGCAATGGGCACAGTGAGGTTGGGCACAGTGCGGCGTGCAAATGGGCATTGTTGACCCTCTTTTCCGCTTACAGTAGCTGCTGCATTCCCCCCAGGCTTATACTCGAGTCAATACGTTTTCCCAGTTTATTGGGGTAACATTAGGTACCTAGGCTTATACTTGGGTCGGCTTATACTCGAGTATATACAGTACTTGTTTTAAACTTTTGTGTACATTTTTTCAGTTGCTGTACTTCCTGCTTTCTATGCCTAGGCAAATGATGTCATACATCCCAGGAGTCTTCGGGAGAGAAGGAGGGGTTTTCCCGGCTAAGCACACCCTCCTGCCTGCATGCCTGAGCTAAGAGCAGATGGATTCCAGGAAGTAAATGCTACATGAATCATCTGCCCTTACTCAAGATGGCCACATACAGAAATGCTTGGGGGTGTTTTTCAAAGTGATTTCTCAGCAAAATAAAGCATGGAGACATGGATGGGTGGATGGAGGAGTTTGCTTTGAATGTTAAAAATGAATAAAATTGTGTTTTTGGTTTGTATTGCTCAGATGCAGTGTAGTTCCACGTTAATGTTTTCATATGGTCATATGGTCACAAACAGGCGGATATGTCCCCAAGAATGATGGGCAATAAGACAACTGCCCATCCTCGAATGACTCACATGAGCACTGGATCTGCTGAAATCTAAAAAGCTAAATCCACCTTTTGGACCACATTTCATGTAATTGCTTCTTTATAATGGGGTTGCTTTTAACCAGCTGTGGGTAGTTCAGCCTTGTTTTTACCACCCACCTTGAAAGGGACATTGGTGGCCACTTGGGGGACTATACAATACTATACAATACACAATTTAAACTCGGTAGACAGATTTTGGCAAGTGGTGCCAAGCAAGCCCATTGAAGCCAATGAGATGACACATTTGGCTCGCAGTTACAAAGTGGTAGTTCAATGTAAAATCCCCATTCAGCTGTAAAAAATGCATTTAGGAAGCGCCAGTATCGCCTACTAAGCACTTGCAGATTCAGGGGGGCAGTAGGGACTGCCATCAGTGTGAACCTACAATTAGTCAGAAAATAGTCCACACATGTTCTAAGGCCTGAAGCCTCTTGTTACATGATACTGTGCAACCAACACAGAAGCCATTAGTGGGACGTTCTGCATAAGGTTTAGACACAAAGTGGTGCAGGAGGATAATAAACAAAACACATTATCATTTATTTATTATATATTGCATGTCTAGAAAATTTGCCTTTGCCATGGGAAATGCAGCATACAATTTTTTTTTAAGAATTCTTGAATTTTTGGGGTTTTTTGTTTTGTTTTTTTGAGGGGGTTAATGTAAGCCTCCAATTGCTAGTCCAAAGTTTCGTGTGTTTGCTGTTGTGTGTCGCCAGGCATTACAGTTGAAATCACATTATTCTCTATGGTACTCATTCACATCAATGGCATTTTTGATTGATTCGGCCCTGATTCATCCCTGAAACGAAAAACTGCTGCGAGCCGCATCCGTCGGAGGTGTGAACCCAGCCTAAAGCGTTTGTTACCACAACATTTAAAATTCCTAATACGTGCCTGCTGTACCATGTACTTGAATGAAAAAGTATCCTGTTCTCTTTGTATTGCTTCCTTGTGTGAAATCCCTGGTGTTCCTGACAGTCCCTCTACTTTCCTGCTAAAAACTGACCACACTAGGCAGGAGAGCACATCGTCAGTTCTCTAGCTATGCTGGGAACTCAGCCTGCTCTCCTCAAATAATCATACTTGTCCAGACACTCCCCCCGCACAGTCTTTCACTTGAAGATCAGTGTAATGCTGTTTCTGCTCCCCCCCCCCCCCCTGCTTTTATGCAGCTGAGAACAGAGGATATGTGATCACTTATTAAAATCTATACAATAATGTTTTTGCCTTTCATTTCAACTTTAAACTGAATGGGTCGTTTTACAAGGTGATCATTTACAATCACTTTAACCACTTCTCTACCGGGCCTATTCTGGCACTTCTCTCCTTCATGTAAAAATCATAATTGTGTTGCTAGGAAATTAATCAGAACCCCCAAACATTATATATTTTTTTTTAGCAGATACCCTAGGGAATAAAATGGCGGTCATTGCAATATCAATATCTTGCACGGTATTTGCGCAATCATTTTTCAAATGCCTTTTTTGGGGAAAAAAACGGTTTCACGAATTAAAAAATTACAAAAAAGTAAAGTTAGCCCAATTTTTTTGTATAATGTGAAAGATGCTGTTATTCCGAGTAAATAGATACCTAACATGTCACGCTTTAAAATTGCGCACACTCATGGAATGGCGCCAAACTTCAGTACTTAAAAATCTCCATAGGCGACATTTTAATTTTTTTTACAGGTTACTATTTTCAAGTTACAGAGAAGGTCTAGTGCTAGAATTGTTGCTTGAACTCTACCGCACGCGGCGATACCTCACATGTGGGGTTTGAACGGCCTTTACATATGTGGGTGGGACTTACATGCTTGTTCGCTTCTGAGCGCGAGCTACCGGGGAGAGGGGCGTTTTACTTTTTTTTTTTTTACTTTTTTTTTATTTTACAGATTTTTTTTATTTTGACACTTTTTTTTTAAAAATATATATTTTTTTGATCACTTTTATTCCTATTACAAGGAATGTAAACATCCCTTGTAATAGGAATAATTGTGACAGGTGCTCTTTATGGAGAGATGCAAGTTCAATAAGACCCCACATCTCTCCACCAGGCTGGAAAGCAACTGCGGCTTTGTTTACTTCCGGGTACCGGGCGTGACGTCACAACGTCGTGCCCGGGACTCTGACGGTCATAGAGATGACTGGTGACCAGATGGTCACCAGTTATCTCTATCGTCGTGAGCTGGCACCGGCCGATTCGTTCTCCGGGCCCCCGATGCCACGGGAGAGCCCAGAGAAGCACCGGATGGTGGTGTCCCCTCCCGCCACCTATAAGAACGATCAAGCGACAGAACTGCCGCTATGATCGTTCATATGGTGCACAGAATCGCCAGAAGAACAGAATGATATCTGAATGATGCCTGAAGCTGCAGGCATCATTCAGATATCCCCCCTTCAAAGTCAAGGACGTCATATGACGTCCTTGGTGGAGAAGTGGTTAAAGTGGTAGTAAACGGCAGTTTTTTTTGTTTTGTTTTTTTTAAATCCTGCAAGGCAATGCCATAATGTGCTAGTATGCATCACAAACTAACACATTATGGGAAACTTACCTTAAAATTAAGCCCTCCAGCAACACGCTGTCACCGCTGAAGGTGCTTCTATCTTCACCATGTCTTCCTTTCGGGTTGGTGGACTCCGGCTGTGTGACTCACACAGCCGGAGCCAGGATGACGTCACTCCCGCGCATGCACAGTTCATGGCACAGGACTCTGAAGGAACAGCACGGTATGCCGTTCCTTCAGCGCGCATGCGCCAGTGACGTCACCGGCTGTATCAAAAGTAAATATGTCTTAAACAGTTCACACTTAGGAGATATTTACTTTATCTAAAAGGTACGCCTTATTATAGTCATTATGGATAAAAGTCATGCATCGGAGTTTAAGGTGTATTGGCCCCATAGACTTCAATGGGATTGCATGTTTTTGGTGCAGTTTTAGGCTTAACATCCAGTCTCTTCCTCCTCCTAACAGCAATGATGCCACAGCAGGACGTGGCATTATTACCCTTCATTAAACTTTATTTCAGTTCTTGAAGGACATCCATGAAATCCTAGATATTTACCGTGATCACCACCTGCCACTTGCCTAGACCTCTTCTCATCAAAATCCACTTTACATATCATTTTTTATTTGTAAAATTAATTCAGCTGAAGCCCATTGCTTCATTCATCCCGTAAATGGATTATTATTGCTTTCTGATTGCTTACATTGCCATCAGAATCCTCAACAGACGCCAGCTGTCAGATTGTTTTGCTTTCTTTTTCTGTTATCTCAAGGTATTTACATTAAAAGATAGACGGGAGCATTGTGGGTACACTGGAGTTTACGTGTGCCAGCTTCATTTTCACAAATTGGCATCAGTCATCCTGTCCCGGCATCTCCAAATGATAGAGCCATAAGCAGAAAAAGAATGCATTCAGCAAGTTTTCCATTTTACGGTATAATGCTTGTGCAGCGTTACAACTAAAACTCCACTTTGAAAATATACCGCAATCCAAAGAAAAAGTAGGATATTATTTTAAAGCTGAATTCTAAGCAGATATAAAAGACACAAAATAAACCAGCTCTGCAATCATTAATACATTAAATGTATTTTTTTTTTTTTTTAAATGCAAGCAGTGTAGGTGCCTGAATATGATTTGGTATCATCCTCCTGCAGTCCATGTACAGCATGGCTGGTGTGTAGGGATGAGCTCGGTGTTCGAGTCGAACATACGTTCGACTCGAACATCCGTTCGACTCGAACATCGGCTGTTCGATCGTTCGCCGAACAACGAACGATTTGGGCCGTTCACGCCTAATTCGCGGCCCACAATGCACTACGCCATCGCAGTGTCATCCAGGCGCTGTGATTGGCCAAGCATGCACTGTGACCCCGCATGCTTGGCCAATCACAGCGCCGGCAGCGAGGAGAGCAATGATTGGCCACAGGCAGGATGCCTGTGGCCAATTATTGCTGAGGGTGTTTAGTGCACGCCCCACACTATAAAAGGCCGCCAGCACGGCGGCCTAGTGTAGTGTGTTCCGGAGCAGGGAAAGAGAAGCATAGGCAGGGACAGTGACATTTTTTTTTTTCTTGCTTAACCTGGATTCCTTTAGTTTAGGGAAAGAGAAGGATAGGTAGGGAGAGTGTCAGTCTGTTTTACTGTGCTAAACCTTGTTTGTAGGGACAGGGAAGGACAGTGAGGGAAATTCTCATTGTACTATACTGTGCTAAAGCATTCCTCATCAACCATCTTTAAAAAAAAAAATTTTTATAGGGACAGAAAACTATAGGTAGGGAGAGTGTCAGTGTGTTTTACTGTGCTAAACCTTGCTTGTAGGGACAGGGAAGGACAGTGAGGGAAATTCTCATTGTGCTATACTGTGCTAAAGCATTCCTCATCAACCATCTTTAAAAAAACATTTTTTATAGGGACAGAAAACTATAGGTAGGGAGAGTGTCAGTGTGTTTTACTGTGCTAAACCTTGTTTGTAGGGACAGGGAAGGACAGTGAGGGAAATTCTCATTGTGCTATACTGTGCTAAAGCATTCCTCATCAACCATCTTTAAAAGAAAAAAATTATAGTGACAGAAAACTATAGGTAGGGAGAGTGTCAGTGTGTTTTACTGTGCTAAACCTTGTTTGTAGGGACAGGGAAGGACAGTGAGGGAAATTCTCATTGTGCTATACTGTGCTAAAGCATTCCTCATCAACCATCTTTAAAAAAAAAAAAATTATAGGGACAGAAAACTATAGGTAGGGAGAGTGTCAGTGTGTTTTACTGTGCTAAACCTTGTTTGTAGGGACAGGGAAGGACAGTGAGGGAAATTCTCATTGTGCTATACTGTGCTAAAGCATTCCTCATCAACCATCTTTAAAAAAACATTTTTTATAGGGACAGAAAACTATAGGTAGGGAGAGTGTCAGTGTGTTTTACTGTGCTAAACCTTGTTTGTAGGGACAGGGAAGGACAGTGAGGGAAATTCTCATTGTGCTATACTGTGCTAAAGCATTCCTCATCAACCATCTTTAAAAAAAAAAAAATTATAGGGACAGAAAACTATAGGTAGGGAGAGTGTCAGTGTGTTTTACTGTGCTAAACCTTGTTTGTAGGGACAGGGAAGGACAGTGAGGGAAATTCTCATTGTGCTATACTGTGCTAAAGCATTCCTCATCAACCATCTTTAAAAAAAAAATTTTTTATAGGGACAGAAAACTATAGGTAGGGAGAGTGTCAGTGTGTTTTACTGTGCTAAACCTTGTTTGTAGGGACAGGGAAGGACAGTGAGGGAAATTCTCATTGTGCTATACTGTGCTAAAGCATTCCTCATCAACCATCTTTAAAAAAAAAAATTTTTATAGGGACAGAAAACTATAGGTAGGGAGAGTGTCAGTGTGTTTTACTGTGCTAAACCTTGTTTGTAGGGACAGGGAAGGACAGTGAGGGAAATTCTCATTGTGCTATACTGTGCTAAAGCATTCCTCATCAACCATCTTTAAAAAAAATTTTTTTATGGGGACAGAAAACTATAGGTAGGGAGAGTGTCAGTGTGTTTTACTGTGCTAAACCTTGTTTGTAGGGACAGGGAAGGACAGTGAGGGAAATTCTCATTGTGCTATACTGTGCTAAAGCATTCCTCATCAACCATCTTTAAAAAAACATTTTTTATAGGGACAGAAAACTATAGGTAGGGAGAGTGTCAGTGTGTTTTACTGTGCTAAACCTTGTTTGTAGGGACAGGGAAGGACAGTGAGGGAAATTCTCATTGTGCTATACTGTGCTAAAGCATTCCTCATCAACCATCTTTAAAAAAAAAAAAATTATAGGGACAGAAAACTATAGGCAGGGAGAGTGTCAGTGTGTTTTACTGTGCTAAACCTTGTTTGTAGGGACAGGGAAGGACAGTGAGGGAAATTCTCATTGTACTATACTGTGCTAAAGCATTCCTCATCAACCATCTTTAAAAAAACATTTTTTATAGGGACAGAAAACTATAGGTAGGGAGAGTGTCAGTGTGTTTTACTGTGCTAAACCTTGTTTGTAGGGACAGGGAAGGACAGTGAGGGAAATTCTCATTGTGCTATAGTGTGCTAAAGCATTCCTCATCAACCATCTTTAAAAAAAAAAAAATTATAGGGACAGAAAACTATAGGTAGGGAGAGTGTCAGTGTGTTTTACTGTGCTAAACCTTGTTTGTAGGGACAGGGAAGGACAGTGAGGGAAATTCTCATTGTGCTATACTGTGCTAAAGCATTCCTCATCAACCATCTTTAAAAAAAACATTTTTTATAGGGACAGAAAACTATAGGTAGGGAGAGTGTCAGTGTGTTTTACTGTGCTAAACCTTGTTTGTAGGGACAGGGAAGGACAGTGAGGGAAATTCTCATTGTGCTATACTGTGCTAAAGCATTCCTCATCAACCATCTTTAAAAAAAAAAAAATTATAGGGACAGAAAACTATAGGCAGGGAGAGTGTCAGTGTGTTTTACTGTGCTAAACCTTGTTTGTAGGGACAGGGAAGGACAGTGAGGGAAATTCTCATTGTACTATACTGTGCTAAAGCATTCCTCATCAACCATCTTTAAAAAAACATTTTTTATAGGGACAGAAAACTATAGGTAGGGAGAGTGTCAGTGTGTTTTACTGTGCTAAACCTTGTTTGTAGGGACAGGGAAGGACAGTGAGGGAAATTCTCATTGTGCTATACTGTGCTAAAGCATTCCTCATCAACCATCTTTAAAAAAAAAAAAATTATAGGGACAGAAAACTATAGGTAGGGAGAGTGTCAGTGTGTTTTACTGTGCTAAACCTTGTTTGTAGGGACAGGGAAGGACAGTGAGGGAAATTCTCATTGTGCTATACTGTGCTAAAGCATTCCTCATCAACCATCTTTAAAAAAAAAAAAATTATAGGGACAGAAAACTATAGGTAGGGAGAGTGTCAGTGTGTTTTACTGTGCTAAACCTTGTTTGTAGGGACAGGGAAGGACAGTGAGGGAAATTCTCATTGTACTATACTGTGCTAAAGCATTCCTCATCAACCATCTTTAAAAAAAAAAAAATTATAGGGACAGAAAACTATAGGCAGGGAGAGTGTCAGTGTGTTTTACTGTGCTAAACCTTGTTTGTAGGGACAGGGAAGGACAGTGAGGGAAATTCTCATTGTACTATACTGTGCTAAAGCATTCCTCATCAACCATCTTTAAAAAAACATTTTTTATAGGGACAGAAAACTATAGGTAGGGAGAGTGTCAGTGTGTTTTACTGTGCTAAACCTTGTTTGTAGGGACAGGGAAGGACAGTGAGGGAAATTCTCATTGTGCTATAGTGTGCTAAAGCATTCCTCATCAACCATCTTTAAAAAAAAAAAAATTATAGGGACAGAAAACTATAGGTAGGGAGAGTGTCAGTGTGTTTTACTGTGCTAAACCTTGTTTGTAGGGACAGGGAAAGACAGTGAGGGAAATTCTCATTGTGCTATACTGTGCTAAAGCATTCCTCATCAACCATCTTTAAAAAAAAAAAATTTTATAGGGACAGAAAACTATAGGTAGGGAGAGTGTCAGTGTGTTTTACTGTGCTAAACCTTGTTTGTAGGGACAGGGAAAGACAGTGAGGGAAATTCTCATTGTGCTATACTGTGCTAAAGCATTCCTCATCAACCATCTTTAAAAAAAAAATTTTTTATAGGGACAGAAAACTATAGGTAGGGAGAGTGTCAGTGTGTTTTACTGTGCTAAACCTTGTTTGTAGGGACAGGGAAGGACAGTGAGGGAAATTCTCATTGTGCTATACTGTGCTAAAGCATTCCTCATCAACCATCTTTAAAAAAACATTTTTTATAGGGACAGAAAACTATAGGTAGGGAGAGTGTCAGTGTGTTTTACTGTGCTAAACCTTGTTTGTAGGGACAGGGAAGGACAGTGAGGGAAATTCTCATTGTGCTATACTGTGCTAAAGCATTCCTCATCAACCATCTTAAAAAAAAAAAATTTTATAGGGACAGAAAACTATAGGTAGGGAGAGTGTCAGTGTGTTTTACTGTGCTAAACCTTGTTTGTAGGGACAGGGAAGGACAGTGAGGGAAATTCTCATTGTGCTATACTGTGCTAAAGCATTCCTCATCAACCATCTTTAAAAAAAAAAAATTATAGGGACAGAAAACTATAGGTAGGGAGAGTGTCAGTGTGTTTTACTGTGCTAAACCTTGTTTGTAGGGACAGGGAAGGACAGTGAGGGAAATTCTCATTGTACTATACTGTGCTAAAGCATTCCTCATCAACCATCTTTAAAAAAACATTTTTTATAGGGACAGAAAACTATAGGTAGGGAGAGTGTCAGTGTGTTTTACTGTGCTAAACCTTGTTTGTAGGGACAGGGAAGGACAGTGAGGGAAATTCTCATTGTGCTATACTGTGCTAAAGCATTCCTCATCAACCATCTTTAAAAAAAAATTTTTATAGAGACAGAAAACTATAGGTAGGTAGGGAGAGTGTCAGTGTGTTTTACTGTGCTAAACCTTGTTTGTAGGGACAGGGAAGGACAGTGAGGGAAATTCTCATTGTGCTATACTGTGCTAAAGCATTCCTCATCAACCATCTTTAAAAAAAAAAAAATATATAGGGACAGAAAACTATAGGTAGGGAGAGTGTCAGTGTGTTTTACTGTGCTAAACCTTGTTTGTAGGGACAGGGAAGGACAGTGAGGGAAATTCTCATTGTGCTATACTGTGCTAAAGCATTCCTCATCAACCATCTTTAAAAAAAAAAAAATTATAGGGACAGAAAACTATAGGTAGGGAGAGTGTCAGTGTGTTTTACTGTGCTAAACCTTGTTTGTAGGGACAGGGAAGGACAGTGAGGGAAATTCTCATTGTGCTATACTGTGCTAAAGCATTCCTCATCAACCATCTTTAAAAAAAAAAAAATTATAGGGACAGAAAACTATAGGTAGGGAGAGTGTCAGTGTGTTTTACTGTGCTAAACCTTGTTTGTAGGGACAGGGAAGGACAGTGAGGGAAATTCTCATTGTGCTATACTGTGCTAAAGTATTCCTCATCAACCATCTTTAAAAAAAAAAAAATATAGGGACAGAAAACTATAGGTAGGGAGAGTGTCAGTGTGTTTTACTGTGCTAAACCTTGTTTGTAGGGACAGGGAAGGACAGTGAGGGAAATTCTCATTGTGCTATACTGTGCTAAAGCATTCCTCATCAACCATCTTTAAAAAAAAAAAAATTATGGGGACAGAAAATTATAGGTAGGGAGAGTGTCAGTGTGTTTTACTGTGCTAAACCTTGTTTGTAGGGACAGGGAAGGACAGTGAGGGAAATTCTCATTGTGCTATACTGTGCTAAAGCATTCCTCATCAACCATCTTTAAAAAAAAAAAAAAAATTATAGGGACAGAAAACTATAGGTAGGGAGAGTGTCAGTGTGTTTTACTGTGCTAAACCTTGTTTGTAGGGACAGGGAAGGACAGTGAGGGAAATTCTCATTGTGCTATACTGTGCTAAAGCATTGATCATCAACCATCTTTGAAATCCTTGTTTTTTGGACAGTCAGGGAAATTGTCGTTGTGCTATTCTGTGCGAAAGCAATCATCCTCAACCATATTTAGAAATCCTTAAGTAAAGGGACAGAGAAGGACACCTGAAGGTAGCCCTTATTGCTTTTTTTCCCATCTCCCTGCAGACCATCCATTAGAATGTCTGGAAGGAAAACAAGGAGAGGCAGACAGTCAGGAGGCAATAAAAGAGGGCAAGCAGGCTCTGTGTCTGGGGGCAACAGTGCTGGTCGTGGACGCGGTGCATTGTCATCAGCACATGGCCATGGGACACGCTTGTCCTTCTTTTCGTTAGCTGGACATGTTGAGCCACATCATGCTGAAGACTTGGTAGAGTGGATGACCAAGCCCTCCTCCTCCTCCTCATCCTCTCTCACCCAGGCTCAGGGTACTGGCAAAGCAGCTGCCAAAGCGTCCTCTTCCCTGGTATCAATGTCAGACTCATCATCAGTCACTCCTTCCCTAGACCCACCATGTCCTCCTCCTGAGGAGTCCCCCGAACTGTTTGTGTTTCAATCTTTTTATTCAAGTTTTGTCATACAAAATGTATAAAAGTCGCCACATAACATTGTACAGTCACAATCAACATTTGGGGTAACACAATGAAGATCACCAAGTGTAGGGGTCCTTGGAGTAGTCCGAAGCTCCGTAGAGCCGTTAACCCCTATTAGCATCGCAGATCATATCTGAACCGTCCACCCAGATGAGCCGCCCCCCCATCCATCTATCGGGGGGGGCGCAACTCAGCCGGCCGTGTGGGCAGCCCAGAGGTCTGATCAGACTGACAATGGTCCCGTAGGAGCTGAGAAAACAGGGAGCAGCACAAACCTCTAAGGTCTGGATCTGACTCCAAAAATAAACAATAAACAAATTTCAAAAGAGAGGAAAGAGGACAGTGACAAAGAATAGAAGGAAGGAGACAGAGTAAGGAAAGGACAGTTGAGGAGGGGGGAATGGGGGGAGGGAGGGGGGGGAGGAGCCCCGATTCAGCATCCAGACATCTCAACCTAATCCCCTAGGCTATGCTGTAAACATCCCCGGGTCATTAGTTAGGTAACGAAGCCATGGGTCCCAAACTCCATGAAACAGTTTCATTTTATCTTGGGCCACCCCGAACTGTTTGAGCACAGTGTTGGGTACATGCTCCAGGAGGATGCCCAGCGTTTCGAAGGGTCTGATGATGAAACCCAGCTACAGGAAGGCAGTAGCGTGAGAGCAGACAGAGGGGATGCTCAAGAAGGACACCAATCTGGCAGTCATGTTCCAGCAGCTGCAGCATACTGCCAGATTGGCTCCAGTGATGAGGAGGGAGGGGATGATGAGGTCACTGACTCCACGTGGGTGCCTAATAGGAGAGAGGAGGAGGAGGAGGATGAGGAGGAGGCACATCTCCAACGAGGCAGGATGCCCTTTGGTGGCCAGCGTAAGGGCAGTACACCGACGGAATCACACCGCAGAGCTCCGCCTGTGCAGGGCGCTGCCTCTGCCCGTCATTCAAAAAGTTCTTTGGTGTGGGCCTTTTTTGAGGCTAGTGCATCAGATCGCACAGCTGCTGTTTGCAACATATGTCTCAAGCGTATATCGCGTGGCCAAAACATCAGCCGCTTGGGTACCACATGCCTGACCAGACATATGTTGACCTGCCATGCAGCTCGTTAGCAAGCCTACCTCAAAGACCCACACCAAAGAACAAAGCGGACCTCTCCTTGCACCGCATCAGCTGGGATCTCCAACCCCACTATAATTTCAGTCCTCTCTGAAACATGCACTGAGAGGAATGAAGGTGTAGAATTAGGTGTGTCACAGCCAAGTACTTGCGGCCACTCTGCTAGCAGTACACCGACGTCCGATTCTAGCAGGCAAATTTCCCTGCCCCAGCTGCTGGACCGTCGAAAGAAGTTCACTCCCAGCCATCCACATGCCCAGCGGTTGAATGCTAGCTTGGCTAAATTGCTAGCGCTTCAACTGCTGCCTTTTCAGTTGGTAGACTCGGCCCCCTTCCGTGAGTTTGTGCAATGTGCGGTTCCTCAGTGGCAGGTTCCCAAACGCCACTTTTTCTCACGGAAGGCTATTCCGGCTCTCTACCGGCATGTGGAAGGCAATGTCTTGGCCTCGCTGGACAGGGCGGTCAGCGGTAAGGTGCATATTACCGCTGACTCATGGTCCAGCAGGCATGGACAGGGACGTTACCTTTCTTTCACGGCCCATTGGGTCACTCTTTTGGCAGCTGGGAAGGATGCAGGACAAGGTGCAGTAGTGTTGGAGGTTGTTCCACCGCCACGCCTCCAAAATGCTACTACTGGTTGTGACACACCTCTCTCCTCCACCCCCTCCTCTTCTTCTTCCTCCATGGCCTCTTCCTGTGCTTTGTCCTCTGAACCAGCGGTGCTCCGTAGGCGTTCAAGGGGCTACGCAAGTACGCAGGCAAAAAGATGCCATGCCGTGCTTGCGCTGGTGTGTTTGGGGGACAGAAGCCACACTGGGGCAGAGGTCCTGTCTGCTCTGCAGGGCCAGGCCGAGAGGTGGTTGACGCCACGCCAGCTTAAGCCAGGAATGGTGGTTTGCGACAATGGCACCAACCTCCTCTCCGCCCTCCGACAGGGACAACTGACCCATGTGCCCTGTGTGGCTCACGTCCTTAACCTGGTGGTGCAGCGGTTCTTGGGCAGGTACCCGGGCTTACAGGATGTCCTGAGGCAGGCCAGGAAAGTCTGTGTGCATTTCCGCAGATCTTATAATGCCAGTGCTCGCCTGGCTGAGCTGCAAAAGGAGTTGAACCTGCCCAAGAACCGCCTTATATGTGACATGCCCACCAGGTGGAACTCAACGTTGGCCATGCTGCAGCGGCTGCACACGCAGCAGAGGGCCATCAATGAGTACCTGTGCGACTACGGCACCAGGACAGGGTCAGGGGAGCTTGTTTTTTTTTCTCCACGCCAGTGGGGCATGATCAGGGATGCATGCACTGTCCTGGCACCATTTGAGGAGGCCACGAGGATGGTGAGCAGTGACAGTGCATGCATCAGTGACACTGTACCTCTTGTCCACCTGTTGGAGCACACGCTGCGTGGAATAATGGACAGGGCACTTGAGGCAGAACAGAGGCAGGAAGAGGAGGACTTCCTTGCCTCTCAAGGCCCCCTTTACCCAGACAGTGTTCCTTCTGTCCCACCCATCGCACAGGAAGAGGACGAGGAGGAGGAGGAGGAGGAGGATTGTGTCAGCATGGAGGTGGAGCCTGGCACTCAGCAGCATCAACAGCAGCAGTCTTTTAGGGATGATTTACAGTCCCAAGAAACCCGTGGACTTGTACGTGGCTGGGAGGAGGTGGCTGCGGATCATGTCGTCCTTAGTGACCCAGAGGACTCCGGACCGAATGCCTCAGCTAACCTACGCTGCATGGCCTCCCTGATCCTGCAAAGTCTGCGGAAGGATCCTCGTATTCTTCGGATCAAGGAGAGGGACCATTACTGGCTGGCCACTCTCCTTGATCCACGGTACAAGGGTAAGGTTGCGGACCTTATGTTACCGTCGCAGAGGATGAGACAACTCCGGGAGGCCTTGCAGAAAGGTCTGTGCAACGCGTTCCCAGAGACTGGGAGGTTACAAACTCCTGGTCCTGGACAACGAGTTGCTGAGGCTTCGGCCAGTCAAAGAAGGAGCGGTGGGGAAGGTGGCCGTCTGACCGATGCGTTCAGACAATTCTTTAGTCCGCAGCCCCAAAGTATGATCGGTTCCAGCAACCATCGCCAGCGTCTGATAAACATGGTGCAGGAATATCTAGGGGCAAGGTCAGACTTGGACACCTTCCCCACCGAAAATCCTCTGGCTTACTGGGTCTTGAGGATGGATCACTGGCCAGAGCTTGCACAGTATGCAATTGAGCTACTGGCCTGTCCTGCATCCAGCGTTCTTTCGGAACGCACATTCAGTGCTGCTGGAGGATTTGTCACGGATCACAGGGTGCGCCTGTCCACCGACTCGGTTGATCGACTGACTTTCAACAAGATTAACCAGTCTTGGATCACCACCAGCTACCACACACCTGATGCTGATATAACAGACTAATTGATTTTAACATGTCACATCCCTTCAAGACTGATGCTGATGCTGAGTGCCTGTGCTGTTATGTTGACTGGCTATCCTCCTCCTCCGAGTCCTCAATGATACGATTGATGATGATAGCTTGGAAGATCATTTTTGTTTATGGGTGCCGCCACCAGTGCCTAACGCCCAATTTTTCAGCCCCTGTTTAACAGGGGCGTGTAATTACAATTTTTGAAGCAATACTTTGCAACAGGGCTCATTGCTGTGCTCCAAGTACAGTATCTGTGAGGGGTTGCAGTGTTGTGCCACCAGTGCCTAAGGCCCAATTTTTCAGCCCCTGTTCAACAGGGGCATGTAATTACAATTCTTGATCTAATAATTCACAGCAGGGCCCATTGCTGCACCCACCAAGAGTAACTCTGAGGGCTTACAGTGTTGTGGCAACGCCACCACCACCACCACCACCACGAAAGGCCCAATTTTTCAGCCCCTGTTCAAAAGGGGCATGTAATTACAATTCTTGATCTAATAATTCACAGCAGGGCCCATTCCTGCACCCACCAAGAGTAACTCTGAGGGCTTACAGTGTTGTGGCAACACCACCACCACCACCACCACCACGAAAGGCCCAATTTTTCAGCCCCTGTTCAACAGGGGCATGCAATTACAATTCTTGATCTAATAATTCACAGCAGGGCCCATTGCTGCACCCACCAAGAGTAACTGTCAGGGCTTACAGTGTTGTGGCACCAGCACCACCATCAAAGGCCCAATTTTTACTACCACTGTTCAACAATTATATGTAATTACAATTCCTGATATAATAGTTGACAGCAGGGCGTTCCAGCACCAACCAAGAGTAACTGTGAGTGCTTACAGTGTTGTGCCAACACCAACAACTAAGGGGCCTATTTCTGCAGAGTATATACGGCAGGTCCCTACTTTCAAACATCCAACTTACAAACGACTCCTACTTGCAAACGCAAGAAGACAACAGGAAGTGAGAGGAAATCTACCCCTAGGAAGGAAAATTCTCTCCTGTAAGAATTAATATGGGAGAAAGGTGTCTCCTCTGTACTGATGCTTTATCACCAATCCTTGTTTCAAGAAAAACACCACATTTCAAAAACAGTTGTCATTGGGACGGAAAGTGAGGTGAAATGTTCTGAACAGGGGCACAGACAGCAAAACAAATGTTACAGGGGTGATAACCCTTACCTATGTTTTCCAAAAAGTTTAAAAATAGATTTTTGGGCTGGAGCTACACTTAAACAATGTACCTGTTCAAAATTACAAACAGATTCTACATAAGAACAAACCTACAGTCCCTGTCTTGTATGCACCGCCTGTATACGGCTGTTCAGAGTATATAGGGCCTTTTTTATTTTATGTGCGGGGTTCCCCTTAATATCCATACAAGACCCAAAGGGGCTGGTAATGGGCTGGGGTAGGGGGGGGGGTCATGGGGTAGCTATGCCATTTTTCTTAAAGATTTTCATCCATATTACCGGGACCAGACATTACATTAAAGCCGCAAGCAGTTTTAAATGGCTTTTTTTTCCTTTAGAAGTGTCATTTTGTGCAGGGACAGTTCTAAACACGGGAAACACGTGGCACTTCACAGGCATACTTTAGACACCCCCCAGGTACGATATTTAAAGGAATATTTGACTTTTTTTTTTTCACTTTATGCATCATTAAAATGACTGCTCCCGAAAAACGACCGTTTTTAAAACTTCTTTTTGCATTGATACATGTCCCCTGGTGCAGAACCCGGGTTCCCAAACCCTTTTTAGGACAATAACATGCATAATAGTCGTTATAATTAGCACTTTAGAATTCGAACGTTCGCATCCATTGTATTTAATAGGGTTCTAATGTTCGTACGAACTTTCGGTCCGTTCGCGGGTTCTGGTGCGAACCGAACCCGGGGGTGTTCGGCTCATCACTACTGGTGTGATTGAATTAGTTCATGTAGTGAGCAGGAGCATGCTAATACAGTGGAACCTTGGATTACGAGCATAATCCGTTCCAGGAGAATGCTTGTAATCCAAAGCACTCGTATATCAAAGCGAGTTTCCCCATAGAAGTCAATGGAAATGAAGATAATTCCACATTGACTTCTATGGCATCAATACCAAATGTGGCTAGAGGTGGGGGGGGCAGAAAGACTTTAAAAATACTCAGAAAACGTTGGGCTGCACTCGGAAACCTTCGGAAAGGCTCGGAAACACTCGGGAACTGAGTATTTCCGAGTATTTCCGAGTGTTCCCGAACGGTTCCAAGTGTCACCGGCACCCCCGCACCTCTGGCCAAATGCGGTACTGCACACCGCAGAGGCTTGAATCCTGCTCATTTTGAGACAACACTGGCAAACCGAGTCAGGATTTAAAAAAAAAAATGCTCTTATTGCAAAACGCTCGTTGACCGCGTTACTCGCAATCCGAGGTTCCACTGTACCGTGTTTCCCTGAAAATATGCCCGGGTCTTATATTAATTTTGGCAACCAAAAACACTGTAGGGCTTATTTTCAGGGTAGGGCTTGCCATTTAATCCCCAGTGTGAACAGAGTAAAAGTGCTAGAATCCTCGCTATTACAGTAGAATATAATGTAAAAGGTATGTGTTTCTGTAATCTAATTGTGTCACATACACATAAACACATACCTTTTACATATAATACTGTAATAGAGAGGATTTTAGCAGTTTACAACCACTTTAAACTAGGGCTTATTTTTGGGGGTAGGGCTTATATTGCAGCCCTCCTGGAAAATCAGGGTAGGTCTTATTTTCAGGGTAGGTCTTACTTTCGGGAAAACATGGTAGGAGGAGAGAGCAGAGTGACATATTTATGAGCTCACCACTTAGCTGCTTCCCCTTTCACTGTCTACACACAGGCCAGGGTGGGTCCAGGGCAATATGGCTTCAGAGGCAGTGGGTTCAATTATGGAAGCCATCAGATTGAGGACATCTAGCTACAGAAAAAGTACTAATATACAAAAAGGTGTAGCGCTGGATGAGCAAAACTGTGTATGGCTATACAGTGAAAAAATGGGAAAAAGTATCAAAAACATGAGTGAATGCTACAAATAAACAATTTAAAGTTCATATGTGTCAGTGAAAAATATATGAAATCTTGAATATATGAGTTCTCCCAGTTCTGGCCAGGTGTTCAATCAACATCTCTGGAGACTCTCCCACTGTGGATGAAGCGTTCCTGCAGAATCATTCTGCCTTCCATGGAGTAAAACATCACTCTACTGAGCCTGTTTTGACCCCCCTGAGAAGGGCGGTCGCAGGCTGTCTGGTAAGCCTTCATTCTTCACCTTGGTGGCGGGATCTTTACTAAGTGTTGGAGCATTTTGCCTATGATTTTCATCGGATACCTGCACTCTGTAGAACTCTTACTCCATGTACACAGAAGCTGATAAACTGCAGTTTATTGGCGTTTTGGCGTTTTTTTAAAAAGCCCATTAACTGCACTCTTTGTTAGCCTATGTGTTCATGTACACATAACGTTTTTTAGCTTTAATGAGCAGTGGAGTTAATGGGCTTTTTTTTGAACGCAAGAAATTTGCGTTCAAAGTGCCGTTTTTCGGCAGAAAAAACGCAAAAAACGCAAAGCGCCAAAAAAACACTCATAAACGCTCAAAAACGCTGGCCGTGAGCGTTTTTTTAGCGTTTTTTGGTCCATTGAAAAAAAAAAAAGTTAAAAAAAGCTACACTGAAAAACACTAATAAAAGCTAGTAAAAAACGCTGATAAAAGCTAGCTTTTTCTGCTGCTTTAAAAATGACCGTTTTTGAGCTTCTGTGTACATGGAGCCTAATCATCTTTAATTAGAGGAGAAGATTTCATATATTTTTCACTGACACATATGAACTTTAAATTGTTTATTTGTAGCATTCACTCATGTTTTTGATACTTTTCTCATGTTTTTTTCACTGTATAGCCATACACAGTTTTGCTCATCCAGCGCTACACCTTTTTGTATATTTATATTTGTTGTACCTTATATCAGGGTTTTTTTTGGTGTTTAGCAGCAGGTTTTCCTTTAGGGATTTATTCATTTATTGCACTTTAATAATTCGCACCTAGCGCAAATTTTTCTTTTATAACTACAGAAAAAGTACTGCAGGGGAAATATCTGAATTGAAGGTTAATAGTGCGGCGAAAGCTAGTTTTATTTTATCCTTTTTTTATCTGTAGCTATCATTTTTAGATCGTTATTTTTGGCTGCTTTAAAATTGGAGCTATTTAAATCACTAGTCTCAAAACAATTTAAAAGTTAAGACACCAAGATAAGGATTCTTATATAAAAAAAATAGAAAAAAAGTGAGATTATATTAAAATGAATTCAAAGCGATTTGAAAATTATAACCACATTCCTGAAAACAAATACTTTTATCCTTGTGTTAAAGCTCAACTCAGACCAAAAACTTTTTTATACATGTTAGGGCCCCTGTCACATTAGCGAATAGCGATCTTGTTACCAGCAGAAGGAGCACCATGGAGAACACTGAAGGACAATGGAACACTCACCTGCTTATATGTGTCACTTTCTGCAATTAATTTTGTCTACAAGGGTGCGGCGCTATACTCATCCATCCAGCATGAGAGCAACACGTACAAGCAGGTGAACATCCTGCACATTTTAGTGATCCTGTCGCTAGCTAGTTCATACCAATGACAGGCTCTCTAGTGCAGTGTTTCTCAACTCCAGTCTTCAGGGCGCCCTAACAGGTCATGTTTTCAGGCTTCCCATTATTTTGCACAGGTGATTTGATTAGTTTCACTGCCTTAGTAATTACCACAGCCGTTTCATCTGAGGGAAATCCTGAAAACATGACCTGTTAAGGCGCCCTGAGGACTGGAGTTGAGAAACACTGCTCTAGTGTGACATGGCCCTAAATGTGGAACCCCCATTACAAGACTGCTTGAAGTTGAAGTTACGCTTTTCCACTTCCTCACCCCCTTCTCTATTACTTTGAATAAAACATTTTTTTGGAGGGGGGGGAGGGGTGGGTGCCTGGTTTTAATAGGTACCCGCTCCCACTTCTCCACTTGGATTGCCTAGGAAATCTGAGCAGCAGTTTGGCACCCCCTTTTTCCTGCAGCCTTCTGGGACACATCACAGGTCTCAGAGGCTGTGGGACCTTTCTCAAAGCGTAGCGTGGCTTGTGCTTATGAAGTGGGAGGCCGGTTATGAAGCTGCAAAGAGTCACAGTTGTCTTCCCTTAGTAAACGTGTGGGCACCAAGCACCTGAAGACTGGTGAAGAACTGGTCTGGGTGAAGACAGAGCTGTATCCTTGGACATTTAAGTTTTCTTTTTATATAAAGAGTGCAGCTACAGTATTTTTATCTGCTGACTTTTATTTGTAACCCTTTTTTTTATCCTCTTTAAAGTGATTGTAAAGGATCAATTTTTTTTTTTTAAATAACAAACATTTCATACTTACCTCCACTGTGAAGCTCGTTTTGCACAGAGTGGCCCCGATCCTCCTGTTCTGGGGTCCTTCTGTGGCTCTTGCGGCTCCTCCCCGCATTAGATAACCCCCTGGGTGAAGCGCTCTCCCGAGGGGGTTACCTTGCGGGCGCGCTCCCAAGTCATTCATTAGGCGTCCATAGCCACCGAATGTATGACTCGGCCTCGCCCCCCGCATCATTGGATTTGATTGAAAGCAGCAGGAGCCAATGGCTGTGCTGCTATCAATCTATCCAATCAGGACATGAGACACCAGCCATAGCTGGTGTGCTCATCCCATAGGAGAAGAAAACTGGGCTCAGGTAAGTAAAACGGGGGGGGGCTGGGGGGCCGGTGACTGCAAGAAGTTTTTTCACCCTAATGCATAGGATGCATTAAGGTGAAAAAACATGAAAGTTTACAACCCCTTTAACTACAAACCCCTTTTCAGGTAAAAAAAATATTCACATATTTGTAGTTGTGTGTTTGGCTGGACTTCAGCTTTGAAAATGAAAAAGGTTTATCCAAATTAGACAGCCTCAAAGGAGACACCTTGGCAAACAAATTCTCTCAGACAACATGTCAATATCATTAGATTGCCTAGGACTACACTGCATCATTCTGGACCACTGACAGCCCATCCAAGATCAGAGTATGGAAATTTACCATTGTGCCTCTAGACCAGAGTTTTTTTTTCATGGTTCAGTCCTACTCAGCTGTAGGTATGTATACTCTAAATATCATAGTTACAAAGTTACATAGTAAGACAGGCTTAAAAAAGTTAATGTAGTTCAACCAATAACAAAAATAAAGATACGTAGAATAAATAAATGGGGAACCGCCATATACTGAACTCTTTACCCACATTTGATCCAGAGAAAGGCAAAAAACCTTATATAGTGTGGGTCCAATTTGCTCCAGTTGGGATAAAACAAATTCCGCTCTCATCCCCCTGAAGACCCTCCTTGCATCAACTATCCCTGGTGTTATTACTGTAGCACTGTCCCAGATAGGCTGCTGGGCTTGGTTAGGCAAATTTAATTCTGTGGCTCCTATGTAATAAGTAGAGCATCATATGATAGCTTTAGGCTGTTCTGGGCTCTGCAGGCTGCAAGTTTAATTGTTCCCCCTGTCTTCCCAGCCAATCCCTGGGAAGGTTGCTCAGATGGTGGTTGGGAAGTACATAAATAGTTTAGAGCCTCAGAGAGCAGTGTTATTCCCCAGGAGGAGAGGTTCCCAGACAGAAAGGCTGCTAGCCCTTCCTGGCAGTCCAGCTAAAGATTCTGTCTGCCTCATCAAGGTCTCAGCTGTGCACAGCTAGGGGCCTATCCTGCTACAGGTTCTTTGGGAGCCAAAAGAAGGGTTTCACTGAGGATCTGATCTGGAAGCTTCACAGTGGAGACTGTCTGCCTGAGTCTGGAGGGAGACATCCAAGTCCCAGGAACACTGTGAGTACAGACCTGAGAAAGAGGGATCTTTGTGACTGTTACTGGTGCACTAGTTTTAAGGCTTGCCTGGCCTGGGTCATTGTTTATGGTGTCCCAGTGCTGTCCACTTCATGTCCTACTGCTTAAGGGACTGTTCTGAGAAGAAACTGCAAAGGGAAGAATGCAATTAAATTCCTGTTATGCCCTGTACACACGATCGGTTTTACCGATGAAAACAGTCCGATGGACTTTTTTCATCGGACAAACCGATCGTGTATGGGCCCCATTGGTCTTTTTTCCATCAGTGAGAAAAATAGAACATGTTTTAAATTTATCCGATGGAAAAAAAAACAATAGCAAATTCCGATCGTCTGTGTGGAACTCCATCGGAGAAAAAATCCCAGGCATGCTCAGAATCAAGTCGACACATGCTCAGAAGCAGTGAACTTCATTTTTCTCGGCTCTTCGGAGTGTTTTACGTCACAGCGTTTGGGACGGTCAGATTTTTGACTGATGGTGTGTAGGCAAGACTGATGGAAGTCAGCTTCATCGGAATTCCGATGGAAAAAAACATTGGATTTGAATCCATAGGAAATCCGATCGTGTGTACAGGGCTTTAGTGTTCTGGAGTATCCCACAACTTCCCTAAGCCCATCCAAGTTAAAGTAATACATACTGTATACAGTAAGTGCTTAGTAAGTGCTTAGTTTGACCTGTAACTGATGTTGCCTTTGCTAATAATTCTCACTTCCAATCAGCACCCATAAGTAATACAAGAAGGGTGCCCCGTGCTTGTAAGAAATTATGCAATGCCCCGTCTTGAGTCCCAGCTTTGGAATCCCCTGTAATAATGTCCCCGGGACAAAGAAGGGAACCTTGACCGAGTAGAACGCAGTTACGAAAACAAAAGCGAGCTTTGCTTTTCCGAAGACAAGGGAAGGGGGAGGGGGTCAATACTTTAACTGTAGATTGAACAATTGCATTTGGCATTGACCTAACAATGTGAAATTATAGATGCCAAAAAGTTCTGCTATAGATACAAAAAATACTCTATTTAGCGGTATTCTCAAGAAGTAGAGATTGAAACGCCATTAAATTTCTACATTAGATATTTAAATAATAAAAATAAATAGGTTGCAAGCATAATGTGAGAATGCTAGCATTAAATGTCCTATGTGGGAGAATTTAATGAGGGGAAGTCATTGTTTCTCATCGCAGAGGCGCTTCATCAATGGGCTCATTAAAGAACACAGCTGTAAAGTTCCTGATATACATCTCCCTATAGTACAAAATGGCTTCTAAATTCTCTAATCTGGGATTTGGGACATATGCAATGGAATGATTGTAATCTACAGCTGAAATGAATTCGGAGGAGAAATGGGAATAATGTAAACTGATCGACAGTTTGTATATATGTTTTGTTTTTCTAATAGTAAGGAGTTATCAATTTTATTAAAAATAGATTATACATGCAGTGTTTTAGCAGCTACCAACTGCAAAAAAAAAATAATAAAAAAATGTAACCTAGGTCGCAAGTCTATTGATAATATATATAATGTATAATATTTATTTTTCTAAAGGGTGTCTACAGACGCAAGATGGTACGTGTCTGTAGAATCTGGCCTCTGAACGCTCGTTCCTAATAGCAACCATTGTACAAGGTTTCAAATTCACATCAGATGACATGAAAGAACAGGCCTGGAACATTATGCCCAGCATTAAGAGGAGGGCCTACATGACTGAGTTTGCAGTCCAGGCTGTTGCTAGGCAGTTTATAGGTCCAAATGTTTGTACGGTAATAAGGTGTGGCAGGGTGGGGCAGGGTGGGGCATTAGGGGTGTAGTAAGTAGTAGGAGTTAACTGTGCATCAGTCTGAGAGGTTCAGCTTAGGAGAAACTTTCCCTCCCTCCCTCCCTCCCTTAAAAAGTTTACTATTGTCTGTAGTGCATTTCCGTGGTTTCTTCCATGGTGCTAGATTGGGGGCAGTTGTGGTCCTGGGGTAGCAATCTTTGGTGGTGGGATAGCGGTGTCGTAGCTGTTGGCAGGGGTTCCAGGGTTTTGAAGGTCGGCATGGTCAAATTGTCTGTGGAGAATTATGGGTTGGGCCCATCTTTGGTATGGGTACCTTCCCGTAGATGTGACGTCAGTATGGTGATATTAGTAATGGGGCTGTATCGGGTGGTAATGTGGTAACTAATTGTCCTCGAGTCGGTGTAATTGCGGCTGGGGGCCATGGTAAGGGACTTGGTGCTTGATACAGCCGATTTGGTAGACCATGCTTGCCTCCAAAGACCTGGATTTAAAGTGGTTGTAAACCCTTATAATTTTTTTAAACTACCTGTAAGAGAAAGGCATAATGAGCTAATATGACTAGCATAATAGCTCATTATGCATCACTTACCTTAGATCGGGGCCCCCGAAGCCGTCCTCGTCTCCCTCTTCAGCCGCAGCCATCTCTGCGGCGATAGCCGGAAGGTTACTTCCGGGTATCGCCGCTCCAACCAATCACAGCGCCGCTTCGGTGCTGTGATTGGCCGGAGCGGCGGAGACGTCACTCTGCGCATGCGTGCGGGAGCCGTCACATTCGGCTACACCCAGCGATTGCTGGGAAGTAGCCAAATTTGTGAATGGGATTAACCCCATGAATGCGCCTGTCATTTAACAAAAAAAAATATCTCCTAAACCGTGTAGGTTTAGGAGATATTTCTTGCACCTACAGGTGAGCCTTAGTATAGGCTTACCTGTAGGTGCAAGTTGAAAAAGTGGGTTTACAACCACTTTAAGATAGTCAGTATTATACAGTCAGTGAAAAAAGTAAATCTTTCAGGAAATGAAAACGATACATTTGTTTAATTGTTTGTCGTTAATAAAATGGTGGCTATGGCCGTTTATATTCCAACTAAGATGGTTTGTGTATTATTTACATAAAAGTGGGTAAGGAGCAAATTTAGGTTTTGGTCTTGTCAGCCAACAAATCAGCAATACTTCAGTCATGTTTGTTCCTATGTGTGGTGCTAACCCCCAGAGAGGCCACTGGAAATAAACAAAGTCCCCCCTACCTATTCAGAAGCTGCCTGGCCCCAGTACCATATCCAAAGCACATAGACAAGATGCAGGCTTGGTGTCGGGGTGTCTTTTTTAATATTTATTACAATACTTGAACACAGGATACTTTGAATATTTTTTACAATACTTGAACACAGGATACTACAAAACCCACACAGGTATTAGAGGGCAAATTCTCAAGCAAAGTCTTTCAGTAGCAGCCTTAAGTATTGCTGAAGGTAGAGAGGACAGCCAGCTAGTCTGAAACTTTGTAAGAAGCAGACACAGTCCATGTAGCAACCTCTAGCATATAACTCTCAAAGCCCAGGCATACCTAGAGCTCAATGCAAAGGTTAGTGTAGCGGGTATGTACTTTCCTGGGTGTAATTCAAACTGGCAGAGACACCAGCGATGTGCAGTTCCTTGCGGTCCAGCGGGTGGCGCTGTCGCCTTGGGCTGGGGTTGAACCATTGCTGTGTGCTGTGCCTCCTTTTTGTCCTCCCTCGGCAGCGGTATGGTGGGGCGGGGAACCCGCCGTGCTTGCTGGGAGAGGGTATAAAGGGGCCGGCCATCTTTGTCACGGGGTCGAGTCCCAGGCACCTTCAGCCTGAGGGCGGTGGTTCGTGTCGGTCCTCTAGGCGGCCTAGGCCTAGAGGACGTCCGGAGGTCGTGTTCCATCCCAGGCACCCTTAGCCTGGGGTGAGGTACTCGGATGGAGGTCTG
Organism: Rana muscosa; assembly: GCA_029206835.1. NCBI lineage: Eukaryota > Metazoa > Chordata > Amphibia > Anura > Ranidae > Rana > Rana muscosa. The sequence continues at coordinate 214,457,835 of CM055124.1, read as the reverse complement.
GAGCTCAGTGCCCAACACTGAGTTCCGCGAGAGAAGGAGGTCCTAGGGAACCCAGGGATTGGGTACCCTATTCCGGAAGGCGTAATGGACCGGGGGGAGCTACTCACTTGAAGACCGGGTGCAGCAGATTGTCAGTGACAGGTGAGCCTCCCATCGGAGACCGCCTGGAAGGAAAATCCCCCCTCGCTCGGAGACCGCAACCCACTTTCAGGGAGGAAAGTGGAGAGTTCATTGTGTCTGGGCCTACTCGCATACACACCTCCTTGTTTGTTCTGTTCTTTAAGGGAGTCTAACTGATTGTGCTGTTCACTCGAGAAGAATAAAGGAGTGTTGGACTTTAATGGTGTGGGGCTCTTTTCTGGTGGACATTGTTCAAGGTAACTCCAGGTGCACAACACTGACCCGAAGGTAGAGAAGGAAGTTTGCTTACACCGCACAGACATCTGTGGTGAAGGCTTGGCGTGGTGACCCCGCTCTCTCTCCTCTAAGGTACCCCTAGACAAGAAAAAGATGAGCTGATGCAAAGAGGGGAGTGAGGAGGCCGCTACATTCCTATTTACAATGTCCAGAAACCAGCAGAGAGATCAATGATCAGACCCTCCCAAACATTTTCCCCTCCTCAGCCACACCTTCTGGGCTTCCCCCCCCCAGGGATTGGCTAAGGTCAGATACTGTAAATATACATAACCCAGTGGCTAACCCTCCCACTGTATTTCTGGAAGCTTCTACCAGAGGCAAGCAGGGGAAATCAACCATCAGGCTTAGGGAAACCTGAGCAGACCAAAAAAATACATTTCTGCTTAGCTGTGTACAGCAGCGCCAAAAACTACATTAAGACAGCCTAGGGCAGGGTCGATACTTATGGAAAGAAGATAATGAGCACTGCTCATAGAAGAAAACGGTATCAATTAGCAAGGAAAATTGATTCTGGTAAAACAATTCTCCTCTCATCCATCAATAATTTGGAAAGACTTGCATACGTATGAACATTTCCCAATGCTACAATAAACAACCAGATTAGGCTGTTGTGACGGAACGATCCAGCACCCAGCTCGAGTGCTTCCGTCAGTATACCACTTCCTCCAGTCTGACATAGGAACCAGATATTATAGCTGAATATTACATATTACATAGTTACATAGTCGGTAAGGTTGAAAAAAAGAAACCAACCTGTGGTGTGTGTGTGCATGTGTTTATGTCAATAGTAAATAATATATCCCTGTATGTTGTGATCGTTAAGGTGCCCATCTAAAAGCTTTTTGAAACTATTAACATTCCCTGCTGATACCACAGCTTGTGGAAGAGAATTTCACATTCTTACCGCTCTGACAGTAAAGAACCCTCTACGCAGTTTAGGCTTAAACCGCTACTCTTCCAATTTCAGTGAATGGCCATGTGTCTTTTTAAACTCCCTCCCAATTGGTGTCTCTACCTGTTGTAAAAACTTGTGCTACTGAATGTAAAGCAATGTACGTTCATGAAAAGATCACCTGTCTGTCTATCAATCTTCTACAATAAAAGCTTTTTTGTTGGATAAAAAAAAAAAAAACTGCCTCCCAATGAAAAGTTTTTTCCTATGCCAGGGTCACCAGTCAGTTATTTGTACATCGCTATCATATCCCCTCTCAAGCGTCTCCTCTCCAAAAAGAAAAAGTTCAATACTTGTAGTCTTTCCCCATAGCTGAGGTCCTCCAGTCCCTTTATTAGCTTTGTTGTCCTTCTTTGAACTCTTTCCAGTTCCAGCACATCCTTCCTGAGGATTGATGCCCAGAACTGGGTGGCATACTCCCAATGCGGCCGAGCCAGAGTAGGAGAATTATCGCTTTATCTCTGGAGTAAATCCTCTTTTTAATGCATGCCAATATTCTGTTGGCTTTGCTTGCAGCACCTTGACATTGCATGCCATTGCTGAGCCTGTCATCCTCTAGGACCCCCAGGTCCTTTTCCATCCTAGATTCCCCCAGAGGTTCTCCCCCTATTGAGGATTTTGCGTTTGTATTTTTAGCACCCAAATGCATTACTTTACATTTTTCAACATTAAACCTCATTTGCCCTGTAGTTGCCCACCCCATTATTTTATTTAGGTCTTCTTGTAGGGTTTCCACACCCTGTGCAGAAGTTATTGTCCTGCTTAGCTTTGTATCATCTGCAATTACTGAGAATGATCTGTTTATTCCATCCTCTATATCAATTATGAATAAATTAAACAGAATTTGTCCCAGGACAGAGCACTGGGGGACCCCACTTACCACCCCAGCCCATTCTGAGTACTAACCATTCATCACCCCCTGTAACCATTTTTTAATTCATGCACTCACCCTATGGTCCATGCCAACAGACCTCAGTTTGTAAAGTAAACGTTTATGGGGGACTGAGTCAAATGTCTTTGCAAAATCCAGATACACCACATCCACGGGCCTTCCTTTATCTAACAGGCAGCTCACCTCCTCGTAGAATGTTAATAGATTGGTCTGGCAAGAACGATTCTTCATGAATCCATGCTGATTACTACTGATACTGTTTTCATTAGTGAAATCCTGGATACAGTATCCCCTCCAATAGCTTAAAACCATTGCCTTATCTTTATCTTTTGTAACTAAATTTCCTTGATCATCCTTTATGGGGCCAACATGTTCCGGCCTAATTTTTTTACTGTTAGTATATTTAAAACAATTCTTGTGTTTTTTTTACTCCTCTGTTATGTGCATTTTGTGTTCTATTTTAGCCACTCTGATTGCGCTTTTAAAGTTCTTATTGCTTTCCTTGTGTTCTTGGAATGCTGACACAGGCCCCTCAGCCTTAAATTTTCTGAAAGCAAAGTATATCATATTTATTTGTTTTAAACAGTTTTTTACATTTCTTTAGCTTCTTCCTAGTTTCCTTGCCTAGGCAAATAATGTCATACATCCCAGGAGTCTTCAGGAGGGGCTTTCTCAGCTAAGCACACCCCCCTGCCTGTATACCTGAGCTAAGGGCAGATAGATTCCAGGAAGTAAATGCTACATAAATCATCTCCTCTTACTCAAGATGGTCACAGCCAGAAATGCTAGGGGGTGTTTTTTTTTAAGAGTTCTCAGCAAAATAAAGCATGGCGACACGGATGGATGGGAGAGTTTGCTTTGAATATTAGAAATGAATTAAATTACTCTTTTGGTTTGTGGTGCTCAAATACAGTGTAGTGGTCCAATGACTTCTCCTGCTTTTGCTATGTGAATAACCCTAAGGGCTCATTTACATTTTTCTGGTGCAACAATGCATGCGTGTTGTGTTATTATGATGTGCATTGCATTAAGGCAACAGTTTGAAAATAAGGGGCCTCCAACGCACCAACGTGTCCTGAAAATCTGACATGTCACAAAATGTGTAATGTAACCCAATGCAATGTGCTACAGTGCTTGTGTTGTGCTGCAACACATGTGCCTTACCTTGGTGTGTTGGGGTACCATTCAAAATGGCTGGCACTTCAACACAGTTACACATGTGATGGGAATTGCATTACCGCAATGCAATAATGTACAATTAGGATTACCCACTTTGATCCAATAAACCCAAAAACTACAATACAGCTTTTTTTTGTATATGTTGTCTGCTGAATGCCATATTATCATATAATTAAAGTCCTTCATTGTGGCAATGCTCAGAAAACAAGGCAGCACTGAGTAGTTGAGACCTAGATTACATTCCGTGCTGTCACCTGAATTATCTATTTATAGTCACTCCAACACACTGTATAATGTGTCATTATCCTCCTATTATGAACAATGTGTACATAATCAGAATATTTAAAGGAGAGAAAAGATAACGCTCGTGGATCGTGATACTCTGCTTCCTATTCTTTCTCCTTAAAGTAAAGTTATGGAAATCTTAAAAAAAAAAGTTTAGCAAATCCTTTGTAACATAAAGCGTTTGTTACCCTAACACTTCATATTCCTGATATATATCTGCTGTACCATGTACTTGTATGAGAAACTATCCTGTTTTCTTGGTGTTGCTTCCTTTTTGTGAAATCCCTGGTGTTCCTGTTAGTCCCCTTGCTTTCCTATTAAAAACTGACCACACTAAGCAGGAGAGCACAGCGTGGTCAGTTCTCTAGCTATGCTGGGAACTCAGTGTACTCTCCTCCAATGATCAGACTTATCCTGACATGCCCACGTTGCACATCCATTCACTGAGGAGCTTAGTTTGCTGCTGCTTCTCCTCCCCCCAGCTCTTATGCAGCTGAGAACAGAGAGGATGTGATCTCTTATAAAAAAGGGAAAAAAGGAATTTATAATGTTTTTTTATATCTATACAAACATGTTTTGCCTTTCATTTCTATTTTAAACTGAATGGGTTGTTTTACAAGGTGATCGTTTAAAATCACTTTAAAGGAGTAGTAAAGTTACATGTTTTTTCACCTTAATGCATCCTATGCATTAAGGTGAAAAAACATTCGACAATACCGCCCCCCCCCCCGAGCTCCCGTTTTACTTACCTGGCCCCTCGAATGTCCCACGCTCGTCCCCGTCATCCTCTTCGTTTTTCAGCCTGGCCGCCGATTGGCTACACTGGATGGATTGAAAGCAGCGCAGCCATTGGCTGGCACTGCTGTCAATCACATCCAATGACGCGGCGCGCGGGGGACGGGGCCGAGTGATACAGTCGGCGGCTATGGCCGCCGCTGTATCACGGGAGCGCGCCCGCAATCACTCCACACCATGCGAGCTCACTCGCATTATGGTGTGGAGTCCCTGCGGGGAGGAGCCAAGACAGCCGCCGAGGGACCCCAGAAGACCAGGATCGGGGCCACTGTGTGCAAAACGAGCTGCACAGTGGAGGTAAGTATAACATGTTTGTTATTTTTGGGCAAAAAAAAGGGAAGCTTTAGTGCTCCTTTAAGAGCATTGATATCCTAAAACTACAAGATTTGTGAGTCTTGTGTAATCTAACCTTTGACATATATATGTAGCGGGGTGTTAAATTTAGGGGAAGTGTCTGAGTGGTAATTAGGCTCAGACACACTAATTGTTAGGGTTAATGGACCATTTCTGTTCATGGAAGATAGTGTTGGTGTGTAGTTCCCTGTGGCCTACAGGTGGCGCTGTTGCCATAGGCCAGGGTTGAACCACTGATACAAGGCTGTGCCTTTTTTGTCCCCTCTCGACAGTAGCACGGCGGGGCGGGGAACCTGCTGTGCCTGTCGGGAGAGGGTATAAAAGGGGGCGGCCATCTTCCATGGGGGTCCGCGCCCAGGCACCTTCAGCCTGGGTGGGCGTGCGTGTTATCTCCGGGTGCCCGAGGCCCGGAGGCCTGGTTCCTGTTCCATCCCAGACACCTTCAGTCTGGGGTGAGGTACTATTTTGAAGGCCCAGGGCCCAGCAACCTTTGGCTGGGGTCCGCTAGGGATCGAGAGCTCCCAGGGTGCCGCCTTGCGAGGGGACCTGTATCTGAGATGAGGAGGCCAGGGAGGTAACCCTTTCCGAAGACCCAGCGCAGAGTCGTGGTGACGGTGAGGGCCTCTGGTAACTCTCCGGAGGGATGGTTTTCTCCTTGACATGGGCCAAATACTTTGAGAAGGTAGTTCGCTTCAGGTCAGTGGCAGTGACCCTACTCGCTTTAAGTTAGTGGCAGTGACTTCATAGGGCAAGGCCCTATTCAACAGGTCAGTGACAGTGACCCATTCACCAAGTCAGTGGCAGTGACTTTTATTCACCAGGTCTGTGGCAGAGACCAACCTCACGGTCTGTGGCAGAGATCGTGCACCAAAGCTGTTTGAGAAACCTAAACAGTCTGAAGAAATCATTTGAGTTTGTGCCTGGACCTCCTCCCACCTAAGCTGTCCTGTGTCTTGTCCAACCTGTCTGCTGTTAAAGAGACTATTTGTTATCCAGTGTGAAATAAATATAGAAGTTGGACTTTCAGTTGGTGTGGACAGTTACATTACTGGGGAAAAATAAAGACTTGCATCTACTCAAGGTAGAGGTGAGAATCATTCTCGGGAGGATTCAACTTCAGCCGCAGGCAGGCCCGAAAACTAACACCGCTCAACCTCCTTATACAGGAGGGTACGGGCTTGTGCTGCGGAGTGCCTCTCTCTGCCTGGTGCCGGTGCAGGTAAAGACAGGGGTTTGTGCGCTACATCTATTTTTTCACTTTTGGTGGAAAACAACTACATATAATGTTGAATAGCATTTATGTGGACTGTTTTACTTGGCCAAAGATTTGCAATTTTTTTCAGCAAGTCTTGTGATCTAGATCAGGGGTCTCCAAACTTTCTAAACAAAGGGCCAGTTTACTGTCCTTCAGACTTTCATAGGGCTGGACTGTGGCTATTGGGAGTGCAAATTGTCCTGGCGTCAGTGGAAGTAAACAATGCATCTTTGGTATTAGGTGGAGGAATAGTCCCCTATCCTTGGTGTCAATGGGGGAAATAGTTTCCTATTGCTGATGTCAGTAGTAGGAATGTTGCCCCATTGTTGCTGTCAGTGGGAGGAATAGTGTCTTGTATCAGTGGAAGAAAAAGTGCCCCAAGGACCAGATAAAGGCAAGCAAAGGGCCACAACTGGCCCCTGGGGCGCAGTTTGGAGACCACTGATCTAGATAGACCAACCAGATCTTAGAGTTCACTGCAGGCTGGGCTTCAGTAAAGCAGCTTTACCCATTCCGATTTTAGTAACTTTGTGTCTATAGAAACAAAAATGGCAATATTTTAGTTAGCCTAGTGGACTAAGTCATTGATGGCGTCTTCTATGTCTTGGATACCCCAAAAGCAAGATCTCCTTGCTATAGTTCCCAACTTTGTCCACTGAATTTTAGGTGTTTTCCCAAACTACTCTTGCACGTTCCAGCTTTTTCCGTTGTATTTTTAAATAAGTGCTTAGTCTAATAGTGAGAGTGGGACTTTTTTTATAATGACCATAATAGGAGTGCAGATGCAGGAACTCAAGAGGAGAGATCTCACTAATACAGCCTCCAAGGCATAGACCACATTGTCACATTGTTAAATTGTTTGTATTAACCAAAGCATTAAATGTCAGATTTAGGTGGACTGACCCTTCAACTGAACCTGATTGGTAGATCACTTACCAAGAAGTATGTACATGGAAGGTGGTATGCATATATCTCATAGTCAGCAAAGTAAAAATTACCTATCGCGAACATAAATTCAGGTTTGACAGTGAACTCTTTACATAATTTTTTAAGCATGCAAGGACAGATCTGCACAAAAGCTGCTTAACACGAGAGAAGTCCTTGACTTTCAGCATGTCATCCAACAGTACAGCTGCCTTTGTTACAGGTTGTCACTGGAAGGGTTAACCTAATTACTAATTTCAGAAACAGAGCTGCTAACAGATATGAAAGGCCCTGGTCACACTAATACTCCTGAAGAATATACAGCAAGAGCAATCCTTAGATCTTGTCTAAGCGCATTTTAATTGGAATAAATCCTTTGTTTCAGCAATGGTAAATGGGAAACCAGACCAATAACTAACACTGAGCCTTCATAATATTACCCGTTCAGACCGTATGGTATAGAGTTTAATACAAATTACTTTTACCTGATGACGGGAGATAGAAAGTATCAGATATTTATGGTGGTAATTCATGGTCAAGGTCAAGTGAAAGACTGGAAGATGTATCGAAGATTGGGAATGTAGGAACTACTGACTTTATTTATGTAGCCAGGAGCTGGCTAATATTGCCTGCATTATCAGGAGACACTTTGCAAAACTTGCTACAGTGAGACCGTTCCCTCCTAGTGTTCAGCCTGGACTCTATATCATCACATCGCACATCCTAAAAGCAGAGCAAAAAAGACCTAAGAGTGGAGCAAAGCATCTTGGGACATGAAGTCCAAAGAGCCAGGTTTTGCACTCAAGTTGGACTGCTATGTACTACAAGTACCAGCCGGCTGGAGAAGAGAGAACAGAATGCTGGAATAGGTAATATAAAGCCTGTGTGTGGACGAGATCGCTCTCTTGGGACCATAGCCTGGATTTGCAAGCAGTGACTGGGACTGTAGTTTGTGCTGCGACGGGTTGTGACCTAAGCTACAGAGAGAGAGAATCATCGCGAATGGGTGCGGGTGCATCCGCTGCCAGCCACATCTGATCGTTTGGTGGCAGTCTGGAGGCTGCTCTCATCACATCCACACCAGATCCAGCTGGACGGTAGCATGGTCCAACGTGGAGTTGAGCGCTGTCCCTTGAGCCAGACTCTGCAGAGGCCTGCTATGGAGACCTCATGCCTCTCCTCGAAACAGAAGGTCACTGGGATTGGTGAGCTGGCACTTGCCCATCCTCTTCACACAAAAGGACACTGCATGCAGACACCGTTGCCTTATGCACTCCACCAAGCCTGTAAGAGGATCCTTGCTACACTTTAATCCACACTGAGAGAATCTAGAGTCCATCTTACACGCCAGGACATAATTTGTCCATCTGAAAGAGCTAGCTGAAGACTCAAGCCTTTTTCTTCAGAGGACTACAGAATATCCTGCCCCCCCCCCCCCACAAGTGATAAGAACATTTGATACCTACCTAGGCCCCTACAGTATCCATGGACTCTGTTTGTTAGAAAATAGGGATAGAGTGTTTGCTTAATGTGAATTTAGAGTTTATACTTTACTGGGACTGTGGTGTCAGAAGATTAAAGGGAGAGGTTTGACGGAAGCCTAGTCATTCCACTACCCTTTTTGGCCTGTAGCCATAGACTCTATACAGGGTTAAATTCTGCAGGTTATATGTTCTTGAAGTGTAATAATTGTCTATTTCCTACTTAGCTTTGCCACCAAGCTTATTGACCGTGTGTTAGAACACAGCAGCTCATTGAGGGAGATCGCTGTACTATCGTTGGATCGTTAGTACAGCGGCTCCGACCAAAATTGATAGTTTTTTTTCGTTCAACCCACTGGGTTGAATGAAAAAAAAAAAATCCTAGTGTGTACCAGGCATGAGGTTAAAAGTCTATCTGCCTGCTAATTTGCCTCTAATACCGGGCATAAATGTTCTAATATATTTTCTTCATTTATATTTACATTTACATTTGCTAGCCACAATTGAAGGCCATGGCACTCGGTCATGTGATCAGTGCTAACTTAGAGGATCAGCGTTTTGGCTGTACGTACTTACCTTTTAACAGAAATAGTGTAGGCTCCAGGGCTGTCACTACCTGTTTCTGAATCTAACATACAGCCAGTGAAGTCTAAAATAGGGTAAAGACAACAATCCTGGAACTGACACCTTTAAAAACAAGGTCAGCAATGCCAGCTTCTACACTTTAACGCAAAGCCAGGCAGATGACAACCCTATTTCCAGGATCTCCTTGGCAGATTCAAGTGCCACTTCTCTACCTTTAGTTCGCTTATTGGACAAAGAACCAAAATAACCATCTCTGTCCACAGAATACGAGGAGTGATAAGGCTTCAAGAAGTGGAATGGGAGGAATAAGTGAGCAGGAGGCTGGAGATGGGATTTGAATGATAAACTAGGAAACAGTGTATAGATCCTGCAGTGTGGCAGTGGTGTGTAAATCAAGACTAGCTGAACAAAAATAAAAATTGGCTGGGACGGAAACATTTCAGATAAAGCTGTTTCACCTTTAATCATATATTAAATGCTTTATCTTCCCTGGCATCCAAAACTGATGATAGGTGGATTTTTTCTTCAAGCTTACTGATAATGTCAGCATTGAACTTACAATGCAGTCTGCTGAAAATGAAAACAAAATGTACAACTCTCTGGATGCTTTCATTTTGGAATGTCACTAGGAATGAATGCCAGTGAGTGACAGTGATTCCCACCATGGGATAGATGAAATTGTTTTGTGTCGGTGGCAGTGCCTTTTGCAGCATATGTTTAGAGCCATTCCAAGAAGACAAGATTAATCGTATCATATTCTGCCTAAACAGCACTGCAGATATTCATTTATATTAATAGCACAACTGGAAGAAGAGCAAACGAAACAACTAGTACATAAGAAAAAAAAAAGAACTGATAACTTTTTTTATTAGCCTAAGGGGTTTTTAAACATTTTAATCTGAGGACCCAAATAAGAAAGTTATTACTGTGCTGGGGCATAAGAAAAAAAATATTATGATATACTGTACATATATAGTGCTCACCCCCAGAGGGGATGCTGAGAATATGTCCAGGTTTCCCTTGCTAGTACAGAGGCCGTTAGCCATAAGCACAGTTTCACGTACATCCACAATAATGGCTCAGTCTAGGGCACATCATGTGTCAAACACAAGGCCCGCAAGCCGAATCTGGCCAGCAGGCCATTTCATGTGACCTTCGCACCTGTCCTACAGCTGTGGCACCCCCCTTGTCTCAGAAAGACAAAAATCTCCTGCGCTCTCGGTGTATCGTCAAAACACGGGTAGTGTGGTTCCGTCTAGAGGCAAAGTCTAAAGTCTTGCAGCCCTCCTCAGAACAATGGGTGTTCATGTGGCTAGAAAAAAGAAGAAAGAAAAAAGGAGGGTGCACCGACCTAGTGTATTACCACTTAGACGTTTTATTTAAAATATAAAAAAGCAGTAATCCTACTCACAAACGGCGCTTAAATAAAAGCTTATCGGACAAATCAGCTGGAAATTCTTTGGCGGACAGATGGTCCATGATGGACCATCTAGGCTCTGAGGAAAGGGGTGCGCCCCAGAAACGCGTCAGCTATCCAGTTGTCTGAAGTACTGTCCGACCCTCTCTGTCATCGAGTCCAGTCGGCAGGTGCCAAAGAATTTCCAGCTGATTTGTCCGATAAGCTTTTATTTAAGCTCCGTTTGTGAGTAGGATTACTGCTTTTTTATATTTTAAATAAAACGTCTAAGTGGTAAATACACTAGGTCGGTGCGCCCTCCTTTTTTCTTTTTTTTCTTTCTTCTTTTTTCTTACCCCCCTTGTCTCAGCATTCGGCAGGAGAACAGATCTACTCCACCAGATCCTGCGCTTCTCATTGCAGCCGGGGAAAGGCTCATCTCTGCCCCCCCTTCCCCATCTCAGCAGTCGGCAGGGGGACAGAAATCCTACACCAGATTGTGCGCGTCTTATTGCAGCCATGGAAAGGCTCATCTCTGCCCCCCCCCCCCCCAATCTAGGCAGTCAGCAGCAGAGAGGACAGAACTCCTTCTACAGATCCTGCACCTCTCTGTGCAGCAGCAGCACCCCCTTGTCTATGCCTGACCTGGTCTCGCATTCCGCAGCTGACTCCAGGCCTCCTCGGGGCCTCCTCCAGACCCTTCACTTTCTGTTTCCCAGTTCTGCCGCCTGTTACCAAAACTCTTTGTATATCTGCTTGCCATTATTTTTTTTAGACTTATACCGTCAGAGCTAGTTATTACTTAAGTTATTACTAAAACCAGTTATAATCAATTGCAGATGCAATTATTTAATATGATAAAGAGAAGTTATATTTATATAGTCATATACATACAACTGGCCCTTTGAGGGCCACCATAATGCTGGTGCAGGCCACAATGAAATTGAGTTTTACACCCCTGGTCTAGGGGATGCCTTTTTACTATTTATTGCTAAGAAAGTTGAACAGAATAGGGGTTTAGGGTCACAAGATACTCCAAAATGGTATTCGCAATCAATGTTAGGATAAACTTCACACTATATCCTTATAGCTGCAGGCACACGTAATGGTCCAAAAACACAGGTCTTACTCACATATTCGAAGGAGTTTTCTGCCATCCAGTTTCCACAGGTAGATCCTCAGTGAGGGAGATAGAAAGTTTCTCCTAAAGACCAGAACTTCAGGACAGTGCCTTCATGCAATTAATCCTTTAGCAATCTCCTCCAGGCCCTCAGCCCAGCTCCTGCTGAGGCTTGGACTGCAATCCTTGTCTCTGTGTAGCCACCTCCTAGGGGCAGCAGTCCCAGGAGAACTGGAACCCTCCCTGGAAAAACAAAGTACACTCTGGAAAGCCTCCCAAATATTTATGACCTCCCCAGCCACCTTCTGCCAGTGCATGGGGGAGCACCACCTGCCAGGAGGGTGGAGGATTGGGTAAATAAAAGCACCTTTACTCTACCCTAGACTAAATAAGCAAGTATCTCGCAGCCCCCCTGCAAGGGATAATTTTCAAGTTTCATGGAGTTCAACCTAAGGCTGAATTACTGAAGTGGGATTAGTAAACAGGAAGTCAGTTGTGCATTGAAAATTATCTTCCCCCAGGAGAGCATTTAAAATAAAGTACACACTTATTAGCAGTACACAGCTTATAGTAAACTGTCCTATAATGGGATTTTTACAATTTACAGTACCGTGGAGATGATGTGCTTCACAACTCATGTATATCATCCAAAGGAGAATAAAACGTACCTTTATTACATATTAAAAATAAATGTTTCTTTTTCCACTTATATTGACATATTATTTTACATTTCTTTCTGAAATAGAATTATAGATGAAAAATATATTGTGAGAACTGCCGCTTTCAGATAAAAACAAATGTAGGTGAGAAGAGAAACATTTATTGTTAAATGTAATAAAAGTTTTTATTGTCTTTTGGGTCAGAATAATGTGAGTGATCAATCAGCGCAATCTAATTAATATAACAAATCTGTGCAAAGTGAATTGCTTGCTAACACCTATAAATGATTCAAAACGTATTTAGTAAACTATAACCCAAAATGGTGTAGCGCAACGCTCCTATAAATACAAATGCCTGGAATCAACAGTGTAAAATGACATAACAAATAATACCACTAGTAGAATGTATGCCAAAAATCGAATTAAGAGGAATCTCTTTCAAAATTATATATAAAAATCATAGTCCAACCAATGTCCACATGTGCAACTGAATTATGTGAAAACGATGAATCTTATCCAACTTCAATCAACGAAAATCACCCAATAGAGATACAACTAAATAAAGTAAATTCATCACCCGTGTAGATTGGCCTCTCACCTCACTGACATGACCCCTGCATTACCAGTAGGTCACGCCACACAGTGTTCCCTCTCTGGGGATGAAGCAAACAGCTAGTATCTTCATTTCTTCAATGGATCTCGGATCCCCAGAGCATACATGCAGGAAGAAAAAGCACACAACCCTTGTGCTCTCCGTTTAAAACTCTAATTTAATAGTAGGATAAAATATTGCACTTACAAGAAATGGCACTATAGGCAGTGCTGACGGTGAATCACTCGTCTCTCACAAACACTGGCAAGACAGCTTAATGCAAAAATGGCCACGGGATGACGTCATGTACAGGGTTCCCCTTACTATACGTACGTTATGTCCAATAATTGGAACTTCCTCAGTATAGGACGAGGAACCCTGTACATGACGTCATCCCGTGGCCATTTTTGCATTAAGCTGTCTTGCCAGTGTTTGTGAGAGACGAGTGATTCACCGTCAGCACTGCCTATAGTGCCATTTTTTGTAAGTGCAATATTTTAAAAACGGGGACGTCTGGTCACCCTACCCTAATAATTACCTGAGCGCCATCTCTATCCAGCAATGTCCACGAGTCCCTCAGCCATCTAGGACGCTCCTAATTGGCTGAGACACAGCAGTGGCGCCATCGGCTCCTGTGGCTGTCAAAGTCAGAAAAGTATCAGGAGAGAGAGGGTGCAGAACGGCAGCTCTGTGTCTTAATGGACACATGGAGCTGCAGCTCAGCTCGGGTGCCCCCATATCAAGCCGCTTGCCGTGGGGGCACTCGACAGGAGGGAGAGGCCAGGAGCAGCGAAGAGGCACCCGGGAAGAGGAGGATCTGGGCTACCCTGTGCAAATTCACTACACAGAGGAGGTAATTATAACAAGATTGTTATTTAAAAAAAGAAAAAAAGAGACTTTACAATCACTTTAAGTGTACACCCATGGGAGGACCATATTTGCCAGCATGTTATACACAGGTGTCCTTGTGCAAATAGTCCCATTCATGTCTAATGGGAGCAGTGACATCTGTGTGAATGTCTTGCACCCACACAGACGGTAAACTGAAAGCAGTGGCTGTGTCTGTGCAGCCGCTGCTACCAATAGACATGAGTGGGACAGCCTGCACATGGATGCACAGAATGCCTATGCATCCCAAGCAGTCAAATATAGTCTTCACACCAGTGTACACTTAAGTACACCCACATGAAAGAAGCCAAAGTGCACTAAATTTTAAAGTTGATCTAAAGGTATGATCTTCTTTGCATAGTTACATTGGTCAGTGTGCAGTGGGGAAACCGCTCTGCACAGGACCCTGGAGGTTGTAGCTATCACTGTAGTAGTGCCGACTACTAAAGTGTGTGTCAGCTTCCCCAGTGGTTCCTCAGGTATGAAATATGCACATTTTCATTGTGCCAAGCTGGACCTATGTAAGTTAAACTTTATTGTCTGCAGAAATGTATGTAGCCCTACCCCCATAGGGGCTGCTGGTATGTTGCACAGGTCTTCCCCACTTTTTACTCCGCAGCCAGGCACAAGGTATTTCCCACAGCCAGGTGCACATACACTCTTGCTTGTTACTCCAATAACCAGTCTAGGGTTTTTTTTTTTGTTTTGTTTTATTGGAGAACTTGGATAGGGTAAGGGATATAGTGGGATACTTCCAAATTGAACTATTCACATGGAGGACTCTAACTTCCTTTCCTAGTGGAACTTGACTGAAGTCCTTGCAAAGGCACATGCAGACTTCTTCACAACAGAACAGAGCAATGTCCCGTAAAGTAGTGGACAGTTCTGGACAAAGCTGTAAGAACACTAGCCAGTGTACTTCTTTGTGTGGGCCCTCAGCTGACTTAGAGTACAAGAAGGTATAACTGTCTAAGGATTCTTAGGGTGTCTGTACTCCCAAGGCTTCTGCATTACCACCGGTAGCCTTCTCTCTCAGTGATACCAGACCAGATGCACTGTAGACTCTCGCTCTGTAAGCTATGGTAGGACCAGGGTTGTCACACAGACTTCAGGCTCTCAGATCCCCCATCTGAAGCCACACATTAGCAATTCAGGTCCTAAAGTCGCCCACCTGAGGCCACATGGCTGCGTGTGCTGGGAGGAGGCAACGCCTTTCCCCCCAGCCTAGTGTAATCCTCTCCAGGAATGACCCATGTGCTCCCTCTACATAAATACCAACACCCAGCATGCCTAGGGGCACCTCCCCTTACATTTGGCCAGGGCTGTATGCATATTTGGGCTGCTCATCTGCCTTGTCTCCACCTATAGCCCAGAACCTTCCTAGATTGCTAAGCACAGGGACACTTAGACAGCATAAGCAGCACCAGAGCACACTGAGCAGTGTACAGTAACCGATCGAAGCTCTCTGTCAAGTAGACAGCACATAAATTTACCTAGCTGTCTCTTTGGTAAGCAGAGAAACCAAAAACTATAATACATTCGCCCTAGCACCAGTGGCGGCCTGTCCATAGGGGGCACAGGGGCGCCACCCCCCCCCCCCAAAGCTAGTATAAAAAAAAATAAAAGAATAAAAAAATAAAATGTCCTTTAAGTGCACTGTGTTCGGGCGCCAGACAGTGCACTATGGGAAGCGCGACGTCACTTCCAGTTTCACGAGCACCTCACGAGGGATGGAACGCAAGGCCTGAGTAGGCCAGGAGGAGTTGGCGGCCGGCCGGTAAGCATCCACGGTCATCGGCCAAGGCATATATGCTGCTGCTGGACAAGGTAAGAGGGTTATTGCTGATGCGCTGCATCAGTAGGGAGTGGGGACAGTTATAATGGGCACAGCAGGTTTACATGCCTGGCCAGAAACTCAGCACAGGGATGATAATGGGAAGTGAACCCCTCATAATGGGTACAGTGAGGCTGCATTTCATGGTACAGTGGCTGCAATTGATGGGCACAGTGGCAGAATTTGATGGCACAGTGGCTGCAATTGATGGGCACAGTGGCTGAATTTTATGGGCACCAGTGGCTGCATTTGATGGGCACAGTGGCTGCATTTGATGGGCACAGTGGCAGCAATTGATGGCATAGTGGCTGCATTTGATGGGCACAGTGGCTGCATTTGATGGGCACAGTGGCTGCAATTGATGGGCACAGTGGCTGCAATTGATGGGCACAGTGGCTGCAATTGATGGCACAGTGGCTGCATTTGATGTTTTTTTTTTGTATATATCAAAATCTATCAGATTGTTTGCGCCCCCCCAACAAATTTTGAGCACCAGCCGCCACTGCCTAGCACCTACCTACATATGCTACATGTAAAAACCCTGAAAACTTTTTTTTATTTAAAGTAAAGTACAGTATAACCTAAACTTTATAGAAATCTGGGGCTTCATGTTAGGTTTATTGCTCTTTTAACCACTTCAATACTTCCAATTTTTAGTTTTCAGCACTGTCGCATTTTGAATGACAATTGCGCAGTCATGCAACACTGTACCCAAATGAAATCTTTATGTTTTTTTCCCACAAATAGAGCTTTCGTTTGGTGGTATTTGATCACCTCTGCGGTTTTTATTTTTTGCGCTATAAACAAAAGAAGAGCGACAATTTTGAAAAAAATATATTTTTTTTACTTTTTGATTTAATAAATATCACATTTAAAAAAAAAAAGCCGATATGTATTCTTCTACATATTTTTGGTAAAAAAAATCACAATAAGCGTATATTGATTGGTTTGCGCAAAAGTTATAGCGTCTACAAAATAGACTAATAGAGGATAGTTTTATTGCATTTTTATTTATTTTTATTTTTTTACTAGTAATGGCGGCGATCTGCGATTTTTATTGTGACCGTGACATTGCGACGGGCATATCGGACACTTTTGACACATTTTTGGGACCATTCACATTTATACAACGATTAGTGCTATAAAACTGAACTGATTACTGTATAAATGTGACTAGCAAGGAAGGGGTTAACACTAGGGGGCGCTGAAGGGGTTAAATATGTTCCCTGGGAGTGATTCTTACTGTAGGGGGAGGGGACTGACAAGGGGAAGAGACCGATGTGTGTTCCTCTGTACTGGGAACACACATCGGTCAACTCACCTCTGACAGGAGGTGGATCTGTGTGTTCACACACACAGATCCACACTCCTGCCGTGATCACGGGCAATCGCGGGTGCCCGGCGGACATCGCGGCCGCCGGGCACTCGCACCGGGTCCCGAGCGGCCGGGAAGCAAAGGACGTCATCCCGGAGGGAGACAAGGTTCCTGCCGACGTCATATTACTATGGCTCGGTAGGGAACTGGTTAAGTTATGGCTGAATTTCAGGTATGGCCATTTTTATATAGTGTGAACCAATGTAAGTATGTAGAGAATGTGCCATACCTGTGGGAACCCCCTGGAAGTTGGAAATCACTGCAGTAAGTAGCACTGCTTCAGTAATTGCCACTAGATTCTGGGACCCGTGTCGAGCAGCTGTCTTGCGGTTTACTGAGCAAAGGAGGTCACCCAATCAGAGAACGTTTTCCATTTTCATGTGACATCACCGCCTCACTTCTCCACCTTGTCCATTTAGAGAATGCTTTACGTTCTATGAGAAAATACAATTTGTTCCCTGAATGGCACCTATGTCAAGCAAATGACCTCCTTTGTTCATAAAGCAGCAGGGCAGCGACTCCACACAGGACTGGAAACAAATGGAGAACCCTCTAATAATGTTGCATACTATAGTGATTTTGTGCTTCCAAGGGATTCCACACATCCATACTAGTGATGAGCCGAACACCCCCGGGTTCGGTTCGCACCAGAACCCGCGAACGGACCGAAAGTTCGTACGAACATTAGAACCCTATTAAATACAATGGATGCGAACGTTCGAATTCTAAAGTGCTAATTATAACAACTATTATGCATGTTATTGTCCTAAAAAGGGTTTGGGAACCCGGGTTCTGCACCAGGGGACATGTATCAATGCAAAAAGAAGTTTTAAAAACGGTCGTTTTTCGGGAGCAGTCATTTTAATGATGCATAAAGTGAAAAAAAAAAAGTCAAATATTCCTTTAAATATCGTACCTGGGGGGTGTCTAAAGTATGCCTGTGAAGTGCCACGTGTTTCCCGTGTTTAGAACTGTCCCTGCACAAAATGACACTTCTAAAGGAAAAAAAAGCCATTTAAAACTGCTTGCGGCTTTAATGTAATGTCTGGTCCCGGTAATATGGATGAAAATCTTTAAGAAAAATGGCATAGCTACCCCATGACCCCCCCCCCCCCTACCCCAGCCCATTACCAGCCCCTTTGGGTCTTGTATGGATATTAAGGGGAACCCCGCACATAAAATAAAAAAGGCCCTATATACTCTGAACAGCCGTATACAGGCGGTGCATACAAGACAGGGACTGTATGTTTGTTCTTATGTAGAATGTGTTTGTAATTTTGAACAGGTACATTGTTTAAGTGTAGCTCCAGCCCAAAAATCTATTTTTAAACTTTTTGGAAAACATAGGTAAGGGTTATCACCCCTGTAACATTTGTTTTGCTGTCTGTGCCCCTGTTCAGAACATTTCACCTCACTTTCCATCCCAATGACAACTGTTTTTGAAATGTGGTGTTTTTCTTGAAACAAGGATTGCTGATAAAGCATCAGTACAGAGGAGACACCTTTCTCCCATATTAATTCTTACAGGAGAGAATTTTCCTTCCTAGGGGTAGATTTCCTCTCACTTCCTGTTGTCTTCTTGCGTTTGCAAGTAGGAGTCGTTTGTAAGTTGGATGTTTGAAAGTAGGGACCTGCCGTATATAATCTGCAGAAATAGGCCCCTTAGTTGGTGTTGGCACAACACTGTAAGCACTCACAGTTACTCTTGGTTGGTGCTGGAACGCCCTGCTGTCAACTATTATATCAGGAATTGTAATTACATATAATTGTTGAACAGTGGTAGTAAAAATTGGGCCTTTGATGGTGGTGCTGGTGCCACAACACTGTAAGCCCTGACAGTTACTCTTGGTGGGTGCAGCAATGGGCCCTGCTGTGAATTATTAGATCAAGAATTGTAATTGCATGCCCCTGTTGAACAGGGGCTGAAAAATTGGGCCTTTCGTGGTGGTGGTGGTGGTGGTGGTGTTGCCACAACACTGTAAGCCCTCAGAGTTACTCTTGCTTGGTGGGTGCAGGAATGGGCCCTGCTGTGAATTATTAGATCAATAATTGTAATTACATGCCCCTGTTGAACAGGGGCTGAAAAATTGGGCCTTAGGCACTGGTGGCACAACACTGCAACCCCTCACAGATACTGTACTTGGAGCACAGCAATGAGCCCTGTTGCAAAGTATTGCTTCAAAAATTGTAATGACACGCCCCTGTTAAACAGGGGCTGAAAAATTGGGCCTTAGGCACTGGTGGCACAACACTCCAACCCCTCACACATACTGTACTTGGAGCACAGCAATGAGCCCTGTTGCAAAGTATTGCTTCAAAAATTGTAATTACACGCCCCTGTTAAACAGGGGCTGAAAAATTGGGCCTTAGCCACTGGTGGCGGCACCCATAAACAAAAATGATCTTCCAAGCTATCATCATCAATCGTATCATTGAGGACTCGGAGGAGGAGGATAGCCAGTCAACATAACAGCACAGGCACTCAGCATCAGCATCAGTCTTGAAGGGATGTGACATGTTAAAATCAATTAGTCTGTTATATCAGCATCAGGTGTGTGGTAGCTGGTGGTGATCCAAGACTGGTTCATCTTGATGAAAGTCAGTCGATCAACCGAGTCGGTGGACAGGCGCACCCTGTGATCCGTGACAAATCCTCCAGCAGCACTGAATGTGCGTTCCGAAAGAACGCTGGATGCAGGACAGGCCAGTAGCTCAATTGCATACTGTGCAAGCTCTGGCCAGTGATCCATCCTCAAGACCCAGTAAGCCAGAGGATTTTCGGTGGGGAAGGTGTCCAAGTCTGACCTTGCCCCTAGATATTCCTGCACCATGTTTATCAGACGCTGGCGATGGTTGCTGGAACCGATCATACTTTGGGGCTGCGGACTAAAGAATTGTCTGAACGCATCGGTCAGACGGCCACCTTCCCCACCGCTCCTTCTTTGACTGGCCGAAGCCTCAGCAACTCGTTGTCCAGGACCAGGAGTTTGTAACCTCCCAGTCTCTGGGAACGCGTTGCACAGACCTTTCTGCAAGGCCTCCCTGAGTTGTCTCATCCTCTGCTCCCTCTGCGACGGTAACATAAGGTCCGCAACCTTACCCTTGTACCGTGGATCAAGGAGAGTGGCCAGCCAGTAATTGTCCCTCTCCTTGATCCGAAGAATACGAGGATCCTTCCGCAGACTTTGCAGGATCAGGGAGGCCATGCAGCGTAGGTTTGCTGAGGCATTCGCTCCGGAGTCCTCTGGGTCACTAAGGACGACATGATCCGCAGTCACCTCCTCCCAGCCACGTACAAGTCCACTGGTTTCTTGGGACTGTAAATCATCCCTAAAAGACTGCTGCTGATGATGCTGAGTGCCAGCCTCCACCTCCATGCTGACACAATCCTCCTCCTCCTCCTCCTCCTCCTCCTCCTCTTCCTGTGCGATGGGTGGGACAGAAGGAACACTGTCTGGGTAAAGGGGGCCTTGAGAGGCAAGGAAGTCCTCCTCTTCCTGCCTCTGTTCTGCCTCAAGTGCCCTGTCCATTATTCCACGCAGCGTGTGCTCCAACAGGTGGACAAGAGGTACAGTGTCACTGATGCATGCACTGTCACTGCTCACCATCCTCGTGGCCTCCTCAAATGGTGCCAGGACAGTGCATGCATCCCTGATCATGCCCCACTGGCGTGGAGAAAAAAAACCAATCTCCCCTGACCCTGTCCTGGTGCCGTAGTCGCACAGGTACTCATTGATGGCCCTCTGCTGCGTGTGCAGCCGCTGCAGCATGGCCAACGTTGAGTTCCACCTGGTGGGCATGTCACATATAAGGCGGTTCTTGGGCAGGTTCAACTCCTTTTGCAGCTCAGCCAGGCGAGCACTGGCATTATAAGATCTGCGGAAATGCACACAGACTTTCCTGGCCTGCCTCAGGACATCCTGTAAGCCCGGGTACCTGCCCAAGAAACGCTGCACCACCAGGTTAAGGACGTGAGCCACACAGGGCACATGGGTCAGTTGTCCCTGTCGAAGGGCGGAGAGGAGGTTGGTGCCATTGTCGCAAACCACCATTCCTGGCTTAAGCTGGCGTGGCGTCAACCACCTCTCGGCCTGGCCCTGCAGAGCAGACAGGACCTCTGCCCCAGTGTGGCTTCTGTCCCCCAAACACACCAGCGCAAGCACGGCATGGCATCTTTTTGCCTGCGTACTTGCGTAGCCCCGTGAACGGCTACGGAGCACCGCTGGTTCATAGGACAAACCACAGGAAGAGGCCATGGAGGAAGAAGAAGAGGAGGGGGTGGAGGAGAGAGGTGTGTCACAACCAGTAGTAGCATTTTGGAGGCGTGGCGGTGGGACAACCTCCAACACTACTGCACCTTGTCCTGCATCCTTCCCAGCTGCCAAAAGAGTGACCCAATGGGCCGTGAAAGAAAGGTAACGTCCCTGTCCATGCCTGCTGGACCATGAGTCAGCGGTAATATGCACCTTACCGCTGACCGCCCTGTCCAGCGAGGCCAAGACATTGCCTTCCACATGCCGGTAGAGAGCCGGAATAGCCTTCCGTGAGAAAAAGTGGCGTTTGGGAACCTGCCACTGAGGAACCGCACATTGCACAAACTCACGGAAGGGGGCCGAGTCTACCAACTGAAAAGGCAGCAGTTGAAGCGCTAGCAATTTAGCCAAGCTAGCATTCAACCGCTGGGCATGTGGATGGCTGGGAGTGAACTTCTTTCGACGGTCCAGCAGCTGGGGCAGGGAAATTTGCCTGCTAGAATCGGACGTCGGTGTACTGCTAGCAGAGTGGCCGCAAGTACTTGGCTGTGACACACCTAATTCTACACCTTCATTCCTCTCAGTGCATGTTTCAGAGAGGACTGAAGTTATAGTGGGGTTGGAGATCCCAGCTGATGCGGTGCAAGGAGAGGTCCGCTTTGTTCTTTGGTGTGGGTCTTTGAGGTAGGCTTGCCAACGAGCTGCATGGCAGGTCAACATATGTCTGGTCAGGCATGTGGTACCCAAGCGGCTGATGTTTTGGCCACGCGATATACGCTTGAGACATATGTTGCAAACAGCAGCTGTGCGATCTGATGCACTAGCCTCAAAAAAGGCCCACACCAAGGAACTTTTTGAATGACGGGCAGAGGCAGCGCCCTGCACAGGCGGAGCTCTGCGGTGTGATTCCGTCGGTGTACTGCCCTTACGCTGGCCACCAAAGGGCATCCTGCCTCGTTGGAGATGTGCCTCCTCCTCATCCTCCTCCTCCTCCTCTCTCCTATTAGGCACCCATGTGGAGTCAGTGACCTCATCATCCCCTCCCTCCTCATCACTGGAGCCAATCTGGCAGTATGCTGCAGCTGCTGGAACATGACTGCCAGATTGATGTCCTTCTTGAGCATCCCCTCTGTCTGCTCTCACCCTACTGCCTTCCTGTAGCTGGGTTTCATCATCAGACCCTTCGAAGCGCTGGGCATCCTCCTGGAGCATGTACCCAACACTGTGCTCAAACAGTTCGGGGGACTCCTCAGGAGGAGGACATGGTGGATCTAGGGAAGGAGTGACTGATGATGAGTCTGACATTGATACCAGGGAAGAGGACGCTTTGGCAGCTGCTTTGCCAGTACCCTGAGCCTGGGTGAGAGAGGATGAGGAGGAGGAGGAGGGCTTGGTCATCCACTCTACCAAGTCTTCGGCATGATGTGGCTCAACATGTCCAGCTGCCGAAAAGAAGGACAAGCGTGTCCCATGGCCATGTGCTGATGACAATGCACCGCGTCCACGACCAGCACTGTTGCCCCCAGACACAGAGCCTGCTTGCCCTCTTTTATTGCCTCCTGACTGTCTGCCTCTCCTTGTTTGCCTTCCAGACATTCTAATGGATGGCCTGCAGGGAGATGGGAAAAAAGCAATAAGGGCTACCTTCAGGTGTCCTTCTCTGTCCCTTTACTTAAGGATTTCTAAATATGGTTGAGGATGATTGCTTTTGCACAGAATAGCACAACGACAATTTCCCTGACTGTCCAAAAAACAAGGATTTCAAAGATGGTTGATGAGGAATGCTTTAGCACACTATAGTACAAGGAGAATTCACTCACTGTCCTTCCCAGTCCCTAGAAACAAGGACTTGCACAGTGAAAGAAACTGACACTCTCCTTACCTACAGTTTTCTGTCCCTAGAAAAAATGTTTTTTTTAAGCACACTATAGCACAAGGAGAATTCACTCACTGTCCTTCCCAGTCCCTAGAAACAAGGACTTGCACAGTGAAAGAAACTGACACTCTCCCTACCTACAGTTTTCTGTCCCTAGAAAAAATGTTTTTTTTAAGCACACTATAGCACAAGGAGAATTCACTCACTGTCCTTCCCAGTCCCTAGAAACAAGGACTTGCACAGTGAAAGAAACTGACACTCTCCCTACCTAGAGTTTTCTGTCCCTAGAAAAAATGTTTTTTTTAAGCACACTATAGCACAAGGAGAATTCACTCACTGTCCTTCCCAGTCCCTAGAAACAAGGACTTGCACAGTGAAAGAAACTGACACTCTCCCTACCTACAGTTTTCTGTCCCTAGAAAAAATGTTTTTTTTAAGCACACTATAGCACAAGGAGAATTCACTCACTGTCCTTCCCAGTCCCTAGAAACAAGGACTTGCACAGTGAAAGAAACTGACACTCTCCCTACCTACAGTTTTCTGTCCCTAGAAAAAATGTTTTTTTTAAGCACACTATAGCACAAGGAGAATTCACTCACTGTCCTTCCCAGTCCCTAGAAACAAGGACTTGCACAGTGAAAGAAACTGACACTCTCCCTACCTAGAGTTTTCTGTCCCTAGAAAAAAAGTTTTTTTAAGCACACTATAGCACAAGGAGAATTCACTCACTGTCCTTCCCAGTCCCTAGAAACAAGGACTTGCACAGTGAAAGAAACTGACACTCTCCCTACCTACAGTTTTCTGTCCCTAGAAAAAATGTTTTTTTTAAGCACACTATAGCACAAGGAGAATTCACTCACTGTCCTTCCCAGTCCCTAGAAACAAGGACTTGCACAGTGAAAGAAACTGACACTCTCCCTACCTAGAGTTTTCTGTCCCTAGAAAAAATGTTTTTTTTAAGCACACTATAGCACAAGGAGAATTCACTCACTGTCCTTCCCAGTCCCTAGAAACAAGGACTTGCACAGTGAAAGAAACTGACACTCTCCCTACCTACAGTTTTCTGTCCCTAGAAAAAATGTTTTTTTTAAGCACACTATAGCACAAGGAGAATTCACTCACTGTCCTTCCCAGTCCCTAGAAACAAGGACTTGCACAGTGAAAGAAACTGACACTCTCCCTACCTAGAGTTTTCTGTCCCTAGAAAAAATGTTTTTTTTAAGCACACTATAGCACAAGGAGAATTCACTCACTGTCCTTCCCAGTCCCTAGAAACAAGGACTTGCACAGTGAAAGAAACTGACACTCTCCCTACCTACAGTTTTCTGTCCCTAGAAAAAATGTTTTTTTTAAGCACACTATAGCACAAGGAGAATTCACTCACTGTCCTTCCCAGTCCCTAGAAACAAGGACTTGCACAGTGAAAGAAACTGACACTCTCCCTACCTACAGTTTTCTGTCCCTAGAAAAAATGTTTTTTTTAAGCACACTATAGCACAAGGAGAATTCACTCACTGTCCTTCCCAGTCCCTAGAAACAAGGACTTGCACAGTGAAAGAAACTGACACTCTCCCTACCTACAGTTTTCTGTCCCTAGAAAAAATGTTTTTTTTAAGCACACTATAGCACAAGGAGAATTCACTCACTGTCCTTCCCAGTCCCTAGAAACAAGGACTTGCACAGTGAAAGAAACTGACACTCTCCCTACCTACAGTTTTCTGTCCCTAGAAAAAATGTTTTTTTTAAGCACACTATAGCACAAGGAGAATTCACTCACTGTCCTTCCCAGTCCCTAGAAACAAGGACTTGCACAGTGAAAGAAACTGACACTCTCCCTACCTACAGTTTTCTGTCCCTAGAAAAAATGTTTTTTTTAAGCACACTATAGCACAAGGAGAATTCACTCACTGTCCTTCCCAGTCCCTAGAAACAAGGACTTGCACAGTGAAAGAAACTGACACTCTCCCTACCTACAGTTTTCTGTCCCTAGAAAAAATGTTTTTTTTAAGCACACTATAGCACAAGGAGAATTCACTCACTGTCCTTCCCAGTCCCTAGAAACAAGGACTTGCACAGTGAAAGAAACTGACACTCTCCCTACCTAGAGTTTTCTGTCCCTAGAAAAAATGTTTTTTTTAAGCACACTATAGCACAAGGAGAATTCACTCACTGTCCTTCCCAGTCCCTAGAAACAAGGACTTGCACAGTGAAAGAAACTGACACTCTCCCTACCTACAGTTTTCTGTCCCTAGAAAAAATGTTTTTTTTAAGCACACTATAGCACAAGGAGAATTCACTCACTGTCCTTCCCAGTCCCTAGAAACAAGGACTTGCACAGTGAAAGAAACTGACACTCTCCCTACCTACAGTTTTCTGTCCCTAGAAAAAATGTTTTTTTTAAGCACACTATAGCACAAGGAGAATTCACTCACTGTCCTTCCCAGTCCCTAGAAACAAGGACTTGCACAGTGAAAGAAACTGACACTCTCCCTACCTACAGTTTTCTGTCCCTAGAAAAAATGTTTTTTTTAAGCACACTATAGCACAAGGAGAATTCACTCACTGTCCTTCCCAGTCCCTAGAAACAAGGACTTGCACAGTGAAAGAAACTGACACTCTCCCTACCTACAGTTTTCTGTCCCTAGAAAAAATGTTTTTTTTAAGCACACTATAGCACAAGGAGAATTCACTCACTGTCCTTCCCAGTCCCTAGAAACAAGGACTTGCACAGTGAAAGAAACTGACACTCTCCCTACCTACAGTTTTCTGTCCCTAGAAAAAATGTTTTTTTTAAGCACACTATAGCACAAGGAGAATTCACTCACTGTCCTTCCCAGTCCCTAGAAACAAGGACTTGCACAGTGAAAGAAACTGACACTCTCCCTACCTACAGTTTTCTGTCCCTAGAAAAAATGTTTTTTTTAAGCACACTATAGCACAAGGAGAATTCACTCACTGCCCTTCCCAGTCCCTAGAAACAAGGACTTGCACAGTGAAAGAAACTGACACTCTCCCTACCTACAGTTTTCTGTCCCTAGAAAAAATGTTTTTTTTAAGCACACTATAGCACAAGCACAAAACACACTGACACTCTCCCTACCTATCCTTCTCTTTCCCTAAACTAAAGGAATCCAGGTTAAGCAAGAAAGAAATAAAAGTCACTGTCCCTGCCTATGCTGCTCTTTCCCTGCTCCGGAACACACTACACTAGGCCGCCGTGCTGGCGGCCTTTTATAGTGTGGGGCGTGTACTAAACACCCTCAGCAATAATTGGCCACAGGCATCCTGCCTGTGGCCAATCATTGCTCTCCTCGCTGCCGGCGCTGTGATTGGCCAAGCATGCGGGGTCACAGTGCATGCTTGGCCAATCACAGCGCCTGGATGACACTGCGATGGCGTAGTGCATTGTGGGCCGTTCGCGTCACTCGAATTTGGCGCGAACGGCCCAAATCGTTCGATCTTCATCGAACAGCCGATGTTCGAGTCGAACGTATGTTCGACTCGAACACGAAGCTCATCCCTAATCCATACTTACCTTGGTCCAAGCTGGACCAATGTAGAAACTGCCATACCTGGAATTCATCTTTAAGTATTACTGCCAAGGTAACAATGGTGTTACGATGTGGTTGCCATGGCAACAGAGAGTACCGTGTCTTTGTTTTGAAAGCCATCCAAATGATAAAACGTAAGATCTCAAATCGCTACTCTGCCATCCGGCAGGATGAGGGTACAGCACTTACCAATGTTTAAATTAGCAAGATACATCAAAACTTTTGTGTGCTGCTTGTAGCCCAGCCTGGGACTAGCAATGGCGGTATTTATTATTCATACCAGAGATAATGTGAGGATGTTCATTTCAGGCATACTGTTTTATTGCTTTTTAATTTTACGCTGCGTTTTCCTGTAATTTGGAATAATAAAACGAGAGGCGTTATTTTGCCTGGCTTGCATTTACTTTTAATTTAATATTAGCCAGCTGTTCCCTGAGTGTCGCTCGTCTTAAAAGTCATTTTAGAAGTTATCTGGGGCAGCAGCGTACTCAGGAAATATATAGCGGAAATGTTTGGCCGTGAATTATAATGCTCACAGCTGCAGCATCCTTTGAAAGGCACAGATATATTAAAAAAATAAAGGAGGAGATGCATGCTGATACAGCCAATACATCTGTACTGTGTAGGAAGGTGGTTGACACAGTGATTTAACTAACAAGGCTTTTCCATGCTTATCAATTATGCATAGCCAAAAACAACATCTATATACATTAAACTTTTTATCTCATGCTGTCAGTCAGCACATGCAGAATAAAATCTCTTGATTTGGATGGATGCTCATTA
The DNA here is from genome assembly GCA_029206835.1 of Rana muscosa. Lineage (NCBI taxonomy): Eukaryota > Metazoa > Chordata > Amphibia > Anura > Ranidae > Rana > Rana muscosa. The sequence goes on along the minus strand of CM055124.1, from coordinate 214,430,389 downwards.
TTTTCATTTTTTTTTTTTTGCTTATGGCTATGTGCTCTTTAAATAAAAATGTCCAGAAGCAGCTATAGACTATATCTAGAAAATATGAATATATAGGAATGTATAGAGCGTAGGCACATATCTGATTATGCATTATGGTCAGGACCAGTGTTAATTTTGTCGGCTAAAACATTTTAATCAACTAACTTAATACCATTTTAGTCGACTAAAATACGACTAAAACGAAAACAATTGAGATGACCAAAATTATAAATGCCATTTTAGTCAAAAGACTCTGGCCCGGTTCACACTGGTGCGATGCGAGAACCCTGCGAATCCACTGCGGGTTCCCGCATCGCACCCGACTCGCACGGCAGTTCACACTGCCATATGCGAACTGCTGGGGAGTGTCATTATATGTTAATGACACCCCCATTTCAGCTCGCGTATCGCATTGCGAACTGACAGTTTGGACATGAATCAGATCGCATATGTGTGAACACACATGCGATCCGATTCTGGTGCGAACAGAAAAAAGGGTTCTGTGCGTGTTTGGACCGAATGCGGTGTGATACTATCTATCATACTATCTGTATGGCTGAAATCGCACCGCACAGACATTGCATGTAATGTGAACAGCAGTGCGCTGCGAATTACATGCGATGTCTGGCACAAGCATGAGCCGGGCCTCAGATAAAACTAAATTGAAATTTGATGTCAAAATTAAGACTGGTCTGTAGTGCATTTTCATACCTCAATACCATAAATAATACCATATTTGATTTTTCACTCCAGCGGAAGTTTGGAAATTCTAGAGTAATGCTTAAATAATGCATTACAATGTAACTACACCCATTAGATTTTAGATGAATAAAATTAGTTTTAGTAGACTAAAAAGATTTTAGTCGACTAAAATGTCCTGGAGATTTAGACCACTAAATACGACTAAAACTAAAACAATTGCAGAAGACTAAAATGGGACTACAACTAAAATGCCATTTTAGTCCTAATGCCGCGTACACACGAATGTTTTTCATGACGATAAAAATGCAATTTTTAAAAATGGTTGTGAAAAACGGTCGTGTGTAGGCTCCAGAGCATTTTTTTTGATGAGAAAAATGGCCGAATTTTTTTTAGAACCTGCTCTATTTTTTCTCGTCGTTTTTCACGTCGTTCTTTTTAACATCGTGAAAAACAGTCGCGTGTATGCTTTTACGAGGGGAAAAAAATGCGCATGCTCAGAATCAAGTATGAGACGGGAGCGCTCGTTCTGGTAAAACTAGCGTTCGTAATGGAGATAGCACATTCATCACGCTGTAACGGACTGAAAAGCACGAAGACTGAAAAGCCTGAATCGTCTCTCACCAAACTTTATTAACACGAGGATCAGCAAAAGCGTCCCAAAGGGTGGCGCTATCCAAATGGAACTTCCTCTTTATAGTGCCGTTGTATGTGTTGTACGTCACCGCGCTTTGCTCGAGCATTTTTTTTCACGAACGTGTATATGCACGGCAGGCTTGAGAGGAAACACGAAAAATCACGTTGAGAAAAACGTTGTTTTTTTCCATGACATGAATAACGGTCGTGTGTACGCGGCATTAGACTTAGACTAAAACTAAATCGAAATTTGCTGCCAAAATTAACACTGGTCAGGACTAAAAAAAAATATTTTAAATGTATTTAGACAGGTAAATATGAAATACTGCTTAATAAAGATGAACTTCAGGCAGATACAAAAGAATCACATGAATGCAGTTCTGTATTTATTACTACTTCTGTAAAAAATATTTATTTAATTTTTTTAATGTAAGTACCTAAATTTGACTTATCAGCCTCTGGGAGTTCCTATACAAGAGAGCTTAGACTGGGAGAGGGAGAAACAGCACAAGGAGCCAATAATTTTTACTGTAGTGCAGGAAGATTTCTGATAGGAGGAAAGGACAGAGAGATGAGCTTATCCGTGTGTTTTTTCTCTTTTCACTGGCCAGTTACAGGCTGGGAGAAGACACCTGTAAGTGACACCAGCAGAGAAAACTCAGGTCTTCTGCCCTGCCACCTAGGGCTGTGCTATGTGTTAGAACTGTGTCTCTTTTGTCCCGTAATACAGTCACCTTATATGTTTTCTGTTTGTGTATTTATATGTTTGGCTGCATTTGAGCTTTAATGTTACACATTCTGTTATCTAGCCACCAGACTAAGCTTTAGGCTCCACTTTTACAATTTCTCTTCCCTAATTAAAAATGTCTGCTGTTTACAGAGTTCAATAGCTCAAGTGGAAATATACACCAAGTGAATGACCCATTGCCCCAGAATGCATCTGTCTCAGATTTCCCAGGTTTCAGCAAAATACATCCCGCCTGAAAAGTGACGACTACTGCTGTTCTCTCTCTCTCAAGATAATCCATAGTGCTCTGGAAAAACGTTGTCATGTATTAGATGGTTAGTTGTTGTCACAGATCAGTGTTGCCAACCTACCAGATTGAAATTTACTGGCATGACACCCGAAATTTACTGGCACAGCCACGTTTTTACTGACATTTCACAAAAGTTACTAAATTTAATTTTTAGGTGCAAATTTCAGTATTTAGGCTACAAACAAGTACGCTAGGCAAATAGCAATGTGATTTAAGGTAGATATTAAGGTAAAAAAAACATATTTTTGTTATTTTCGATATAATAAGGGCAAATTATTTAGTCACATCACCCCCGGCCTCCATCCCCCTCTGCCACCAACACCCCCTGCCTTCACCCCCCTCTGCGGTGCCACAATCTCCCCCTGCCTCCAATCTCCCCAGGACCCCCTGCCTCCAATCTCCCCCTGCCTCCATTGCCCCCTGCCTCCATCCCCCTCTGCGGTGCCACCATCTCCCCCTGCCTCCAATCTCCACCTGCCTCCATTTAACCCCCTGCCACCATCGTCCCCCTCTGCGGTGCCACCATCACCCCCTGCCTCCATCGGATCCCCCTTTGCCACCATCACCTGATGTTACTGTCGGCTGGGCTGTCTGTCACTCTGTCCATCCCCGACTCCCCTGTGAACTTTGTATTGCCTGGATGCAGCAGGCTACTCCATTCCGCTGCCGCCACATGCTGCACAGCCTCCGAGACCTGACTCCTGCTCCAGTGCTGTGCTCCTCCGTACTCCTGGTTAGTTACAGATTTAAAATTCTGGTGCGCGCGCGCCTGGCGGGATGTCCTAATACATCACTCGCCAACCAGTGCGGCACAGCCTCTGTGAAATCCACCTGCCGAATACAGCATATGCTCGGCTCGGCAACCTCCGGAACTGCGCATGCGCAGTTCTAAGCCGAACCAATCTTGGCTATTTTTACTGGCACATTCCCGCAACTACGGACATTTACGTACGGAGGAGAAAAGTGCACATTTTTACGGACTGTCCGTAAAAATACGGACGGTTGGCAACACTGTCACAGATTATCTGCAATGCTGATCTGCTACTTGTAGTCTGCTTAGTCAATGTCTCCAGTCTGTGTTAGCGCTTGCATTTCTGGTTTTCTGGATACCTATTTCAGCTTGTATTTTTACTACGCTTCTTTGCTGCCCTTCCTGACCTTTGGCCTGTCCCAATTTCAGAAATTGTTGGTTGACTTTGTAGTATGCTCTGGTTCTACCCCTATCTAGCTGCCCTCTGCAAAGGTGTGCCTGATTGCCACAACCTGGCAAGTCCATCAGTCTTTGTGGGGTGTTCTGGTGAAGATCTGCTGGTGAGACATAGCACTCGCGCCCTCTCCAAACATACAAATAGCACCCAGGGTCCACTATTAAGTTTGTCCGTGACAGTTGTAAAACAAAGATGGTAACCAAAGACATCTGTCATTCTGCCCCAACCATCTTCTATTTACCTCTCTAGTGCTCCTTCACTGCAAAAATGCCCCAACTGCACATTGCTCAGTGCCTTGCAGTATGCAGAAGCATTTGACATCCTCCCATGATTCAGTGACAGTGCACACCACAGGTGACTTTGCAGCTCAAACTGCCCTCCACCCAAGTCAACACCAATATTTTAGATACGGCTGCTACAGAGATAAGAAGAGCCAAGGATCACTGAAGGTAAATATGAAGCAGTCGAGGGGCAATGTTACAAAGACATGTTCACTAAAATCAGATTGAATCCCGCACCTTAAAACTGCAGCTAAAAAAAACTAAGAGTTGACCAGCTGTAGCACAGACCATTTTATTTTTGGATAAATTAGGCCTGTTATGTAGCAGGGATGTGTTTAGAAAATGGAAACAAAGAGAACTGTAGCCGAAGTGGAACTGCTGACCCAAACAACCAATTAATTTGTTGCGGCAGTAGATCCGAGCTTGCTCAAGATTTGTTTGCTCCTCTGAGTTTTCACAGATTAGTCCCTGTGTTTGGTTCTGCTTCCAAAATGTTGCCTCGCTGACCTGAATGATTTATAAACAGAACTATGGTTCATCTTCTGAACGCACAGCCAAGTGCTACATTAAGAGCTGAGCTCAACAAGTCCATTTATTCAATAATGTGTTCTGGCCTCAATATTAAGAGCTGTTCAAAACACACTCTAATGACATTAAATTCACTATAAACCTCCTCATAGTCACTTAGTCACTTGAAGAAGAACACTAACTAGAACCATTCACTGCCTTTTGCAGAAATCTGAAAACTCAGTTGAAAATGATGTGTTTTCTCGGTTACCCTTAAAGTGGATGTAAACCCGAATTTTTTTTTTTTTTTTTTTCTGTCACAATGTAGTGTATAAGATTTCCTATCATTTGTGCCAGGTCTTGCCACAAAGAGTTAATGCAGCTCTTTTATTGTTCAGTGAGATAAAACGGACAAACAGAGAAAAACCTTTGTCCGTTCCGCCCCCTTGCTTTGAGTGACAGGTTATTTACATATTTACATATCTCGTGCACTAGCTTTAGACAGGCATTATTTTTTAATTCCCACCCCCACTCCTTTTCTGAAGTCATGTGGTTACTTTTCTGGATTTTGACTGGATGTTAGTGATCATAGCAGAAGGAATACACAGGAGAAAATGCATGTTGACAAGGGGAGTGTAGAGGTGGGCGGGGAGTCTACTGACATCACGACTCCACCCACTGAGCTCCAGACAACAGATCCACCCACAGGATCTGCAGTTTTTCAGGTCTCATAACAGACAGAGGGGAGACATTTGACAGGTAAGAATACATGCAGGAGGCATCTATATCCTTATAGATCAGCACTATGGCAGTAGTTTAGAAAGGATGAGAGTGGGTTTACATCCACTTTAAAGCAGCCATTCTCAACCATGGCTCAGTTGAACTCTAGGATTCATAGAGTGGTTGGTAGATTGACCCCCCATATGATGATGCCTACATAATTCTAGGTCTAATGTCACTTGGCAGAACTAGACCGTGGTAGAGTCAGTAACTAATGATCTTTTTGGCTGACCGTAAGGGTGGCATTTTACCCATTACTGTAAGGGGGCATTCTTTCCACTGGCCACCAATGTAGGGAGCATTTTCTCATTTGACTCCTTGTTGGGGAAATGGCATATTGCATATTTCACATTTCCTTACTAAAGTTTTCTAGTTGTCTTACAAATATTTAAGAAAACCTCTAATATCCTGGTTACCTTAAATTACTTCATCCTAAAGGAATGTCATTGTAAACTGACTATATGGACAAGCCACCCCAATAATCCCCTTTCGGGAATGAGTTATCTTCCTTAGAAGGTCATTTTACTTGCAAGCGGAGTTAGCAGGGGGTTGGCCATTCCGTACACGCAAGTCCTATATTCTACAGTTATAACTTAAAACATTCAGTCTCATCTTCAGAACTTGCTATCATGCATGCGTCTGTGATCATCTGGCCACGCTGTCGAAGCTGGGGGACTCCGTGCTGAAATAACAACTTTAGTTAAGTATGCTTGATATATTTTCTAATATTATTATCTGTGTCATTACTTTTATTAAATGTTATACTTATAAGTAATTGTGTGATCTCTCTTTGCACATATCAAATACAACCCCAAAAAATGAAAACTATAACGTGACAGTCATAATTTACACGTGATGAACTCTTAGCAAGGGTTTCCTGACATCAGAAAATGTATTTCAAGGGTTCATCCGGGGGTAAAAAGGTTGAGAAAGGACGCCTTAGAGGCTCTGGTCATAGACTGCTTAAGTATATTTTTTTTATGTTTTTGATAAGGCAAGTAAGGGTTAAAACCCCCAATGAATTAGGACTGCTGTGCAGGGCCACATAAGATATTTAAAGTGATTGTAAAGTCTTGTTTCTTTCTTTTTTTTTTTTTTTAAAACAAACATGTTATACTTACCTGCTCTTTGCAGTTGGTTTTGCACAGAAAGGCCCCAATCCTCCCCTTCTTGGGTCCCTCTTCAGGGCTCCTGGCCCCTCCCTCCTGTTGAGTGCCCCCACAGTTAGAAGCTTGCTATGGGGGGACCCAAGCCGAGTCACAGCTCCCTGTGCCCATTCAGAAACGGAGTTGCGACCTGACCCGGCCCCCTCTCTCTCCTGATTGGCTGGCTGACTTTGATTGACAGCAGTGGGAGTCAAGCATGCTCCTTCCTCAGGCATGCCTGAGGAAGGAACATGCATGCTCCAAATGCACGCACCATCCCCACTCCACTCCACCTATCATCCACCATACACCCAGAAGTGATATCAACGACGCTTCTCTGCATACACCAGTGGACTAGTGCTGGGATCCACCAGTACGGCCGTGACCACTCGGGAATAGATGGAGACCTCCACCCGCGGCAGCACGTCCCCCCGGAGCGGGTGAACCCCATAAAGTGCCTCCACCACGCTGATCTTAGTTTTTTACATTGTGAGTGTGTATATTATTTTGTTGCCATTAAATTATGTGATATACTGCACTCAGATGGCGCTGCTCGTCTTCCTTTGTTTGTTTATCTGCAGAGTATCCGCCTAGCTCTTCCCTGAGCCTGCTGCCGTCCATAGTTTGCAGTTTTTTCTCAAAGACTGTCCATTAGAGACTTTTAAAGACTTGTCTAGTCCAATCCATATCCACTCCTTCTACAGACTCTGTGCGCCAATATTGTTTTTGTATTTTTACATACAAGTACATGGCACAGCAGGCACATATCAGGAATATAAAATGTTAAGTTTACATAGTTTTTAGGAATTAAAAAGGTTCACTGCAAATGTTTAAGGCCTCGTGCCCTTTGTTCTGTACCAGCTCCTGTGTGTTGAGAGCCTTAAGGGATAAAACCCCCTCACTTTCGGGCACCCTGGAAGTCACACGTGCCAAGTACATTACAAGTGAATGGCTGTACACAGCTGTCCTTGGGTTAGTGTTTAACCTCTTCATGTGTGTACAGCACTTCTTCTCATGCGCAAAAGTGACCGCGTACAGCCTTTCACTTGTATGGTTGGCTGTACAGGACACATGTGGCTTCTTGGGTGCCAGAAGTTAATAACTCAGAACACAGGAACTGGTAAGCCTACTACCATACCTCCCAACTTTCTGAGATGGGAATGAGGGACACCTATTAGCAAAAGTATGCAGGCATAGAACACACCCCCTGCCACACCCCCTTAAAGGAGAATTGTACAAAAGAAATTGGTTAAACCCACAAGTACTTTTTTACCACTACTATTCCCGTTATACTGGCTTGCGGAATTTACAAATGCAGCAATTTAGAAATTGGATGAAAGGTTTAGCTCTGGGAAACACTTTTTGAAAGATAAAAAGTGCATTTTATATACAACTATATAGATCAGACCACAATGAGGGAAAAATGAGGAGCTATGGGGGACAGAGGGACATTGTTCCAAATCAGGGACAGTTGGGAGCTATGCTACTACTGATTGAAAAGGCCGTTTCCTTGCACTACTTTGAGGATACGCTTTAATCCTCGTTTAGACACAATACTACTTGGTGAAGATTTTGTTCCACACCAATCTACAGATAACGTGGTGGATAAATCAGAAATTCAATTGTATCTTTTAACTGTTCTTCTCATTTTTAATAACCCCTGGTAAAATATCTTAAAAAGTACCTGTTACTTGGCGATAGATGTACAGAAAAGTAGGCTAGGGAAGGGAAGGCACTTTTTAAAACTAGGTCAATTTTTTAACTTTTAGGCTTCAAAGGTAAAATCAAACATAGAACTTAAAATAGAACGCACTTTGTCCTCTTTCTTTGCAGCTTTATGTCTATGAGAAATTCAAAGGTCAAAAGTAAGGTGACATTTTGGCTTTCTTGGGGAGAAAAGGTTCCTCCAAAAAAAACGATGTATGCCGCAAGGATTTTAGCAAACTTTATTATGAATCAATTCCCGTTTCTTATCTGTAGATACCAATGTAGGCCTAGTTTACAATTTCTAAAAGTGACTTCTAAGGCTACAGTCAGACAACCAAATATCAATGGAAAGTTTGCTATGCTCAGAAGCAGCTAAACGCCAAATCTGGACGCAGTAAAACTTTGCAGAAATGCTGACCCCAGACACATACTGGCTGTGTCAAGGGTTGGTCAGAGGCTCTATTCACATGTAACCGCTCGGGGAAGTGTGAGCAGCACAATCATGGGAGGACGTCAATTGATGCCCTCCTGGCACTGGAATCCTACTCTGTAGCCGGCTGAAAATGGTTAAAGTGGAAGTAAAGGCAAAACCTAACTAACTCTAAATCTACTCCCACCCACATTCTAACCCTAATCTATCTAACCCTGTAAAGAAAATATTGCCACACTTACCTATTCTGAAGCCACTCCACTCCTGTCTCCAGAAGCGCTCTCGTTTTGCAGGAAAAAGCCAACAATGGCTGGGAAATGCCTGGGAAGTGATGTCACCCATAGACTTGGGGGTATCCGTTATTGGCTGCTTCTTCTACACACTGAAGCCGCTGCTGACAGCTCAGTCTAGGACCAGACAGGAGCAGCTGCAGAATAGGTAAGTATAGTGATATTTTCTTTACAGAGTTAGATAGTTTAGGCTTAGAGTGTGGGTGGGAGTAGATTTAGAGTTAGTTATGTTTTGCCTTTAGGTTTTATACCCAGATAGCAAGCAATTGACTTGCTACACTATTGCTGGACTTGCCAGGCTTCACAAGTTCCACATTTGCAACAAGTCCGCATTGCATGACTCAACTTTCTTTGCAAACATTCTGCAAGTCTGCTGCAAGTTCTGGTTCAGTTATGTTGTGCAATAGTCATCCCACCACAGGGGTCACTGTGACTGAATTTGGAAAAGTGTCAACTAGAACTTTTGCTTCAATTGTTTAGTAAATGTTCAACTTGCCAGTGAAAATGTGCAGCAAGTTAACAAGGCCTACAACCCTTACAACACTTACAACACTGCCACAAATTTGTTGTCCTTGCTATCTGGGTAGCTTTGCACATATTACAGCATTTATTATAACTCACACATGTACTGTAGGTGTCAATAGATAGATTACTTTAAAAATTCACCAAACTGCAGCACATAGACGTATATCAGTCACATACAGTTATGCCCTGTACACACGATAGGATTTTCCGACAACAAATGTTGGATGTGAGCTTTTGGTCAGATACTCCGACCGTGTGTACGCTCCATCCAACATTTGCTGTCGGAATTTCAAACAGCAAATGTTGGAGAGCTGGTTCTCAATTTTTCCGACGGCAAAATGTCTTGTCTGAAATTCCGATCATGTGTATCCAATTCTGACGCAAAAAATGCCACGCATGCTCTGAATCAATTTGACGCATGCTCGGAATCATTGAACTTCATTTTTCTCGGCTTGTCATACGTGTTGTATGTCACCGCGTTCTTGACGTTCGGAATTTCCGACAACATTTGTGTGACCGTGTGTATGCAAGACAAGTTTGAGCCAACATCCATCTGCAAAAAATCCATGGTTTTGTTGTCGGAAAATCCTATGGTGTATTCAGGGCATAAGAAAGAATGGGATGTCTACTTGAAATGCATTTTCATGCAGTAAAAATATTTATTTTTTTACTACAGGAAAACAGACAAGGGCATAAAAAGCACAAAAGCCATTATTACACTTTGCCATTCTGTTGCGGCACATTACCGCGCACGCATTAACATGTAGTATTTCTGACGTTAATGTGCTTTTAATGTGATTTTGAAACTCCTATTGCAGCAGACTATTTTGCAGAGAGCCTCCCTCACCATTCTCTATAGGCCTTAAAAGAAATGGTCACCCAATGCAACTAGTTATGTTTAAGAAAACACTGAAGAGGAATAATACACAAGGGAGGTCTGCTTATGCCAACCAGAGCCTATGGCCAGCTTAAGTAGTTTTTGTTAGAGCTCAGAGAAAAGCAGCACAAGGAGCCACTAAGATGTACAAAGAGCATGCTGATAGGAGGAGAGATTAGATTAACACAGAGATGAGCTCATCGGTTTGCTGCTACGCATTTCACTGTCCATTTCCAGGGTGGGGGTGAGAAGGTGACCTATGTGTGAAAGTTAAATGGCGAAAGATCAGGCACCCTCCTCTGCTTGGCAGGTCTGTGCCATGTGGTAGAGCTATGTGAATCTCAGAATTGGATGGACAAAAATGAAAATTCTTTGGCAGGCAAAACAGCCCCTATTTATGCATCTGTACAATTAGATGTTTGTCTGGAGTTCAGTTATAAAGCGGTTGTATACCCGCTGACCCATTTTTTTTCTTATATACCCCTGTAAGGCAAAATGAATAATGAGCTAGTATGCACCGCATACTAGCTCATTATGAAATACTTACCTTAGAACGAGGCATCGGTATCTCACCTGGTCCACGCCGAGGTAGCTGACACTAGTTACAGTGCGAAACGCGTCTGATGCCAGGGTTCCTTTGTTTGCTGTGACCTGTAGTGCTGGTTTTATTCAATAAAGGCAACTTTTGTTCAGAGTGCGGCTGTCCAGTGACAGTTCTTTATTCCTGCCTTTAGGTAGCTGACGTGTTGCCTCAGCGTGTCTTCTGGGTATCGCGGCTCCAGCGCTGTGAGTGGCTGGAGCCGCGATGTCGTCACTCCCGTGCATGTACGCGGGAGACTTCTTTCCGGCAAGGTCCGGCGTCTGCCGGGCTTTCAGCCGAGAATGCCCTGTGCGCATGCGCCACTGCAGTCAGCGGCTCATTAAAAGGGGAATATCTCCTAAACCGTACAGGTTTAGGAGATTTTTTTTTTTTACCTACAGGTAAGCCTTATTATAGGCTTACCTGTAGATAAAAGTAAAAAAATTGACTATACAACCGCTTTAATGATGTATTAACGATTACAAATCTGCATTAGTTTGTGTCTTTTATATCTGTCCAGAGTTTAACTTTATTGCAGGTGGATATCATTGTGTTATAAGTAGTTAAGGCTATCAAAGAACTTTACAGGTTTTCACCCGGTTTGTGCATTTACAAGATAGCTCAAAAAAGAAGAAACATATTAATAATTGCCCATAAAGAGAAAGGTTCTATAAATGGAGAAGGCGCATAGAAAAATGAATGTAGGTGAGCAAATCTTTTCATTATTTGTCATGTGTTCCAATCCTGAAAACATTAATTAATTATCCATGGTTCTTCTAAAGCAGGGGTCTCAAACTCAAATTACCTGAGGGCCACAAGACAAGTTTTCATATCCCATGGGGGGCCGCATGCAAACATTCAAACTTCAAAAACAGCAGCACTGGTGTCAGCAGACGCACTATTAACCCCCAGCACTGGTGTCAGCAAACGCATTATTAAACCTGACCACTACACTACACACTGACCACTACACACTGACCTCTACACTGCACACTGACCACTACACTGCACACTGACCACTACACTACACACTGACCACTACACACTGACCACTACACACTGACCTCTACACTGCACACTGAACAATACACACTGACCACTGCACACTGACCTCTACACTGCACACTGACCTCTACACTGCACACTGACCACTACACTGCACACTGACCACTACACACTGACCTCTACACTGCACACTGAACAATACACACTGACCACTACACTACACACTGACCACTACACTACACACTGACCACTACACTGCACACTGACCACTACACACTGACCCCTACACTGCACACTGAACAATACACACTGACCACTGCACACTGACCTCTACACTGCACACTGACCACTACACTGCACACTGACCACTACACACTGACCTCTACACTGCACACTGAACAATACACACTGACCACTGCACACTGACCTCTACACTGCACACTGACCACTACACTGCACACTGACCACTACACTGCACACTGACCTCTACACTGCACACTGAACAATACACACTGACCACTACACTGCACACTGACCACTACACTACACACTGACCACTACACACTGACCTCTACACTGCACACTGAACAATACACACTGACCACTACACTGCACACTGACCACTACACTACACACTGACCACTACACACTGACCTCTACACTGCACACTGAACAATACACACTGACCACTGCACACTGACCTCTAGACTGCACACTGACCTCTACACTGCACACTGACCTCTACACTGCACACTGACCTCTACACTGCACACTGAACAATACACACTGACCACTGCACACTGACCTCTACACTGCACACTGACCTCTACACTGCACACTGACCTCTACACTGCACACATGACCACTACACTGCACACTGACCACTGCACACTGACCACTACACTGCATACTGACCACTACACTGCACACTGACCACTACCCACTGACCACTACACTGCACACTGACCACTACACTGCACACTGACCACTGCATACTGACCACTACACTGCACACTGACCACTGCATACTGACCACTGCATACTGACCACTACACTGCACACTGACCACTACACTGCACACTGACCACTACCCACTGACCACTACACTGCACACTGACCACTACACTACACTACACACTGACCACTACACTGCACACTGACCACTGCATACTGACCACTGCATACTGACCACTACACTGCACACTGACCACTACACTGCACACTGACCACTACCCACTGACCACTACACTGCACACGGACCACTACACTGCACACTGACCACTGCACTTCACACTGACCACTTCACACTGACCACTACACTTCACATTACACTGCACACTGACCACTACACTGCACACTGACCACTACACTTCACATTACACTGCACACTGACCACTACACTGCACACTGACCACTCACCATTAGGGCACAGAGCCCACCACATCAGGGCACAATCAGGGTACATGGGGCACATCAGGGCACAATCAGGGTACATGGGGCACATTCAGGGTACATGGGGCACATTCAGGGCACATTTAGGGTACATGGGGCACATCAGGGCACATTTAGGGTACATGGGGCACATCAGGGCACAATCAGGGTACATGGGGCACATCAGGGCACAATCAGGGTACATGGGGCACATCAGGGCACAATCAGGGTACATGGGGCACATTCAGGGTACATGGGGCACATCAGGGCACAATCAGGGTACATGGGGCACATCAGGGTACATGGGGCACATCAGGGCACAATCAGGGTACATGGGGCACAGTTCAGCATTTACTTGTTGTCGTTTTCTTCAAATGCAGAGTAGCGCAGGAAGTGTCTGTCATAAGTTTACTTCTCTCTCATGTCACGCTGTTGCTCCCCGGCGGCCCCTCCTCTGTTCGTCCATCCCAGATGATGTCACAAGCAAATAGGGATGGACGAAGAGAGGAGGGGCCGCCGGGGAGCAACAGCGTGACGTGAGAGAGAAGTGAACTCATGACAGACGCTTCCTGCGCTACTCTGCATGCATCTCGATCTACCCGTCAGGCGCCAGCAGTAGGCGATTGACAGGTAAATTGCTGCGGATCTCCGGCCAGTACATGCCTGGCAGTAGAACACTGCCAATTTGCGCCCCCCCCTTCCGCGGCACCCCCGCGCTGCCTGCGGGCCATTTATAACCGGTCCGCGGGCCGCAAATGGCCCGCGGGCCGGTACTTTGAGACCCCTGTTCTAAAGTGATATTTGACACCTGAATCCTCCATCTATGACTGCCATGTATTCCCACTTATGCAAAAAGAATTAAGAAAAATGCGCTACCCTTAAACAAGCAATCATAGTGCTAACGATTCATATGTGTTCACACACACCAAAAAACAAAAAACAAAAACAGAAAAGAAAGGTCCTGTTGATAAAACACGGCAATATATCTGAAATATCCCCTGTGTACAGATAAATGAATAAATAAAAATTAAAATATATATATATATATAAAAATGTGAAAGAGAGAAAGTCCAAATGAAGTTCATAAACAAAAAAAGCCACATCTGCTGATGTATATATGACAGACTCTTCTAAGCAGCTGTAAGCAAAATATCCACATCCAACTTGCTCAAACGAATTATAGAAGAAATAGCAGCTTACCAAATATGATAGATCTCTGTCACGGAGATCTATAGGGGCTCAGATTCATATGGTGATCCCACCGGACATTCAGCCACGAAACACTGGAATCGAACGATATCCTCCTCCTCCTGGATATTTATTCCAAGAAGAGAGCTCATGCAGCACAATGAATGTTGATATGGAAGAAAAATAAATAAAACCTCATGGTGCAGTATTCCTAATAAAATAGGATCCCCTTTATTTATCCTGGGTAAAAAATGACATCCAGCAGGTTTTCAAAACAAGAGCGGCAAAACTCCAAAGAAACTAATGCTGGTACTCAGCTGCGGTCTGTGCCGATCAGCTGTAGCGTAGTGACGTCGCGTTCGTTAGCTCCACCCGACGCTGCGTTTCGTCGTAAGAGGCGTCCACTGGGAAAGGAGGCTAAGGAACGGACGTCACTTACCACGCTTTTGTAATGGCAGAGGGATGACACCGGAAGCCGGAAATGAAAAAAACCTCCGGCGCCCCGTGTCAGAATAATGTAATCCCTGAGCGCTCAATAACAAAGGTAAAGAGGCTGCCTAGGACACAATAGTTACCGTTGATATAGTCATAAAATTAACATTTAAAAACTGACAAAATTAAACATCTTAAAAATAAACATATAAACATATGTATAAAAAAATATGTATAAAAGAATATGTATAAAAAACGGGAAGGTATATTCTACACACATGATTGCAACCACTGAAAAAATATATATATATATACACACATCTCAGTCTACAAGAAACATACTTATATTAGCAATATATGTGTGCAACCACATGAATTCCACTACCATGAAACTCAAAATATTGCGCAGACACCAATGGGTGAAAACCCCCCATTGATGTCTTGTGACAACATTTATAGTATACCCTTTACTATACCACATCCCAGGGGTCCCAATGGATAAGGGGCCCCTGAGTGGAGCATATGAGTGCCTCTTTGCAACACATATTAAAGTTAAAGGTTAATTCCACTACATAAGTACACACTACCATCTAGTGGTAAAGAGGAGAATACCTTTACATAAAATAATACACATATGGATTAAAAACAAAAAATTTATTCCCATATATGTTATGTTGGCCTACCTCCTTCAAATTTGACCCCTGGGAAGTAATGTTAACATTTTGATATATTTATGTAAGGTGGGACTCATGAGAGCACTAATAGGTGGTAAACTTAACTATTGTTTATAAAACAATTTATATCCCACTCTATATTGAGGCCAAGGGGTCGATAGCATTGTAAATTAAAAATCCACCTCGTTTCTCTACGAGATATTGAACGCTTAAGGTCACTACCCCTCCAATGGGGAATATAGGCCTCAATGCCTATTACCTCCAGAAGAGAGGGGTCTCTGTTGTGGCATAGATGAAAATGCCAAGAGACACTATGATCTTTAAAACCCTTGCGTATATTGGCCAAATGCTCCCCTATCCTAATTTTTAGGGCGCGGGTAGTTCTTCCAACGTATTGAAACCCGCATGGGCAACGGAGTAAGTATATCACCCCTACTGTCGCACATGTGATGAAACTGGAGATCTTATATTCTTTAGAGGTGATATGAGAGGTGAAGGAGGAAGTTTTAAAGGTTTTGGATGATTTGCAAACTTTGCACCTCCTACACGGAAAAAAGCCTTTTAGGTTTCCAAACATGCTTATCTGCTGTGGTGGGTCTACCATACTGGGTGCTATTAAATCCTTCAGATTTTGGTTTTTCCTAAAAAGGACTTGAGGTCTCTCAGGTAGTGTAGGCCCCAAAGCCTGATCACTCTTGAGCACTCTCCAGTATTTACGTATGACCTTATTGACCCACCAAAAATGAGAAGAGAAAGTGGTCAAAAAGGACCATTGCAAATCAGTTGTGGTATTTTTTTCTTTAATTTTAGGTACTAATAGGTTTTTCCTATCTAGTTTAGCAACATCCCTGAGATCATTTTCCAAGGTGCGGAGCTCATACCCCTTTTCCAAAAACCGTCTTTGAAGTACCCTGGCCTGGGTTTCGTAGTCACTCAGCCGCGAACAGTTTCGTCTTATCCGCTGAAACTGTCCCTTAGGGATAGCCCTAAGCCAGTTAGGGTGATGTCCACTGCTTGTTGGGATATACCCATTTTTGTCAGTGCTCTTAAAATAAGTCTTAGTCAAGAGAGAGTTGTTTTCTTTGAAAATCACCAAATCCAAAAAGTTAACCGATACAGCACTATACTCATATGTGAATCGGATTCCCCAATTGTTGGCATTAAGGGTAACCATGAAATCGCATAGAGACCCCGCATTTCCTTTCCACAAGAAGAAAGCGTCATCGATATATCTTCGCCATATTAGTAGGCGGGGCTCCTGTAGGGAAAAAAGTTGGTCATTTTCCCACAGGGCCATGAACAATCCTGCGAGGCTTGGGGCAAATTTAGCCCCCATGGACACGCCCGTGCTCTGGAGATAATACTGCCCGCCATAATAAAAATAGTTGTGTTCAATGGCGAAGTTCAACAGTTTCATAACAAAATCCAAAGTTGAGGATTTCAATGACAGATCCTTACGAAGGAAAAACTCTGCAGCCTTATACCCCAAATCATGGGGTATAATGGTATAAAGAGAAGCAACGTCTGCTGTTACCAGCAGGACGTCTTCTTCAATTTGATATTCTGACATTTCCCTAATGATCTGCATTGAATCCTTCAAGAATGCGGGTGTTTTTGCTACTATTGGTTGTAAGAATACATCAATAAATTTGCCAATCCTAGAGGTTAGGGAATCTATCCCGCTGACAATGGGACGTCCGGGGGGTTGCACTGGGTTCTTATGAACTTTGGGAATGTAGTAAATTATAGGGGTACGTGGGGCTAGAGGTATAAGAAAATCAAATTCCTTATCGTTAATAACTCCTTTTCTGTGTCCCTCTTGAACTATGCTGTTCAACAGCTGTTTATAGTTCTCCATAGGATCCCTGCGTAGGATAGTATAGGTTTTTCTATCCGCCAGCAAGGCTTCCATTTCCTTAAGATAATCCCCTTTTTTTAAAACAACAATCCCCCCCCCCCCCCCTTATCTGCTGGCCTTATGATCAAGTTTTTTCTTTCACACAAGGATGCTATGCCTTCCTCTACATTCCTAGGTCTTTCCTTCTTAAATTTTACTGATGATAGTTCTTGTAAGACAAGCTCTTTAAACACTGTGATACTTGGTGCTGGTTTTCCCGGGGATTGAACATTGACGCATTTTTCAGGCCTGTCCCTCCCCTATTCGTCTCTATCATCGGAGTACTATTCCTAAGAACTGGATTGGTCAAAAAATGCCGTTTTATACTTAATTTTCTAGTAAATTTCTGTACATCCAGAAACATCTGGAATTTGTTCAAAGGTTTCCTGGGGGCATATTTTAATCCCTGATTTAATGTGATTTTTTCAGATTTGGTGAGCTCCTCCCCACTGAGATTGAAAACTCCTTGGCATGTTAGTTCTGTCTCAGTTTTTTTGGTGTTGCTCCACTGACCTCCTCTGCATCCTCTCTGAGTCTTCCCTTTTTTCCCCGGCCCTTTCCTAAAAAATTATCCGTCTTATTTCTAAGAGGTGCTGCTCCAGGAAGATCTTCATATGGTCTTCCTTTTGTATTACTTTGAGTCCTGGAAGCAGCCCCATATTGTTCATTCTCCTCAAAAACCTCATTGGGCCGTTGTGGTGGCCCATATTGATTATGTACTGGAATGTCATACCTCCAAGGTACCTGTGGGGAAACAAATGAATTTTCCCTATGCTCATCTCCAGAGCTATTCCTATAATTAGGATCTCCATATTGTCCATGATGGTCCATATAGGCAGGTCTATTTGGGGGATATGCATATGTATTGGTGTTATATTGATTATATCCATGGGGTTGTTTATTACCCCTATTTCCCCCTTGATTGGGAAATCTTCCCTGGTTTCTGGGATGTTGATACGATTGCTGATGCGGGGGTGGATAATAATTAGAACCATTGGTAGGGGGTCTTCCATAATTATAATTCCCCTTCTTTTTATTGTTCTGCTGGGGAGTCTTTTGTCCTCCCACTCTTCCCTGTCCTTGATCTCTATATCCTGGGGTGGAGGGGGGTGGGGGCCCCATTCGGGACCCAGAGTGTTCCGGACCGAGCAAAGTCGGTACTTCTTCCCCTGCACTCTGTTCTTCCATGGCTACTACTTCTGCTGGTTTAGCAAAATTTTCACGATGGTTCTCCTGCCATTTGAAGACATTGTGGGACTTATAGTCCTCAACGTCTCGAAAGTACTTTTTTCGTTTTTTGGCACGTTGCTCCTCTTCTTCCTCAATCATGATTTCTCTCAATTCTTTGGTATAAACTTGATACAGCCCCTCTTTAGTCATGGGGGCCAATTTCTCTTTTATCTCATTTATTTCCTGCTGCAATTTAACTACTTTGGATCTCTTTCTGGTTACTAAAAACTCGAGGAACGCTAACCCTACACCATTAAAGTAAAGGAACCATTCACTCAGGTCACTATCACCCCTATCAGGAAAAACATGCCACCTCAGACTCCTCGGAATCATTTTTTCTTGCAAATAACGTTCCAAGAAAACAATATCCCAAGTGGCATGTAGTTCTGCTATGAGCACATTCTTTAGTCTCATAAAGATACCCCTAATACCATCTGCTTCAGAATTGGCTTGATCGAACACTTCGTCTGGGTTAATCTTTCTATTTTTGTGAAAATCAAAAATATCCATAGTGAAAAAATATTATGTTAACAATAATATTCTATATATACTAAATTGCTGCAATAATAACAAAGATTCCGGCAATGAAGCTATATATTGGAAAGCTGCGTGATAATGTGTATTCAAGGGCAATATTGTAAAAATGGAAAAAATCTGCGCTAACCGTGATTAAAATTAGTGAATTAATTAAATATAAGAACCATTATATATATATAAATAATAATGGTAAAATTAATAAAGTGAATAGGTGGGTGCTGCAAAAAGATTATAGCTGGAATAACCACTACACAAATATATGCAAAAAGAATTAATAAAAATGCGCTACCCTTAAACAATCATTTCCGGCTTCCGGTGTCATCCCTCTGCCATTACAAAAGCGTGGTAAGTGACGTCCGTTCCTTAGCCTCCTTTCCCAGTGGACGCCTCTTACGACGAAACGCAGCGTCGGGTGGAGCTAACGAACGCGACGTCACTACGCTACAGCTGATCGGCACAGACCGCAGCTGAGTACCAGCATTAGTTTCTTTGGAGTTTTGCCGCTCTTGTTTTGAAAACCTGCTGGATGTCATTTTTTACCCAGGATAAATAAAGGGGATCCTATTTTATTAGGAATACTGCACAATGAGGTTTTATTTATTTTTCTTCCATATCAACATTCATTGTGCTGCATGAGCCAATTACATCAGCGGATACCTGGAGGGAGAGCTCTCTTCTTGGAATAAATATCCAGGAGGAGGAGGATATCGTTCGATTCCAGTGTTTCGTGGCTGAATGTCCGGTGGGATCACCATATGAATCTGAGCCCCTATAGATCTCCGTGACAGAGATCTATCATATTTGGTAAGCTGCTATTTCTTCTATAATTCGTTTGAGCAAGTTGGATGTGGATATTTCCCTTACAGCTGCTTAGAAGAGTCTGTCATATATACATCAGCAGATGTGGCTTTTTTTGTTTATGAACTTCATTTGGACTTTCTCTCTTTCACATTTTTTTATATATATATATATTTTTTAATTTTTATTTATTCATTTATCTGTACACAGGGGATATTTCAGATATATTGCCGTGTTTTATCAACAGGACCTTTCTTTTCTGTTTTTTTTTTTTTTTTTGGGGTGTGTGAACACATATGAATCGTTAGCACTATGATTGCTTGTTTAAGGGTAGCGCATTTTTATTAATTCTTTTTGCATATATTTGTGTAGTGGTTATTCCAGCTATAATCTTTTTGCAGCACCCACCTATTCACTTTATTAATTTTACCATTATTATTTATATATATATAATGGTTCTTATATTTAATTAATTCACTAATTTTAATCACGGTTAGCGCAGATTTTTTCCATTTTTACATGTATTCCCACTTGCCGCTATTTTTGCTTAAAGTGGAAGTAAACCCTCCTATCATTTTCAGGCAAGGAAGCTGCCATCTTGGCCTCTGTTTAATCTTCAACTGCCATGATGCTGCACATGTGATCAGTTATGACACCAGCCATTGGATGGTTTGAAAGTTTGGTTGAGAGCACAACCAATGTGACAGTTGGCATTCCCGGCATGCCGGGAATGTACCTGCTTTTTGAAACTGTTAAATTGATGGGTTTACTTCCACTTTAATCATTTTATATATCCTTGTCAACGCTGACAAAACGTTAGCTAGTTTTTACGCTGCTTATACCAAAATAAGAGAAGTGAAAGATAAGTAACACAGTAAAGGTGGTAATCAAGTCAAATTTAGTTTTTTGTCCATCTAAATAAACCCTTTCTATTGGACAACAATAAGAAGTAATTGGTAGATCGTTAATCTGCATGAACAGAGATTTGAAGAAAACTTCCTTTGACAGCAAATCAAGCACTGTATGCAGAAACCCCGAGGCTATACAAATATCGACTTTTGCTCAAAAGTCAACACATTCCTGTATGCACAACACAGACTGCTCTCCCTGATGGTTGATGCAGAGCTACTGCCACTCCTGTGGCAGTTTAAAGGGGTTGTAAAGGTTCGTTTTTTATTTTTTAAATAGGTTCCTTTAAGCTAGTGCATTGTTGGTTCACTTACCTTTTCCTTTGATTTCCCTTTTAAATGTTTTTTTTTCTTTGTCTGAATTTCTCACTTCCTGTTCCTCCTCAGTAAGCTGTTCTGGCTGACTAACCACCGCTCGGATGATGGGGGCAAGCTTACTGAGGAGGAACAGGAAGTGAGAAATTCAGACAAAGAAAAAAAAACATTTAGAAGGGAAATCGAAGGAAAAGGTAAGTGAACCAACAATGAACTAGCTTAAAGGAACCTATTTAGAAAATAGAAAACAAACCTTTACAACCCCTTTAAACTATGAAACTAATGTAAGTGATAGCACTTTGCAGGCTATGATTGTCAGTCTTGCCCGTACTGGTGGAACATCCATTGAGAGTTGTAGGTATCTGAGGACAGACTTGAAAGAAGGTTGCAAATGAAGAGACCTCAATGGTGGGATTCTTATCATTGGTAAAGAATATTATTTAAATTGTTTTTTACAGGACAAGCACAATAAAAATGAATGTTTTTGCACACTAGATTATTTTCTTTTAAAGCATTAGCTGCAAATTACAGTAAACCATCTAGTTACTTGTAATCATTTTGCTATCTAAATTGATAGACAGCTTCCAAAATGGACAAAAATTGGCCAAGCAAATTGCCAGTACACCTGGAGAGTGACCAGCGCTGCAATAGTAATTGCTTTCACTCATTTATTGGTAAAACGCCTCATAAGTCAAACAAGTCAATGTTTTAAGGCCTTGTAGTGTCTCTTCCACAAAATAATATGGTGACAATCTACATATGACATGTGAACCAACATTTGGAGCCCAGGCTTTCTCCTTTAAGCCAGATTGGGGCCAGATTATGTCTCTTCCATTGTCTGGTAATAGCAATGTGGTGACCAGTACTACGCTACAAGATCAGGAAATTGGGGATTCAATTCTGTGATGTCAGTATTGAAAAATTTGTGATGTTTTCTTGATTTGTGACACGAGCACTTGTATTGTTACCTTTACTATATTGTTCAGACACATTTTGGCAGGATTATGACATCATAATGATATCAGAGGGATGTTCACTTGGCTGCTATGGGAAATTGTACAGTTTAAATGTTAATAACACTTTATGTAGATTGACACTATGTCACCTTGAGGAAGAGACCCTGCGAGGCCCCAAAATATTGGGATTGTTTGGCTTTTGTGATGTCTCACTGATAGATGGGTGAAAAGGAATACTGTTGGAGTTTTGGTGACTTATTTTTTTGTTGTTCTTGTTACCAGTTTAGTATTGCACCGTGCTATTAATTTAATCCCTTTAAGCACCCATCTGCTACCCTGGTAAAACACTATAGATAGGGAGTGCAGTCCAGATTTGAACTGTTCCATGGCTACGACACCTGTCAAGATTACCATAAGGGCCACAGCAGAACTAGTACCACCCAGATAAAATGTTTTTCCTCAAGTTGTTAACTGTTAACCTAACCCTGACCAGTATTACAACAGTGCAAAGTTATAATCCCAGTGCCAGTATTACCCTCATTGTATATATGAAGAGCCAATATTTATGCATGGCTCTTTGTATGTCTCCTCCAATGTGCCCTCGTCCTGATTAAACAAAGATAATAAAATATTTGTACTTGAAAGTAGGGTTGTTCTACCTTGCCAACAATCATCATCCAGGTTTTGGCACAAGCAGTGCAAAAAACATTCCAACACAAATCGATGTGACAATCTTCATAGTTAATTGCATCGAAAACTGCCCAGTACTGCAGCCAGAAGTCTTTCAAGAATTATGCCCTTGGCACTGGGCATTCATTTGAATTGCTAATTAAGACAGATAGTTGTATTTTTGGATCTTCAAGAGACCTTATGCCAATATATTAGCATATATGCATTTCAATGTACAGTATCTTCATATCCCTTTTGTCCATATGTTGAACAAGTCAATGATGGGACTCAGAGCTAAAAACAGAAGCTATCTCACCTTCCAAGCCAACAGTTATTTCCAACTGTATAGCGCTATGGATTAAAACAGATAATGATGCTAGTTTTCTTGATTTAACATACAATTCTTTTAATGTAAAGAAAAAATAAAAATTCTGTTTATTTGCAGAAATGGTTTTCTTACAATCTGAATGATGATGAGGTATCACATGAGCCGGTCTTCACATGTTATACAACTCTTTCATGAGAGATACACTATGGATATAGGCTTAATAAACTATTCACTTAAATGTATGATTTATCTATACATTTTAGGCATGAACGATAAAGCTATCATATCACTCACTAAAACATTTATAATACTGTAAATGCAGGGACGTAGCTATGTAAAAGAAAACCAATATGAATATATAACAGTACTTGCCCATCAACCCGAACTGTAACAATGCCTGCTCACTGAAAGTAATAAGCTGTAAAAAAAAAAAAGTGTGCCTACCTATTACATATTGCATTTATAATAAATGCAGGGTCTTATCTATGTAAAAGCAACCCAATATGGATATATAAATGTAATAGCCCACGAACCCAAAAAGTAACCATTCCTGCTCGCTGAAAAATATAAACAGTAAAAAAAAGTGTGGAAGTGCTTACCTTCACTACACAAATGTACCCTGCTCCAGATTGCATCCAAAGCCAGTTATGTGATCAGTGATCACATTCTGGCGCTCTGGTCATGTGATCTCTGCTGAATATACTCCATAGTTTGGTCACATGATCAGATTTGGAGGCTTTAGGTCAAGCATGTTAAACCCCAACTGAGCTTTCAGTTTAAATCAGCTAAATACATTCCAGGTGCATCAAAACAAAAGGTGTGCTTTAGAAAGAAGCCACATCCTGAGTAGAAAAGCCTGTCCATTGCCAATGTGTGGAAGCAGTGGCTACTCTGAGAAGTCTGACTCACCCCCTTCCGAGTCAGAGCTAAAACTCTCCAATCAGCAGGAAGCATGAGCTTTGATGAATAGAGAGGGATAACTTGATTCAGCAGGGGGTATGTCAGACCCCTGCTGCCTTCCTCACAGAGAGACTAAAAAAACCGAGCCAGTCTGGGATTAAATCTTTAGTTACAGACCAAAAATTTAATGATTTTAAGCAGTGGGGAAAAGGGTCTATGTGGCTACTGTGACAGGTCAGCATCTTTGCATACATACAAGTACTGGCTGTGTATAAAGCAGATCAATTATTGGTGCTCAAGACCCCTGAAGAAGCCAAAGACATAACGTGTAGGGCAGAGTGTGTTGTTAGTATTGTAAAGGGAAAAAATATCTCCGCTGAAACCCCTATTTAACTTAATAAAAATGTGAGAAAATGGTGATTTTATGACGAGAATGGTATAAAAACTAAACACGAAATGGGGGTGACTGGTGATGCTGCAACTAAAAAAAAACTTAAATAGTTAGTCAGTAGAAATGTAGAGCAAAAAATTCAGTGCGCTAAAACCTGTTGGCTGCCATTTCTGACCTCAGTCTGAAAAAGCTAGTTGCATTGGAAGTCTCTGGTTTTAAGATTGATAATATACCAAAGTAACAGCTCCACAGAAGGATGTGTTTAAAGTGTTCTGCTAGACCGCTGCTGCTCCAATTATTGATATATCAATAAAAACAATTATTCACAAATAAAGTGGGTAGCGCTGATCTACACACCAACCTCAAATCTCTATAGTGGAAAAAAATTCAATAAAATCTATGTAATCAAACAATTATAAACAGGGATGGGCACGGACCAAGGCTGTGGCGGACATTTTCCAAAGTAGACCTTAGTGAAGGACACCAAGGTACATTTCAAATTAAAACCATAAAAAAACAACTGTTTTTAGAGCAGGGTCCCCATAGATCCCCCTTTAGAGAAGGCCAGAGTCCCCATAGATCCTCCCTTTAGAGCAGGGTCCCCATAGATCCCCCCTTAGTCTTACCTTTTCACCTTTTTCCCTGGCCTTGTTACCAGTTTTTCCTGCACCACCACCACCAGATAGTACCTTAGTCCAGGGGCTCTTTCTGCAAAGAATATAATATAATATAATATTTATTTAGCCAACATGCTGTTTAGCCTGGAGCTGGGCTGGCACAGAAGATTCCATCCAGCTCCAGGCCAGCACCTGGCCTTTGACCTTGGCTTTCCTTCCTTGGCTGTTCTCCTGCCTGCACAGCCTGAATAGGGCCGCCCCCTCTGTATTTGAAAAGCGCCACCCTCTGCTGCATTATTACAATTTGGGGCGGTCGCTGCACTCCATCGGCCCCTCCAACATATCACTCCGCCCGCTGCATCCAGACTCTACTATGTGGGCGGTGCTGTGCCGGCCGGATCTACAGAGCAGGAGCCTGAGTCAGTCATTGCATCCCATGGAGGGAGGGAGGGTCTGACAGACTACAAAAAAAGTCCAGGCCTCCTACCTGAAAGCGGCGACCTGGCCCTGAAAGAACCACTCACGAACGCTAATGTCCATTTACGGACACCTTGCCGATCCCTGATTATAAATAACATCTTGAACAAGTGTAAGGAGATACCCGTGCTTATTACATAAAATAGCCAGCAGTTGAGCACTATAACCCACATATCAGGCACAAAGGAAAACGCAGCGCTAGAGCAAAAAGTACAATTTTTGCGAATCACATGTGATGTGCATACATCCAAATATGGTATAATAAAGTGCAATTGTGCAATAACTGATACAATTTGAAATTAAATAAATCATAACATATGTGCAATGTAATATCACAAGTGCAAACAACGTGCAGACAAAAAGAAAAAGAAAAGTTCATAGACAGCGATCGCATATGCGCAGTAGTGTGTGTACATGTCCGTCCCTGGGACATACGCTACTGCGCATATGCGAACGCTGTCTGGATATTAAGGAAGTTTTAAGGAAGTGTTTGGATTGTTTGGATTGAGACATGTTTTCTTTTTGGTCTTCCCCCTGTTTTCTTTATGAACATAGTGATAATCTAAAATATGCCCAGCATATAATTTTAGACATTTTCCTGTACCTGGGGAGCAGCAGGTGCTACGTACAACCTGCCATGCTAGTTAATGGTTGTATGTGGTGGTACCCTTAGTAAAGGCTCTGTGCATACATGTACAACATATTTCCCGAACACAGAAGTGTCACATTCGAGAAAAATGTTGTACATGTGAGCTTTTAATGTATACAACTATTTATTTGTATGGCAGGTTGTACATGGCTCCTGTGGCTCCCCTGGTGCAGGAAAGCACCTGGAATTTTACGATGAGCATATTTTTTTTGTTTTTGGAGTCCTGGATTTATATGGCACCACTGTTGGTCACACATCCTTCTATAGCAATTGTGGGTGACAGTTTGGGACAGGATATCGAATTTCAGGTTTTAATTGCTGTCTGGGTCCCTGTTAGTTAGATTTACCTATTCAATTTGTCATAGTGGTCACTGTCACAGAGACTGAAAGTAAGGAAAAAATCCAAAATTTTCCATTGTCATTGGAACAAGAGGTGAGAAATCTTTAAATAGGGTTGGGTGAAATTGTCTATGAGGGGTTTTCACTTACTTTGACATATCCTCTCACTTCCTGTTTTGTCTACAGACAGAAAGTTCAATTAAAGGGGTTGTAAAGGTTCATTTTTTATTTTCTAAATAGGTTCCTTTAAGCTAGTGCATTGTTGGTTCACTTACCTTTTCCTTTGATTTCCCTTCTAAATAATTTTTTTCTTTGTTTTCTTTGTCTGAATTTCTCACTTCCTGTTCCTCCTCAGTAAGCTGTTCAGTAAGCTGTTCTGGCTGACTCCACACCACTCGGATGATGGTGTGAAGTTTACTGAGGAGAAACAGGAAGTGAGAAATTCAGACAAAGAAAAAAAACATTTAGAAGGTAAATCAAAGGAAAAGGTAAGTGAACCAACAATGCACTAGCTTAAAGGAACCTATTTAGAAAATAAAAAACGAACCTTTACAACCCCTTTAACTCTCTCCATTGCGACAGAGATGGGCCAAAAATTACAGGGGTTTTAACCATTCAATACTCATTATTAAAAATAAAAAGGGGCTTTAGATAAACTTTAAGTTAAATTAGGATAATGTTTGACTTTATCAAAGTAATAATTTTTCTAGCACTCCTAATGGCCGATGAATGGAAAATATCCCTAATGGGACACAGATGACAAAAAAATTACATTTTATTCATTCCTTTCTCCATCCAAAACAGAGAAAAAAGTTTTGACTTTAGATATACTTTAATTACATGTTGCAAGACAGTATCTAAGGAAGTACTGAAGCCAAAAGATCAGCCAAGCAACTAGCACTTTTATAAAAAGAGGTCAGCGATGGAATTTTTAAGTACAATAAAAATATTGGGATCACAGACACTAATAACCAAAGGCGCACTTGCCTTTCTGGCAAAGGTCAGTGGCCACATTTCCAGTCCAGTCCTATCGATTTTTTTCAATTCAAATAGAATAGGATGCACTCTCGACAAATCTCTTCTTTTTTTTTTTCCCTCTTTTTCCCTTGTAACATGGACATCACAACATCAAGCCCAAGCACATTGTCCTCTGCCTGCTTCTTCTCATTACATGTGTTTTATTCCAGCCAGAGAGGAGAAGGAGCAGGGTCTGGTAGAGGGCAATGTGCTTGGTCCTGATGTTTTGAATTCATCTACGTTACAATAAAGTATTTTGAGGGGGCAAAAAAACTTGGATTTCTTGGCAAGACATATAGGATAGACCTGCGGGTGGACAGACACCTCCACAGACCTGCAGTTGGTGAAGGTGAGCCAGAAGACCACCTGGATAGGTATCTTGTATTCACATTGATTCTACATATTTTTACATATATTTCCCTTCATACCTTATTGGTAAATTTGAAATATCCATTTCCACATCTTTTTTTTTCTTTTTCTCAAAAAACTTTATCGTAACATGAATAAGTTCACAACATCAAGTCCTTTCCTCGGACCGGTTTTATTCCAGCTGGAAGAAAGGAGAAGGAGCAGGGTCTGGTAGAGGGAAATATGCATGGTCTTCATGTTGGGAACTCATCCATGGTACAATAACGTTTTTTGAGGAAAAGAAAAAAAGACATGGCAGAAATGCAGCTTTTTCTAAATTAATTTGGCAATAGGTAGAGGACAGACCCGTGGGTGGACAGACACCTTCACAGACCTACAGTTGGTGAAGCTGAGCCAGAAGACTCCCTGGAGCGGTATGTTGTATTGCTCCAACCTATTTTTACATGTATTTCTCTTGATACTTTAAGGGAAAATTTACAACATCATTTTACACAGCCTTAAACTGTTCTAGGAGTTTAAAGACACAAAAGAGTATCAATAAATCTGCTTTCTGTTGATGCCATTTGATCCTTCTCAGCATTTTATCTATAATCCCAAACTCATCTCCATCTTCAAGTCCTACACAAAGCAAAAAAAAAACGCACAGCAGTAAAATGATTTATGAAGCGTGCCTGATTTTCCTATCAATGCACACTCATAGCCTAGAGGTTTTGGCCAAACATGAGGCTTTTTAATCTGCCTTCAAGACAAATGGCTGAAAATAAGCAGTTTCTTTAGGTAAGGTGTTCATAGTTAGTTTTGCCTGGAGTGTGATGAATGGAGCTGCTCAGGGATTACTGCCTTGTCTTCTCCCATTGGGTGCTGAAGGCTGCCATTTTGCCCTTCTATCAGGTGTCTGACAGCTGATGGATAAGTGACGCCATTGTCACATCTATCTCCCCCCTGCCTCCTGCTCATGGATGGTGCTCTCTGCAGAGCCAGCTGCTGTGTGATAGATAAAGGCTGCCTATTTATGCTGAAAAGCCTTTACAGAGAGGGACTTGAATCACCGCGTGGCATCCATCAGCGTTATGCTAACTACTAGTGACATAAAAGAAAAACCCTCGAAGAGCAATACACAACCTTAGACATTTAATTCACAAAATCCCAGCTTGGACTTAAACTATAACTTTTACTGCTATAACAGGAAAGATTCTACTATAAACTAAACGACCAGGGTATAAATCTGTTTTTGTTGGCACTAGATAGGTATATCATCCTGGTCCTGCAGACGAAATGGCAACTTCAATGCCAAGGGAGAAAGAATTTCACTTGGTCACATAACTCACAGTCTGAGTCACACAGATGGATCTACTAAATTCTATTAGTTACCGGTGAAAGAATCGTCACACAGTCTAAATTGAGCTAATAGAAATTTCAAAAAGAGTACTGATGGCTCCCCTACAAAATTAGAATTGTGGCATGGGATAGTGGAATCAACATTTTGTAAACTGTCATTTAATTTAATAATATTTAATCATTATTATGTTAAGTTATGTCTGTACAAATGTGTCTCAAAGGGCAGCCACCACATCCCAGTGAAATGAACACTCACCAGAAATGATGGCTGCCATTACAGCAGCATGCATGCCTTTAGTGTGTATCTGTCATCCAGTGAGGGACCCCTTGATAACGTCCCATTGGACAAAGCGCATCGGGCAGAGACACGAGTGCTGGCATCACGCCGCTGTTTGTTTTCGGGTCGGCAGCGGCTTCATATGTAAGGATTTTATGCAACTTTTATTGTTTTTTATATGTGTACATGCATCCAGAATAAAAATGCTACACTATGAGGATTACTTCTGGCTCCTGGTGAGATTTATTTATCATAGCATTACCCTGATGAGAAGTGTCACTAGACGGGCTTACTGGATATATCCCTCACTGAATGACAGATACACACTAAAGGTGTGCATGCTGCTGTAATGGCAGCCATCGGTTCTGGTGGGTGTTCACTTCACTGGGATGCAGTGGCTGCCCTTTGAGCACTGAATTTGAGGTTACCTGTTCACATCAGGAGGTTTTAGAGTTTTGTTTCACTTCTTTCACTGGACCATTATGGAGGATCACACTTATTAATCTTACTTTTGTTCACTTTACTTTTGGCGCTACACAATGATAGTCTTTACTTTTTTGTAAATTATATGTTGATGAGTTACGCACTGGGAAGAGTTTGGTTGCTTTAGTGGTCCTGATGAACCATTCAGGGAGGAGGCATGGTGACCATTTTGGAGGTGTCTAGGAGGTATTTAATCCATTAAAGGAGAAGGTGTAGTGAGATCTATTTTCCATTCAGGTCAATATCGCCAGTTGAGAGCATAATTTGGCAGGTGGCACAGATGTTTTTCACATCCTTGGATTTATTCACTGGCACTTGTGATAAACAAACACGCTGGACTTTTACCCAATCTTTTGTTTTCCTGTTGACTTATTCCACTTATCATTTTAATTTAGTTATATTATGTATAAACTTTCCAGCCCTCCGCCCCTTATTTCTCACCCACTTGTTGTCTGTGGCTGTTTTGGGGCTACCCTTACTTACCAGAGCTGAACTCCAAACTTATCTTCTTTCAAAGTTGCACAGGCTTCCCTCCTGTACTAAATAGTTTAGTCTGATTTCTCTGCACCCTGTGAACATCTCACACGGTGCATTGGAAGCTGCAGAAAGTTTGTCAGAACCCACCACCCTGCTACAGGACTTCCAGCATTACCTACCGGTAGGTTTTTCTTTTGATAGGGAAGGAGGGTCAGAGAAGGCCAGATATAAGCAGATTAAACTTCAGCATTAAACAATATTTAAAAAAAACGCTGCACATTGTAGTCTGCCTTGTGCACTCACTAATTATTCCCAGGAAGTAAACAAGGCTGAATTGCATGTGTCTTCATTCATCTTATAAAGCACCAAGAAGCCTTTGAACCTGGAGCAATCAATATGCAAATGTTGACTTTGAAGTCAGAAGTCAGAGTTCAACCACACTCCACCCACTGCAAGAGAACAGCCCATTCCTTATTATTTGCCTTTTAAGATATTTCCATATGCCAGCATACTATACAACTGCAGCAAAAAAAACGTGTGTTTTAATAATAAGTCGCACCAACTCGCCAATGCCAGACTTGTAATTGTCCAGTATTGTACTGGGCAGTATCTGATGCAATGCACATATCTCACCTCCAAAAAGCCCCTAAATACAGCATCAAGCTACTTATAGCATCATGTCTTAACATCATTAGCATTCTCCAATAACTCTGCCACCTTATAAATAAATTACAATAGCAATAATGTACACGTTTTGCTTTAGGGACCAACTTTTTTTTTTCATACTTGAAATGCTGAACTTCAGAAGACTTTGATGTATAATGCCTGGCACTGTACAAATAAAACCTGCTATCCAAGTCCTCATTTGCCATTAAACATGGGCTCGTGAGAGCGAGAGCATAGCATGCCACATAATTGAAAATATATTGAGCTGACAGCATTAGGGAATTCCCTTAATCTTTCAGCAGTTTAAATACACATTGAAAATGCAAAAGCTCAGTATTGTATTGGGCTTTTAAATGGCATAATCATAATATTTTCCAAAGTACATAATAAGCATGACAAAACCCGTTAACTATCCCATTTTCAGAAATTGTTATTTATATTGTTTGGGGAACAGTTGATTTCCCTCTTGCTGCATTACTATAAAACGGAAAAAATTCAGGCAAGACATAAAAAATATTTTCTTTTTCGTACATCACGGGACACAGAGCGACATAGTCATTACTAATGGGTTATATAGATACCGTCAGGTGCTGGCACTGGCAACTTCCAAAACCGGAAGTACCCTCCCCTATATAAGCCCCTCCCATCCGGGAGCACCTCAGTTTTTTGCCAGTGTCTAAGGTGTTGGCCAAGAAGAAACATGTGTTTTTCACTGAGCTTGCGTACAGGTTCTTTTGGGCCTCAGTAAGCTATTCCGGATCCGACCAAAAAAGCTTCATAGCTAAACGGTCGGTACCCGGGCCTTGCAGAGAAGAGCAAGGTTTTGCCTGTAATGCTTCTCTTAGGAGAGCTGGACCCTGGGATCCAGAGCTCTGGTCATACCCACGACCAAGATGTTTTCTGTGCAGGGTGCTATACAGGTCCAGGGGAGTGGAATCCTTGGGAACCCGGTCCCTGAAGGTTTGATTACAATGCCTGCCGTGATAGGTGAAGTTTGGGCTTTTGTGGACCAAACAAAGTCCTGCGGCGGGGAACAGGTAAGTGGGGGCCCCCAGGAACTTGGTTCAATTGGGGGACCCCCAAGCCTAATTTGTCTTTCTGTCTGTTACCTAATGGTATTCCCGCAAGATTCTGTGCATGCCTGTAACTACTAAAAAAAATGTAATAATTTTTAATGGTGGTCAAGAAAAAATAAATAAATAAAAAAAAAAAATAATAATTTTTTTTATATATATATTTAATATATTAGACTGCGGTACCTGTGTTTGTCCACTAGAGGCCGCTGTGGAATGTTTTCTTGTCATGTGGACTAGTTTCTTCTCAGCAGAGCAAAGTCCAGGCAGTTGGTGAGTTCTCTTATAGGAAACTGCTTCCTCTGCCATGTTGCAGTGCTCGTCCATCCCCCGGCCTGCGGCAAAGAGGGGCCCTGGCTCCTGTCCCTTTGTTTCCATTTTGAAATTAGCGCCGAAGGCGCACGTGGCCGCGCGCGTGCGCGTGCACGCGCCTCTATATATAGAGGTGAGCCGGAAAAGGGGGCGGAGCCTGGGGGATGACGCTCTGTGCGCGCCGCAGCGCTTCTGCGCATGTGCGGGCGTCCCAGCAGGTTTAAAAACCACAATATTGTAGTAAGCTGGCTATGAAGTACAGAGACAGAGCTGGCAACATTTAAAGGCATACAGCAAGCGGTTGATACAGGCATCCCCTAGAAAGGCACATTAGTAGACACCAACTGTTTCTTATAGCAGCATTTATGCTAGACTATTATCAGTAACTGGTGTATTTCGGCTGGAATACCTCAGCTTTGTGGCTTAGGAATATGCCATCTAAAAACTCCGGGACTAGAAATTCCAGGAGGAATAGGGGGTCTCCATCGGGCTCTGAGGATCTTGGGCATGCTTTGGCTGCACCAGTCTCCCCTGAAGAATCAGAGGTTAGTGACCGTAGGGCACCCCCAGGAGTACCTGGTACTGTGGCTGTCCTCAGTTCACCTGCTCCTGTGTATGTAACAGAGGAGGTTTTTTCCTCAGCTCTGGGAGGGCTGGAAGAGAGATTGTCAGCATTGATCGCTGCTTCCCTGTCACAGGAGAAAAGCGCTCGATCTCCGTCTCCTCCCTCAGAGTGCCTGTTAACAGAGCAACAGTCCCATACAGAGGTCGACCTACCTGAGGGGGATCAGGATGAGGTCGATTCGGTTGCAGAGGAATCAACAGTGGAAGAGCCGTTCTCAGCATCACATGCTGAAAGGTTATGGGTTCAGTCCCTGACTAATATGGTCCGATCAGCATTTAAAATGCCACTTGCGGAGCCATCCTCCACTTCTGTCTCCTCGTTGGGGTCGCTAAAAGCTCCCCAGACTGTCTGTTCCTTTCCGATCCATCCTTTACTGGAGGGGCTCATTTACCAGGATTGGGAGCATCCTGACAAAATATTTACTCCTCCCAAGAGATTTCCGGTGGTCTATCCTATGGAGGATAAGTTCATCAGAAAATGGAGGGTCCCTACAGTGGACGCAGCCATCTCTTGTGTGAATAAATCACTGACATGTCCGGTGGAAAATGTCCAAATGTTCAAGGACCCAATAGATAAAAAATTGGAGTCCTTATTGAAATCTGCTTTTTCTACAGCAGGATTGGTGACACAACCAGCAGTGGCAGCTATTGGGGTCTGCCAAGCAGTGAAGGATCAGTTGAAACAGGTCTTAAGGGACTTGCCAGATCAGCAGGCTCTTGCCCTAGCTGATCTACCTAGAGCCTTATGCTTTGCGGTGGACGCTATAAAGGATTCAATCCATCAGGCCTCCCGCCTTACGCTGTCTGTAGTACATATGCGCAGGCTTCTATGGCTCAAAAACTGGTCTGCTGAAGCTCCCTGTAAAAAATTGCTGGTCAGCTTCCCATTTCATGGGGAGCGCTTATTCGGGGAAGACCTGGACAAGTATATCCAGAGAATTTCCAGCGGTAAAAGTACACTTTTGCCGGTTAAAAATAGAGTTAGAGGTCCCTCTTTTAAGAGGCCGGCTTCTCCAGTCCCTAGGACATCGGCTGTGAAACAGTTCCGACGGCCTCCTCGATCAAATCCCGGAGGTAGAAATCAGGGACAGTTGCAGGGTAACAAGAAGCCCTGGAGCAGGAGAGGTACAAAACCTCCCCCAAAGTCAAATGCATGAAGGGTTGCCCCCACCCAATCGGGTGGGGGGAAGACTTCAGTTGTTCACAGAGACCTGGCGGGACACGATCCGAGACAGATGGGTGCTCTCCGCAGTAAATCTGGGATACAAATTGGAGTTAAAAAACTCCCCTTCTTCCCGCTTTATAAGGTCAAACGTACCAAGGGATCCCCAGAAGAGAGGATCCCTCCTGTTGGCACTAGAACAATTATTGCTTCAAGCAGTAATTATAGAGGTTCCCCTGGAAGAGTGGGGGTTCGGGTTTTACTCAAACCTCTTTACAGTTCCGAAGCCAAACGGGGACGTGAGGCCCATACTAAATCTAAAAGGGCTAAACAAATTCCTGCATATCAGGACTTTCCGGATGGAGTCGATCCGATCGGTAGCCACTGCCCTACAAGGGGAGGAATGGTTAGCCTCGATCGACATCAAGGATGCTTATTTGCACATTCCCATCTTTCCAGCCCACCAAAAATTTCTACGCTTTGCGGTAGAAGGCCGCCATTTTCAGTTCAGAGCCTTACCCTTCGGTCTGGCCACAGCACCAAGAGTGTTCACAAAAATTTTGGCCCCGTTATTGGCCAATCTAAGAACACGAGGTGTAACGATAATGGCATATCTAGACGACTTGTTGCTGATAGACCACTCAGTGGAAAAACTAGAAGTGGTTGTTCACGAGACAATCAAGTATCTGGAATATCACGGTTGGATTATCAACCGAGACAAGTCAGCCCTAAAACCAGTCAAAAGTCTGGAATACTTGGGGCTAAGGCTGGATTCAGACCAGAGAAAAATTTTCTTGCCTCAAGAAAAGGGGTCGTCTTTGAGAGATTTGATCCACTTAGTGGGCTCAAAAAGACAGCCATCCATACGCCTGTGCATGAGGCTGCTGGGAAAGATGTTGGCATCATTCGAAGCAGTACCCTACGGTCAATTCCATTCAAGGAAGTTGCAAAGGGCCATACTGTCAGCCTGGAACAAAAAAGTTCAGGCTCTGGACTTACCAATGTCCTTGTCCCCTTCCGTTCGCAGGAGCCTCCGCTGGTGGTTGGTTCCCCAGAATCTGGAAAGAGGGAAATCCTTCAGTCCGATTTCCTGGAAGGTGGTCACTACAGATGCCAGCCTTGTAGGCTGGGGAGCAGTACTGGAGCAATGGTCTCTCCAGGGCAAGTGGTCAGAAGCAGAAAAGGCCCTGCCCATCAATCTCTTAGAGATACGAGCAGCCCGGTATGCCCTAGTAGCATGGACATCCAAACTCCAAGGGTCCCCTGTCAGAGTTCAATCAGACAATGCCACAGCAGTGGCATATATCAATCGTCAGGGGGGCACCAGGAGTCGTGCAGCCCAAAGGGAAGTAAATTACATCCTGAGATGGGCAGAAAGATATGTCCCAGCCATATCTGCGGTATTCATTCCAGGAGTGGAGAATTGGAAGGCGGACTTTCTAAGTCGCCAACAATTATGCCCAGGGGAATGGTCCCTTCATCCCGAGGTTTTCCGGACAATATGTCAGCGGTGGGGAACACCGGATGTAGATCTGCTAGCATCCAGATTCAACACAAAAGTGGACAGGTTTGTCTCTTGGACAAGGGATCCCCTAGCTTGCGGCTCGGATGCCCTAGTGTTCCCTTGGGATCAGTTCAAGCTGATATATGCATTCCCACCGCCACAATTGTTACCTCGATTACTCCGCAGAATCAGGGTAGAAAAGAAACCAGTGATTCTGGTGGCTCCAGCGTGGCCCCGAAGAGCATGGTACGCGGAGATTGTAAAAATGTCTGTGGGGAGTCCTTGGACCCTCCCACATCGTCCGGACCTGCTTTCGCAGGGACCGATATACCACCCTTCCTTACCAGCCCTAGGTTTGACGGCCTGGCTATTGAAGCCCACATTCTAAAGAAGAGAGGGCTCTCTAATGCTGTGGTGTCTACCATGATCAATGCCAGGAAACCGGTATCCAGGCAGATCTACTATAGAATCTGGAAGGCGTACATCGCCTGGTGTGAGGCCAGAAAATGGCATCCACGTAAATACGTAATAGGTAGGATTCTGGACTTCCTACAATGGGCTGTAGATAGGAAGCTTGCCTTGAGTACTATCAAGGGTCAGATTTCGGCCTTGTCAATATTTTTTCAAAGGCCCTTGGCTTCGCATTCACTAGTCAAAGCCTTTATACAAGGAGTGATGCGTATTAGTCCTCCGGTTAATATTCCCATATGTCCATGGGATCTAAACTTGGTTCTGTCAGTTCTACAGAAACAACCATTTGAACCATTACAGCATATTTCCTTGGTGCTTCTCACCAGGAAATTGATTTTTCTAGTAGCCATTTGTTCGGCTAGAAGAGTGTCGGAATTAGCAGCTATGTCCTGTAAGGAGCCTGTATGGATAACCATAAGGACAGAGTAGTGTTACGTCCTCATCCAGCCTTTCTTCCTAAGGTGGTATCGAGGTTTCATTTGAACCAAGATGTGGTTCTTCCTTCGTTTTTTCCCAAGCCTACTTCGGTAGAGGAAAAGTTATTGCATTCTTTGGATGTAGTAAGAGCAGTTAAAGCTTATCTAAAAGCCACTGCTCAGATTCGCAGAACGGATACTTTGTTTATTCTGCCGGAAGGCCCCAGAAGGGGTCAGGCAGCGTCAAAATCTACTTTAGCCAAGTGGATTCGACAGGTCATAATACAAGCCTATGGCTTGAGAAGTAGACCGCCTCCGTTCAAAGTTAGGGCGCACTCCACGAGAGCAGTTGGAACTTCATGGGCAGTGCATCACCAGGCCTCCCTGGCTCAAATCTGTAAGGCCGCAACATGGTCTTCAGTACACACGTTTACTAGGTTCTACCAGGTGGACGTTAGAAGTCAGGAGGATGTCGCCTTTGGGCGCAGTGTGTTGCAGGCCGCAAAAGATCCTCATGTCTGATAGCGCTCAGCTTATATATGGTGTATCCCCCCCCTCATTTGGCATTGCTTTAGGACATCCCATTAGTAATGACTATGTCGCTCTGTGTCCCGTGATGTACGAAAAAGAAAATAGGATTTTTATAACAGCTTACCTGTAAAATCCTTTTCTTGGAGTACATCACGGGACACAGAGCTCCCACCCCTCTTTGGGGACACTTATTGCTTTGCTACAAAACTGAGGTGCTCCCGGATGGGAGGGGCTTATATAGGGGAGGGTACTTCCGGTTTTGGAAGTTGCCAGTGCCAGCACCTGACGGTATCTATATAACCCATTAGTAATGACTATGTCGCTCTCTGTGTCCCGTGATGTACTCCAAGAAAAGGATTTTACAGGTAAGCTGTTATAAAAATCCTATTTTTAGAGTACACAATATGTCTAATATCAAAAGATCACACTGAGACAACATTCAAGGTACATTCTAATGAAAACTGAAAATGAAAGTGTATCTAAACCCTGGAGCAAAAAATGTGTAAATATTACATTTTAGCAGTCGTTAGATGTAAGGGATTGCATTTGTTTTCTTTTTTTTAAGCTTTTTCTCTTTATTTTCACTAGTAGCAAACTTCCTGTTCTAGAGTGGCAATGTTCACTCCATGCATTGTATCTCTGGAGTTACCATTGTATAATAAAATGCCTTCAATGGTATATTTAACAGACCAAAAAGGAGCAAATAAAAAATATATTCTTGTTAGGGTTTATATACACTTAAATGGTAACAACATTTTTGTTGAAAAACACAAGGCAATTAAGTTATGAGCATATATACAATGCTCAAAAAAATGAAAGAAAAACTTTTTAATCAGAGTATAGCATCAAGGCAATTAAACTCCTGGGATATTGATCTCGTCATTCGGTTTTACAGGTGGAGGCCACTGACATTTTTTTCCCTGCTCGTCTTTTCTGACTGTTTTTCACTAGTTTTGTATCTGGCTAGGGTCAGTGTCACTACTGGTAGCATGAGGTGATACCTGGACCCTATAGAGGTTGCACAGGCAGTCTAAATCCTCAAGGATGGCACTTCAATACATCAATACATCAATAGGTTTGCTGTATCTACTAGCACAGTCTCAAGAGCATGGAGAAGATTCCAGGAGACAGGCAGTTACTCTAGGAGAGCTGGACAGGGCCGTAAAACCCGGAACCCATCAGCAGGACCGGTATCTGCTCCTTGGTACAAGGAGGAACAGGATGAGCACTGCCAGAGCCCTACAAAACGACCTCCAGCAGGCCACTGGTGTGAATGTCTCTGACCAAACAATCAGAAACAGACTTCATGAGGGTGGCCTGAGGGCCCGGTATCCTCTAGTGGGCCCTGTGCTTACTGCCCAGCATCGTGGAGCTCGATTGGCATTTGCCATTGAACACAAGAATTGGCAGGTCTGCCACTGGCACCCTGTGCTTTTTACAGATGAGAGCAGGTTCACCCTAAGCACGTGACAGATGTGAAAGGATCTGGAGAAGCCTTGGAGAACGTTATGCCTCTTGTAACATTGTTCAGCATGACCGGTTTGGTGGTGGGTCAGTGATGGTCTGGGGAGCCATAGCCATGGAGGGACGCACAGACCTCTAGAGGCTAGAAAATGGCACCCTGACTGTCATTAGGTATCGGGATGAAATCCTTGGACACATTGTCAGACCCTACGCTGGTGCAGTGGGTCCTGGGTTTCTCCTGGTGCACGACAATGCCCGGCCTCATGTGGAGAGAGTACGCAGCCAGTTCCTGGAGGATGAAGGAATTGATACCATTGAATGGCCCTCATGGTTATCTGACCTAAATCCAATAGAACACCTCTGGGACATTATGTTTCGGTCCATCTGACGCCGCCGGGTTGCACCTCAGTCTGTTCAGGAGCTCAGTGATGCCCTGGTTCAGATCTGGGAGGAAAAACCGCAGGACACCATCCGTTGCTTCATTAGGAACATGCCCCGACGTTGTCAGGCATGCATACAAGAACGGAGGGGCCATACGAACTACTGAGTTCGATTTCGAGTTTCTGCAATGAAATTTTAGCAAAATAGACTACAAAAAAACACAAATAGCAGCGCTCAATGGAAATGGTATAAAAACTTTATAGTCTTAAAGTAAATAAAATTCAGCAAAATTAATATTGCACTAAAATTAAAAAGATCATATAGCTACATGAAGTTAAAAATGCACACAATAATGAGAGCATGTAGCTGGTAATTTGTGGTATAAATATGGTATGAAAATAATTGCAACTATACCACTGCAGAGTCAAGATGGGAGGGGTTAACATCAATCCATAGGTAGGCAAGGGTCCCTGGATTGGGTCTGTCACGACTCCAAATAAGTGGCCACTAAAACTCAGATGGAATAGGGGAAGTGCGGTGTAATTGCTCTGATGTTCCGCTGGTCATAAAGTCCCCGCTGGTCAACAATGTATGAAAGTGATCCCAAGAGTGGATATAGCAGACAGCACTGTAAGAGACGGACAGACCACTCAGATGAACCAGACCGCGCGGGAGCCAGTAGATATCACCGCACCATAAAGGGACCTCCGTATCGGTGGCACAGCAGGTGAGTAGACAAGCCAGTTAAACCAATTAATTTACTTTATTTCAGGCAGGCTGTTGCATTACATAGATAGTGGTAGATATAAAGTAGATTGTAAAACTAGACCGTATTGTGAGTGGCCATCTTAAAGATTTTTTTGCATCTGAACTGAATTTACTGCATGAATAATATCAATTTTGAGAAATTCTATATAAAAAAATCAAAAACAAAAGCTATCGTATTATGTTAATAATAAATACAATTCCCTTCTCGCTGGTGTTAACCGTGAGCTTCTATGTGGTGCCTTTAGCAGAGAGGAGAAAAACTAGTCTTTATACTGTTATGAGATACAATGAAATTCAGGTGAAATAGAGGCTTTGAATAGATAAATATTCTCTTCATGTCAGAAAAACAAAAAGTGAGAGAAAGAAAGAAAGAAAGATTTTAAACTAAAATCTAGCTGCTCTTGCTGTTGTATTAAACACATCGTGATGACTTTGCAGATCTTTTCCTTCTAATTCTAGCTGTCTATCAGTCATACCAATCCAATGTAATTCCACCCAAAACCCTCTTGTTCTGTTTTGGATATGGTAGGGAAGGATTGAAACCTGTGTCCCCATCGGAAATCTTTTGTTTCCTTGTATCTAATGAGGAGAATTGCACCAATGGGAGCACAGGCAGCAATAAAAACCTGAGTAGATTAGATACTTTCCCCACTCTACTAACACAGATAATTAAAATTTAGCATATGATGATGAAATCCACACCTTTAGCCATGTGTCTCAAATGTTTGAAACCAAGGATGGGATTATGTAACTAGAACAGGGTGGTTCCACAGCTTTCACACCTCCCATCCTGTTCTTGAACAATCAACATCTATCTTGACACATTCCACATTGATTAGACTGGGGTATCAGTTCTACCTGGAATAACATTTTAAAACCATGTATTGTTTAGAAGCTAAGATTCCCCTATTCGTATGCTAATGAACCCGTTGGACTGGTGTGTGAGCCCATGACAGGAAGTTATGCCATAAGAAGTAGGGGGAGGGGAACAACGGACCTGAACAGCCATGTGCTGAGCAGGGATGAGCCGAACACCCCCCTGTTCGGTTCGCACCAGAACCTGCAAACAGACAAAATGTTCGTGTAAACTTTAGAACCCTATTAAATACAATGGACTCGAACGTTCGAAATCTAAAGTGTTAATTATAAAGGCTAATATGCAAGTTATTGTCCTAAAAAGTGTTTGGGGACCCGGGTCCTGCCCCAGGGGACATGTATCAATGCAAAAATAAGTTTTAAAAACGGACGTTTTTTTGGGAGCAGTGATTTTAATAATGCTTAAAATGAAAAAATAAAAGTGAAATATTCCTTTAAATTTCGTACCTGGGGGGTGTGTATGATATGCATGTGAAGTGGCGCATGTTTCCCGTGCTTAGAACTGTCCCTGCAAAAAATGTCATTTTTGAAAGAAAAAAATGCATTTAAAACTGACTCGCGGCTATTAATGAATTGTCGGCTCCCGGCAATACATACAAAAGTCATTGATAAAAAAAAAAAAGCGTGGGGGTTCCCCAGAATTCAATTACCAGGCCCTTCAGGTCTGGAATGGATATTAAGGGGAACCCCGCCGCAA
The DNA here is from genome assembly GCA_029206835.1 of Rana muscosa. Taxonomy (NCBI): domain Eukaryota; kingdom Metazoa; phylum Chordata; class Amphibia; order Anura; family Ranidae; genus Rana; species Rana muscosa. The sequence goes on along the minus strand of CM055124.1, from coordinate 214,389,019 downwards.
ATTTAAAAAAAATTGACGTGGGGTTCCCCCAAATATCCATTCCAGGCCCTTCAGATCTGGCATGGATTTTAAGGGGAACTCCACCCCAAATTTAAAAAAAAATGGCGTGGAGTCCCCCTAAAAATCCATACCAGACCCCTTATCCGAGCACATAACCTGGCCGGCCGCAGGGGAAAAGGGGGGGATGAGAGAGCGGCCCCCCCTCCCTCCTGAACCGTACCAAGCCACATGCCCTCAACATGGGGAGGATGTCCCCATGTTGATGGGGACAAGGGCCTCATCCCCACAACCCTTGCCCGGTGGTTGTGGGGGTCTGCGGGCGGGGGGCTTATCGGAATCTGGAAGACCCCTTTAACAAAGGGGACCCCCAGATCCCGGCCCCCCCATGTGAATTGGTAAGGGGTACATTGTACCCCTACCATTTCACGAAGAAAGCGTAAAAAAATGTTTAAAAAAACACACAAACACCTTGAAAAAGTCCTTTATTTAAAAAAAAAAAAAAAAAAACATTCCAGCGGTGAAATCCAGTGTCCCGCGGCAATCCCGATGTCCAGCGCTGTCCTTCATTGGTTGTGCCTGAGCGGACCTGATGGGGAACTCCCTCTCAGTATTTTAAGTGTATAGACCCGCCCCTTCTAAAGTTCCCCATCAGGTCCGCTCAGCGACCAGATGCGGAACATGAGAAGGGGCGGGTCTATACATGTATTACCAAAGTGAGAGCAGTTCCCCATCAGGTCCGCCCCCTCGGTATGTCGGACCCGCCTACGTCATTGGCTTGAGCGGGGAACTTCCTTCACTGTGTAATTTAAATTTACATAGTGAAGGAAGTTCCCCGCTCAAGCCAATGACGTAGGCGGGTCCGACATACCGAGGGGGCGGACCTGATGGGGAACTGCTCTCACTTTGGTAATACATGTATAGACCCGCCCCTTCTCATGTTCCGCATCTGGTCCGCTGAGCGGACCTGATGGGGAACTTTAGAAGGGGCGGGTCTATACATTTAAAATACTGAGAGGGAGTTCCCCATCAGGTCCGCTCAGGCACAACCAATGAAGGACAGCGCTGGACATCGGGATCGCCGCGGGACACTGGATTTCACCGCTGGAATGTTTTTTTTTTTAAATAAAGGACTTTTTCAAGGTGTTTGTGTGTTCTTTTAAACATTTTTTTACGCTTTCTTCGTGAAATGGTAGGGGTACAATGTACCCCTTACCAATTCACATAGGGGGGGCTGGGATCTGGGGGTCCCCTTTGTTAAAGGGGTCTTCCAGATTCCGATAAGCCCCCCGCCCGCAGACCCCCACAACCACCGGGCAAGGGTTGTGGGGATGAGGCCCTTGTCCCCATCAACATGGGGACATCCTCCCCATGTTGAGGGCATGTGGCTTGGTACGGTTCAGGAGGGAGGGGGGCCGCTCTCTCGTCCCCCCTTTTCCCCTGCGGCCGGCCAGGTTGCGTGCTCGGATAAGGGGTCTGGTATGGATTTTTAGGGGGACTCCACGCCATTTTTTTTAAAAATTTGGGGTGGAGTTCCCCTTAAAATCCATGCCAGATCTGAAGGACCTGGAATGGATATTTGGGGGAACCCCACGTCAATTTTTTTTTAAATTTGCGGCGGGGTTCCCCTTAATATACATTCCAGACCTGAAGGGCCTGGTAATTGAATTCTGGGGAACCCCCACGCTTTTTTTTTTTTTTTTTATCAATGACTTTTGTATGTATTGCCGGGAGCCGACAATTCATTAATAGCCGCGTGTCAGTTTTAAATGCATTTTTTTCTTTCAAAAATGACACTTTTTGCAGGGACAGTTCTAAGCACGGGAAACATGCGCCACTTCACATGCATATCATACACACCCCCCAGGTACGAAATTTAAAGGAATATTTCACTTTTATTTTTTCATTTTAAGCATTATTAAAATCACTGCTCCCGAAAAAACGGCCGTTTTTAAAACTTCTTTTTGCATTGATACATGTCCCCTGGGGCAGGACCCAGGTCCCCAAACACTTTTTAGGACAATAACTTGCATATAAGCCTTTATAATTAGCACTTTAGATTTCTCCCATAGATTTTTCGAATTTGCCGCGAACACCCCAATTTGTTCGCTGTTCGGCGAACGGGCGAACAGGCAATGTTCGAGTCGAACATGAGTTCGACTCGAACTCGAAGCTCATCCCTAGTGCTGAGGACACAAAGGAACTGGTAGACGTTTTACAGGACTGGTATAAAGAAGCAGCCTGGAGGATTCTGAAAAACTCCAGAAACAAGTTAGGTAACCGTTTAGTGCATGCCTATCACATACATTGTACATGTTTATTTGCTAGAAAGGATAACTAGTTTCTGTGTGTTGTAGGCATACTGTGTATGCTGTGAATTGTTTTCCTAATTTTTTAAGTAGTTTGTATGTGCAGAATTTTGTTAGTAAAGTAATAATAGGCTACAAAAGTTTTTTTATGCTTCCTTGGTTTACTGCAAAGAACCTTAAAAGATGTAAAGCAAAACATATGGACTACATTGTCCCTTAATAAAACTAGAGCATACAAAAGTAAAGCCTGGGAGAGCAACATTGTAGCATTGAATGTTTCAACCTCCATCTTCCAGCAAATGGGCAGAGTTCTGCTTTAGGATTTGTATTTGAAGTACTTTAACAGTCATGTTGCTCCTAAAATGATGGCAGAAACTTGTTCTTTTTTTCTATTTAGCTAAAAACTATTTATCAGTATTATCAACATACCACATAATGAATTTTCCTATTAATAGATTTTAAGCCTGAGGTGGAAAAGCTTCTTTTCAATTATTTGCTTCAATAAATATAGTTGCACACTTCTGTCGACTGCAGTGCTAATAATTTGGATTGAAGAATTTATTTTAGAGGACAACTTGGCCAAGTGTAAGCGGAGAGAACTAATCTGACTTAATTTACCATAGAATGTGCTTTCATCAAATTAGAACTAAACTATAGCTTTACTTAAGTTTTTTTGGGGGTATGCATGCTACACAAATCAACTTTTTGTAAATAATCTTATTAGTTTTAAAAATCCCCTAGCTGTATTAAAAAGCATCTCAGGCTGCAAAACCCACCTTCATTGTCATTAAACCCCTGAAGACTGAGGATATACTGAAAGTGCAGAGCATCATGGATCTACCTCCTGATAGCGGATTGCAATGGCACACTGCATTCTAGGTGCAATGTCATCATGTCATTGCTGCTCTCTGCATCATTGAAAGAAGGGTTAAAAATTAAAGCGTAACACTACTGCTAAGAGGTCCAGGTACAACTTTATTCCATTCAGGTACAATTCATGAAATGGTCAATGTGTTTCAGGGTTCCAAGTGCCCCCTTCATCAGGGCTTGACTGGCAACAAAGTGAACAAACCAGTAATGAACTAGAGCTGCCAAGCAATCCGCTTATTAGGTCTGTGCTTTCAACTCACACTGGAATAAATACCATTGTAGGTTCAGTTCACTACTGGTTTGATCAGTTTGTTGCCAGTCAAGCCCTGATGAAGGGGGCACTTACACCCCTGAAAAGCGTTGGCCATTTCTTGAATTGTACCCTTGACCTTCAATGGAATAAAGAAGTTGTGTGGCACTTTAATTTCAACCCTTCTTGCATTACACTACAAGCCTAGGAGACTGTGGAGATCCTCTGGGGTGTAAAAGCCACCTGCCCAGGAACTAGATCATTTACATCAACAGTAATACCTTAAGAAAACAATATCAGTAATATAAACCTACGGGCCCAGCACTATCTTTCCACTTTCCTCAACACTGCATGATTGAAGACTACACAACTCAAAGAGGAGGAAGAAAGGAGGACCGTGCACATCATGTAACTGTCCTGTGGACTTCAGAAAAGGTGAGTATAGAAACATAAAGTACTGTCTGTACTGTTTTATAGTGTAATGATTTTGAATGAGCAAAATAGTAGCGCTGTGTTCAGTAAATGAACAAATCTAAACATGTATATGAATAAATCACCCTGTGAGGGGAAAATCACACATATATCAAATATATATATAAAGAAAAAACTTTAAAGGTAAGTGTCCATTACGTTCATCCAGTACTCAAAAAAACAAGTGGTAAAAGAACTCAAAAAAATGTCCAAAAGTGATTGTAATAATTTCAAGTGATTAAACTCAGGTGAACATTCAATCTTCTTATGACAACTTGAATGAAAACTTCCACCACACCATAATTTCTCAGTGATTCCACACCCTAAGGACTTGCACTCACCAATAGGATATGCCTTACACTCTCATGCTCGGCATTACAGCTTAATAAACCCCCCAAGGGTATCAAACGGTTCCAACGGTGTTCCAGCAAGCCAAATTACTCCACATGTAAAAATAAAGTGTCTCCAATAGTGAAGTATATCAAAACTATTTATTAAAAACAGCACAAGTAGCCTTCAAATATTGCACTCACATCTATCAAAACAAGTAAAAGCACTTCAGCAGTAAAATCCAAAAGCCAGACAAACTTGCGGTGGAAGCCGTGATGTATTGCGGTCTCGGCGGACCCAGACCAAAACCATAAGTCTCACCCTCCACTACGCTCACTCGGCTCTCCACTCCACTCCAAAGCACTGCACACTCGATGGCCGGTAGGTCGGTAGGTGGCTGGTAAGGTTTAAAACGTTATGCACCACGAGTAGTAGCCGTGTAGCCACTCCCAGAATAGTTTTGTCACTCTGGACTTCTTCAATGGGATGTGCTGATTATAACCTCATTCCCATATACTGTATACAGTACATACAGGAGAACATGCATATTTGTTGTCACAAATGCAGGCTCTGCTTTCACCTTAGTAGTATTGCGGCTCTCTGATTGGAAACAACAGACTATGCAGTCTCTTATGATGTAAAACACTCATTGTGGCCAAAAGCTGTGTGATCTTTGTTTAGATTTAATTTACAGAAAAAAGCTTGGGTTCTCTAAAAAATATTGTATACTGGCACTACAAAAAATGTTTAAATCAATAAACTATCACTGTGTCCTAAAAATGTTAAAGAGCACCTGTCAGCAGTAGCTGAGATAACCATTCTGTGGCCTGAAATCCTATTAATGAATAAGATACAGGTGTCTAGCTAAACAAAGCCAATACATTTTTTTTGTTATTTTTTTTTACTTTTGGACAATCAGGGATAATTAGAACCTCTGCTGGGTGTTTACTGTTGTGTCACCACAGGGAAGATTTTCCCTTCCTTCCTGTCCTGGTGACACCCTGTGTGTTTGCATGTTATCAGATAAGGAGGTGAGTAAATCTTCCCAAAGCGGAAATAAACTCCAATCAAGACTTTATAGAAGTCTATTTCACACTGTAGGGAAGTTTGTCGGCTAAATTATTCACATCCTGATCCCCGACTTCTGTCCCTCTGAAGTACTGGGTGGGGGTTCTGCATTTCTTTAGAGCTGTGAAATACAGAATATTCCTCCACAGGAACTGATCCTGAAATACGCAATAGATTGAGATAGATTGCTTAATTTTTTTTTTTTTTTAACGTTTGAATATGTTTCCAAAAACACAGAATATAAACTTTGACTTATATTTATAATTAATACATAGCAGAATGTTGATTCAAGGAGAAACAATTGCCTCTGGAAATCAGGAAAGATTTCTTTTTCTAGTAAAGCAAGTAGTGTCTCTTTTCCTTCCTCTGGATTAAGAGTCCTGAGGTTGCGGTTTAAACTTATTTTGCATATGTATTTTTCATCTTGCCTGTGTAAGAGTACAAAGCACAAACTAATACACAAAAGGCTGCAATCTCACTTAGAGACACCCTGAAAGCCCTACTGAATATGCCTGTAAAAAATCAACTACAGTGGGACCTTGGATTACGAGCATAATCCGTTCCAGGAGAATGCTCGTAATCCAAAGTACTCGCATATCAAAGGGAGTTTCCCCATTGAAGTCAATGGAAACGAAAATAATTTGTTCCGCATTGGTGATGAAAAATATAAGTAATACTGCGCTGGACAAAAAATTGGGAAAAGCCGCCAACACTGCTAGTAGAAAAAAGCTGGTGGTAAATGGAAATAAAAGTGTAGCGCTATCTAAATAAAATTTGTGTAAAAAATGAGTGGATACACAAAGTGTAAATATAATAATATAGTGGTAAACACGTGTGTCACCCAAAAGTAACGTGCTAAGTGGCTCCAATACTAGAGTAATCAAACAATATTATTATAATTAAGATGATTAACACAAAATGAATGTCCAATCAAATAAAGTCCATAAAAAGAATATCAAAGTGATGAAGTTCAATCCAAGGAAACGTGTTGAATCAAAACGTGAACTTGCAATTCAATGTCTTCTATATGTGAGAGTGAGGGGTAGTCTGGAGTCAAAGGAATTTAACCACTTCAATCAAACAGGACATCCAATCACGCAAATCACCAATTCGTGTAGGGACTCGGTATCCAAAATACATACGTGTAGAGATAGAAAAACTCACATAGCATAATACCGTTTGGAAAGGATTTAATATAAAAATATCATTAATCCACCCATAAAACCCACCTTTTTTCATAACTGGATGGGTTATTATCCCTGTAAAAAATGCATTGTTTGCAAACACAATACATGTGGAAGAAGGCCCACAAAGGAATTTAGATAAACATTTTTGTACGTGTGCCACTACTCATGTGGTATATCTGTTGACCTGCCCATGCGGTAAACAGTATGTGGGTAGAACGATTAGATCTTTTACTGCCAGAGTATCTGAACATGTGAGTTTGATAAAATTTGGGAGTATTAAACACACTGTCCCCAGACATTACCGGCAACACCATGCCCGCAACCCTGATGGCACTCAATTTCTAGTCATAGACCATGGAGGGGTGGAGCAACCACTAGAGGAGTATCCAGATTGGAAACATTCTGGATATATGAGCTTCAGACTTACCAGCCACAAGGAATGAATGTCGAGTGAGACATTAACTCCTTTATATAATGCGTCCTGAACACCATATATCATTATACGACTTCTCTTTATCCATTGACTCCCATTCATTTTACATATTTTACTTTTTTATGTGTATGTTTATTCACACACATATACATTTTTATAAATTTTATTCTTTATATTTTATTCATTTCAACCTATTTTGTTGACCACCAGTGTCTAGTATACACAATTTGCACTTTTGCACGTGTTCTGTGCACTTTTGTGTGCCGATCACGCGCATACTGTATGTGACGGATTAGACATTATGGATCCATGAAATGTAGGCTAGTTTGTGTGCTGTTACAAATGCACTATAGAATATATCCTCCATTTCCAAAATGTTTCACATGTGTATACTATCCACAGTTTTTTAGATTTGCTTAATTGATATTTTCCACATTAATGCCAATGTCTTTCCTATTTATTTAGTCTGCCCTCCAGCCTGAGACGCACTCTTTTCCACCAAGGAAAGACGTGGGTTACGTCCTCCAGAAGGGCGGACCTACCAATAGGCGTTCTTTGAATGTCTTCTGTGTGACTCGGCGGAGGGACGTGTTTGCGGTAGGCGGCAGCCTTACGTCTCGTTTTCTAGAGCAAGGCTTGGCTGCTGCTTCCGGTCTCTTCTGGCCCAGTTTCATTGCGGAAGTGACGGGCGGACGCTGGGTCCAGGCCTCGTTTTCATAGCGAGGGCTGGATTCACCGCCAATCACGTCGCGGCCATTATACTGGAATAGACATGGGGATCGAAAGTGAGGCGTGGATAGTGCTGTAACGCAAGGTGACTTACAGCCTTGGTTTTTATCATTAATATAGTTTTATTTAACCCTTTTTTTCTGGGCATTATGCACAGTTAAGGTTTTGGATATGTTTTCTGTTATTTTGACCATCCATGATATAAAATTAAAACCACTAGTGGTTCACTTCCTGGATCATGGAGGTCAATATGCTCATATATTTGCGATGTTTGTGGGACAAGGTCCATACCCCAGATGATGACTATTTAGTCGAAACTAGTCGGGTGGATTTGTCCATACACATCGCTCTCGTACCTGCATCCATGCTTTTAAGACCATCTTAAATGTGAGTGTTACATTGTATGCTTTTTATATTAAATCCTTTCCAAATGGTTTTACCGTATATACTTGAGTATAAGCCGAGTTTTTCAGCACATTTTTTTGTGCTGAAAATGCCCAGCCTCCGCTTATACTCGAGTCACCTTTTTGCGCCTGATCTCCCGGATTTTGGGGACCCGGTACCGGCCGGCCGTAGGTCCCCTGGACCCCAAACTTGGCACACATGTAGCCACATTTCTTCTCTACAAGTGTGCAAAGTTTGTTGTCCGGGGGACCTACGACCGGGGAGCACCGATTTTTTCAAAGCCGGGCACCCCTTCCATAGACTTCCATGTTAAATGTCAGTCTAGGCATGGGCACAGTGAGGCATGGGCACAGTGAGGCATGCACATGGACACAGTGAGGCATTCAGATGGACACCCTAGGCTTATACTCGAGTCAATACATTTTCCCATTTTTTTGTGGTAAAATTAGGTGCCTCGGCTTATATTCGGGTCGGCTTATACTCGAGTATATATGGTATGCTATGTGAGTTTTTCTATCTCTACACGTATGCATTTTGGATACCGAGTCCCTACACGAATTGGTGATTTGCGTAATTGGATGTCCTGTTTGATTGAAGTGGTTAAATTCCTTTGACTCCAGACTACCCCTCAACTCAAGATCATCCGTATTGGGTTTTATTAACCCTTAAGCATTTTCAGATTTGGGTGGTGTATGCCTCTCCAAATCCGAGACTTCTGGTAAGCCTCCTCAATTTATCCCTGGTGGCGGTTTTCACATCACTTCTATATACATTCATTTTTGGGGTTTTACACCCTTAAGCTTTGTCTGATTTGGGTGGCGTATGCCTCTCCAAATCCGAGACCTCTGGTAAGCCTTCTTCAACTCACCATTGGTGGTGGTTTTCACTTCACTCTTACATATAGAAGACATTGAATTGCAAGTTCACGTTTTGATTCAACACGTTTCCTTGGATTGAACTTCATCACTTTGATATTTTTTTTATGGACTTTATTTGATTGGACATTCATTTTGTGTTAATCATCCTAATTATAATAATATTGTTTGATTACTCTAGTATTGGAGCCACTTAGCACGTTACTTTTGGGTGACACACGTGTTTACCACTATATTATTATATTTACACTTTGTGTATCCACTCATTTTTTACACAAATTTTATTTAGATAGCGCTACACTTTTATTTACAATTTGTTCCGCATTGACTTCAATGGCATGCAATACCGCATGCGGCCAGAGGTGGGGGGCACCGAAGAGGCTCGGAAATGGCCGGAAAGGCCCGAGGACACCTCGGCAAACTGAGTATTTCCGTGCCTTTCCATGTCTTTCTGAGCATTTACGAACGGCGCTGTTCGGCTACGCAACGGCGCCCCCCCCCCACCTCAGGCCAAACGCGGTACTGCACACCACTTTGGCCTGAATCCTGCTTGTTTTGCGAGACAACACTCGCAAACCGAGTTAGGATTTTTTCAAATACAGTGCTCGTTTTGCAAAACACTCGGTAACCGCGTTACTCGCAATCCGAGGTTCCACTGTAGTGTAAAATCGTATAAAACAAGGCTAAATTAATCTGTACCTTGCATATATGTTGTCCAAAAAGAAAGTTGCGCTCTGTGTGAAAGAAAAAAGTAAACATACAGCAAACACGCTGCAAGAAAGTCCACACAGTGATAAAGAAATCCAATATATCCCATGGTGCACTAGCGTTCGCCAGAATGTTGTGTGATTTCCAGAAAAAGAAGCCTCCACCTCATAAATTGGCCGCTTACCAGCTCCTTATGACCTCCTATTATGGAAGGTCTTTGTCGCTTGTGGCTATTAACCCAACCAAGGCCTTTGTTCTTCCAAGGGAATCCAACTGAAGAGCAACCACCACTCCAGGGAGAGCTCGATCATGTAAGGACCCCAAAAAAGATAGGGCTTCCATAGTGTAAAATCCTTAGCATTTATTAATGGTATAAAAACGATTGCACTTACAAGAAGTTGTATAAAAACACGCATGAATAAGCCGGCCAGCTCACATAAAGCAGCCCGTCCTTCCAGGACCTGCGCAAACGCAGTGATGTCCGCATGTACCTCCCTTGCATATATGTGTCAGACCAACAGGCTCACCCAAGCTGTTCTTAAATATATAGATTTATTTCATGCAGACTGCAGGCTGAACAGATGAAATATAAGGGATATAACAGAATCTTCCAGCTATTTTATTTTGATAGCCACTGGTATCTTTTGGAATACTCAAACAGGGGCTGAATCTTTTCCCATAAATTTTCCAGCAGGTTCTTTCATCAACAGTCAATCAAAAGGGTGACTTTAGGTGAATGAAGCTGGACCAGCAGAGTCACCCACTAAGCGAATTCCATCTAGTTTAAAAGTCCACCGTTAGTATTTGATTCTTAGTTTGCCCCTTTAAATAAATAAGCCTTGTGTAGGGTCAGACTTTGTTTTAGTCAAACAAAAAGTAGGACCCTCCTCTGCCCCCATGTGACAACACTTAAGCCTGGTGATTGGACACCCTACGCTGCATCAAGGAAGGAAGGAAGGAGCGGGAGTCACACGCTCCCCCAAACCAAGAAGTACCTGGTGTGATAGGTAAATGGGAAGCTGGGGAGTGATCAGAAGGTACGTGTAAGCAGCTGGTAGGCTACTAATTACTCCTGTACATTGTCTATTAAGTAAATTATCTAGTGTTTGTAAAGCCTAGTCTTTTGATTAAAATAATGAGGGGTCAGAATCCATGTAAACCCATGTTTTTGTGTTCACTGTGTTTCCATTGAGGAGAATCACTCTCTCTGTTTGACCATTAAATTGAGGGAAAGTCCAAAATTTTGAGTTGTCACCAAAACAAGAGTAGAAGGGAAAACTTCCAACAGGAACACATGTTCCAGGGACAAACTGTCTGATATGGGATTTCCTCCACTTTGGAGAGATTTCCTTTCTTTCTGTAATGTTTGTGTTTTGTCACCTAAGTATGGCAGCTTTCTCAAACAGCGTTTGCTCACATAGAGGATGAACACTTAAGCTAGTGTCCATGGTGTAATCAGGATTGACTTCCGATGAGGACAATAATTATACCAACAAATCTCCTTACTTGCGATAAGGGACAAGGGCATGCTATGTTTGATATGAATGTAAATCTCTAGATGAATGTGAGCAGTTCTTTAAAACTGATTGGGACCACCCCTGTTAGATCATTGCTCCATTCTTTGAGTCCAATTTGTGTTTTTTGGAGAAGTACAGAAGCTGGAGATATAGTAGTGCAAGACCTCAGCATTCCACCTATGCAAGAACTAGATTTGTTAACCAGGTGGCTAGGTCTTCAGTCATCGGACTGTGTTAGGAGACTTATATTCATGAACCAGGTAAAGGCCTTAATATCACATGTGAGAGATTTGAGCAAACGTATGGAAGCTCCAAAGTTATCAAGATCGTCTTGTTCAAAGGGCTGCAGAAACTATCCAACAAAGACAATCAGACATTCCAGGAACTAAGCGATCTTCTTCTTGACCTTGAAATTGCTAAGGAAAACCCACATCTAGCTGAAGTAAAATTGCGTTGGATTCAACTATTGTGTCTTAGAGTTAAGCTGCCTGTGGAAGATGCCAGTGACCATAATGTCTGGACAGACTGGGTCTAAGGAGATATGTCAATGCATTTTTTTTTCTTTTTAGGTAAGTATAATACACAATGTATACTACACACATATAAACATATGGTTATACTCTGATTCTGTGGATGAGAAACAATCCTCCCCATATAAAAAAGTTTAACTTTAACATAGTACAGTTTACTTCATACCACAGATTGTTTAGGTCTACGAGACCAGAAAAAATACTTTTAATTACCAATCCTCCACTCCCCCAGCCAGCATTCTCCTTTTCTTCCCTATACTCCAGTGATAGACTGTCCCATGGTGTCCTTATGTCCAATGCGAGGCAATAGACCCTGCACTGTAGTTGAAGACGTCATGTGACCTGCCACTGTCGGAGCATGGGGGAGAAGAGGCTGTATGGCCCAGTGTAGGTAAAAGTGCTTTGCTGGTCCCCTAGACCTAAAGACCATTTAACCCTTGCAGTGCAGGGCAGCCCTTCTGCAAGGCAGCATTTGTGTTTTCGCGAAGTTCAGCGTTAACACTTCTATTACCTGGAGATACAATTTGAGATTAAATTTGCCTGGCTTTTAAATATAAAATGCAGAATCGATAGGCTAGCAGACAAACCTGTGTTCTCTTGGTTAAAAATAAAACATCTCAATGATTTCTTTTTTACATTTTGATACTTCATATTTTAGCCTGAGACCCATTTCAGATCTGAACCTCCCACCTCCATGAAGATCCCAGTGGCTCTATTCATTATATTTTATGCATCACAGCACAATTTATCATCACCAGATTGTGTGTTTAATACATTTGCATGACAGCTCAGCTAATTATCTTGTGTGCTGGCTGCTAGACCCAAAGTAATGCATCTCATTGCTCTCATTTTGAAATACAAGATACTGGAAGTACTGACACCGCACAGATAAACATTAATCGTGGGCCATTAGATGTGTAAGGTAGACCTCCAGTATACTGGGCAAAAACCATAGCAAAGCTGGCCGTGGTCAGACATGCATCTGTGATCTGGCAACCCTCAGAGCATAAAATCAGAAGGGAGCGATAATGCTCTCTGCAAACTGACAAGTTATTTGGAATGGAGGAGGGAGGAGAGAAGTTCTGGGACTGCAATCATCAGCTTATCAGAGGGAGAATAATGATGATCAGGACAAGTTTTCTATGCTGTGCCCCCCAACGGTGCCAGCTGGAGGTAATGACCATAAAAACGGTGATCAGTTCATTTTTATTGATCACAACAGTATGAGCAAGTACCCAATGTGTTATAGATGCCCCAATAACCCTCCCTTTATCAGGGCTAAAACCACATCAGAGCTGAAGGTTGCATGCCTATAGGCTCCAGTGATGGAAACCCAAGCCATGAGTATATGGAAAAGACCTGAGCATGTTGCTTCAAACAAAGCCAGAGATCCCCTTTACTTACAGCAAAATCTAGCTACAGCATTCACTAATATCTTCCCTATAACAAACTTTCTCTGATGCATGTAACTTCCAATGTAATGCAACCTGAAATTTATTTCGATGTCGAGAACCATGAGCTGTAATATTGCATTATTAACATTATCAAAATGGATTTAACGCTACTATTGATTTGCTTTCCATTATAAAGGAAAAGTTACTTAAAATTTGAAGCAGTGTTTCTTTTAGCGATTTCCCATGGTACTTTTGTTTCCAATGTGTCGATTCAATTCTCCGTGACATTAAGTCTTGAGCAGAGACAGTTATATAGAACTATAAAAGGACACACACCCCTCCTTTTCACAGTTCATTCAGGTCTGTGACTTCTTGGAGCTTATGGTTGTGTTCAGGTTCATTCAGGTCATTCAATGCACAGAGCATATTTTAAAAGTCAAGGTCTACAATTCAAATTCCTTCCCATGTACTTGTCAGATATAAGCGCATAATGTAATGTAAAATATTAAGACTGTGTTATTACAGAACAGAATGCAGTTTTCCAAAATCTAATTGGAATTACTTTATATGTCTATTTTAGTGAATCAGTTTGAAAAACAGGCAGATTTTGCAATTCTCCTGAACATATGATTGCAGGTATGTTCAATTTTTACAGAATTAGAAAGGTCAGACAGGCCATAGATCAGGGGAAGGCAACCTTAAAGAGGTGGAGATCTACCTGAACAGGAGCAGTTAAAGATCACCGGGCACAGTGTCACCTCCTCACACCTGTTTTAAAACTCTAATCAGGGCCTGGGCTCGGTCCCCTTCACAGCCCCCTTCCTTGCACTCCAGTCCTTTCACAGCTCCTCTTCTTTGCACCTCAGTCCCCTTCACAGCCCCCCTTTGCCCCTCTGTCCCCTTCACAGCCCCCCCCTCTTTGCACCTCAGTCCCCTTCACAGCCCCCCCTTTGCCCCCCTGTCCCCTTCACAGCCCCCCCCCTCTTTGCACCTCAGTCCCCTTCACAGCCCCCCTTCTTTGCACCTCTGTCCTCTTTAAAGCCCCCCCTTCTTTGCATCTCAGTCCCCTTTCTTGTACCTCCATCCCTTTCACAGCCCCCCTTCTTTGCACCTTCGTCCTTCTCAGCCCCCCCTTCTTTGCACCTCAATCCCCTTCAAAACCCCCCTTCTTTGCACATCATTCCCCTTCACAGCCCCCTCTTTGCACCTCCGTCCCCTTCACAGCCCCCCCTTCCTTGCACCTCCATCCCCTTCACAGCCCCCCCTCTTTGCACCCTAGTCTCCTTTAGGTGAATGCCTTTCCCTTACTAATCCTACCTTACACAGCATGAAGCAGGGAGAATACACAGCATGTCTGGACAGGGGGCGAGAGCTTCCCATTTTTTTATGTTAAGAGGCAGATGATTGGTTGCTAGGACCGCCCGCAACACATCCCCTGCCTCTTAACATGAAAACATGGGCAGCTCTCGCCCCCCTGTCTGGATATGCTGTGTATTCTCCCTACTTCCTGCTGTGTAAGATTGAATGCAGGGGGGGCAGCGGCGGGAAGGGGAGGGGGGAAGGAAGGATAACACAACCCAGGCTGCTAAGTGGCGAAGCCGCGGTCCAAAGAGGACTGTCATTCACTGACCGCGGTCCGTCATTCAGGGCAGCCAGCAGAAAAAGTATCAGTGAAGTCCATGGACAGGAGCCTCTCATGGGGCCCCTGAGCAGTGCCCTCAGGATACTGGGGCCCCATACATGTGTGTGGGCTGCCCCCCCCCCTGATGGCGGTCCTGCCTCTAATTCCCATACTACCGTTGTCGCATTC